>CM056602.1:29215799-29326000 GCA_029721355.1 Tegillarca granosa | reverse complement strand
ACCATTAAAAAAAAATTATATTAATACATTGTTTAATTTGATTTTCTAGGGGGAAAAAATTAAGCTGCTGAAGAACAGATTCATGATTATATTCAGTACTTTTAAGGCATTCTAATCAGTATTTAGTGTGGTGTCAATCAATAAAAAAAATTTATATTTCTTTTTTGATTTGATTTAAAAAAAAACAAAAACAAGTTTCTGAAAACATTCAAACTGACTCCTGAATATAGTAATACTGTGTTCTAAAAGACTCTTATCAATAAAAAAGTGAGGCATCAATCCAATAAAAAATTGCCCTATTTTTTTGGTTAATTAATTTTTTTTAATTAAAAAGAATAAATTAGAAAAAATAAAATTATCTGAAACATTTTATTAGCTGAAAAACTGAACCCTGAGTAAACTAAAGCATATTTCACTGAATTATTTTATAAGGCCACACTATTATATTGTTTTGTTTAATGACCAATGTAAATTGAAAACCTTGCTTATAATCCAAAAAAGTAATAATAATAATACATAAATGAATAATCTTGCATTCATAAAATGTTAGTTTTGACAGGTTCAACTGTAATCTTGATAAAACTTGAAAATAATGATCATAAAATCTTCATCACCTCTCTATTATATATATATATATATATATATATATATATATATATATACTATATATATATAGATATATATATATATATATTTGAGTATATATATTGTGTGTGTGTGTTAAAATCCAAAAATTCAATTTCTGTTCCATTTCATTAAGTCCCCTTTACTCTTTACTTTCATATCAATTAGTACTGTCATATATTTCAAATACCAAATCTTGAATTAGGAATTATTTCTGCCTAAGCAGATTTTACCGTGCTTAAAAAGATAAAAAAAATCCTTACTACATGTAAAACAGGAAACTTGTGTAAAATATCTCCAATGAAGGCATAGTTCATGTCCTCTTATATAAACAATAATGTATTTCAGTTACTGTATATCACTTCATAAACTGAACATATTAGATTTATGACCAGAAAATGTATTCAAGCACCTGCTATGTAAACTGATGTTAACAAATGATTTATTAAACATTTTTATGTCATGATTTCGATTGATTTATTAATTTTTTAAACAATTTGCATATCAAATAAATGTTAATTTCAGCGGTTTTCATATTTTTATTAAAAACCACAGTATAATGACCGCTAAGCTACCTTGGTGTCACTTTCTTAGTAATTAAAGTTTGAGTTTTTCAAGGTGAATTATTGTTCCTGTTTTGTGTCCATTAAGATCCTTAGCATATAAATTGACCATGGTCCTAACTGAAAGTCGATGACCTTAAACATAGTAAAATAATGTAACTAGAATTCATGATTTATGCATTTAAATCCATTTTATTTAATTTTATTTATTTATTTTTGGCCTATTCTTTCTAAATATTTAAAAGCAAAGTAAGTTTCGGCTTAAACATTTATGATGCCACTTTGATATAATTACATAATGAAAAAATGTTATATATAAAAATGTTTCCATAAAAATTGTCATCAAATAGTGATCTTATTAACCATGTAACAAAAACAGTGTCATTAAATTTTATATCTATAACCAGAACCCATGTCAAGACCATGAAGTAGTGTCATGTAATTTCATATCTATATATCTATACCAGAAACCTCATCAGGACCATGAAGCAGTGTCATGAAATTTCATATCAATGCCAGAAACATCATCAGGACCATGAAGTATTATCATGAAATTTCATATCAATGCCAGAAACCTCATCAGGACCTCATAGCAGTGTCATGAAATTCATATCAATGCCAGAAACCTCATCAGGACCATGAAGCAGTGTATGAAATTTCACATCAATGCCAGAAACCTCATCAGGACCATGAAGAAGTGTCATGAACTTTTATATCTATGCCAGAAACCTCATCTGGACCATGAAGTAGTGTCATGAAATTTCATATCAATGCCAGAAACCTCATCAGGACCATGAAGCAAAGTTATGACAATTTATGTTTCAATGTCAACAACAACATATGGTTCAACATATACCTCTCCTGATTCATGTCAAAAAAACAAAATGCCAACTTTGGAATGAAATTGTAAATAAACAAATGATCTCCATGGTTACCATTCTCTGCTATAATGACTGGAATTAATAAAGTACACAATGAATTGATCACATCATTCTTACCTCATTGTATTTATCTTCTAGTTGGTAAAATTATAGATGTTAAAACGTTGTAGTTGTCGGCACTTTATCTTATTCTAAGAATTTACAAGACAGCTAAGAACATTAATTAGGCTTGATATATATACCGCTGGCTGGCTCCTGTAATGATTGGCAGTTTAATGTCTTGATGACCCTTTACACGCCTGGTTAGCCTACATTATGTTCTCTTTTGGCTTTTAAGCAATTTTTTATAGATTCGTTTACGCTGAAAAACATAAAAACCAATTTTCATTACAAAATGTCACAAATGGGATAAGAGCATCTCCTGCCATTGAAAAATAAATTATGGTGCTGTAATTTTCCAATATAAATTGATGTTAACGGTGTTCTTTTAAAAGAAGATTGCATGACACAATAACAGTCCTAATAATGTAATAAAATAAAAGCAATAGATTAAAAATGATAAATTGATTTTAAGTGCCTATCACAAAAATCTGAAATATCTTTTCCATGTTGTGTTCTGATTTTCTGTGACAAGCACACTGTATAACTAGAATGTATACCTGCGAGCAAGTATATGTCCTCGTATCAGCTCTCTAAAGTGGTGCTCCAAAAAGCAGAGCAAATTCCAAGAAAGAAAGAAAGAACTCTCTAGAAAGAACTCTCTGGAATTCCGTGGTTTTTACAGGATTTCTCCAGAGTCCTTTCCATTTCTAAAAAATGGTGAGGAAGCGACCTTCCCATGGTCAATCCCTACCAGTTGACAAAATTTCAACCTGATTGGATAAGAAATGTAGGAGGAGATGTCTCTGAAAAAAATCTGTCAGAAACGAGGGAAAATAATAATAATAATAAAGATTATGAGTAACAACAAGATGTCTGCTGATAAGTCCGCAGACATAATTAACATGTGTAAACATATGTAAAAACACATGAGAATGATTCAGTGAGGAAATAAAACTGTCAAATGAAAAGTTGCATTAATATTTACATGCATCAATATTTCACAATAACAACAGGCTCACCTGGACATTCAGGAGGAATATTCAGACTTAATTTTTAGGCAATTTTTTATAACTTTCTTTCCAAGGATAGAAAAAAGAAAATAGTTTAGAAAAATCTATTTTTCTTTTAAAAAATAACCATTCATCAATATCTCCTATCAGGAAATGACATTAAAAAAGAAATAAAAAAATCAAAAAAAAAATTTCAAATTTCTTCACTTGCAAAAAGAACTGTCTTTTCCACCTTAACTCACTCTTTTGTCAAAGAAGATATTAATGGTATATATATGTTGTGTAAACTAATGTCATGTTCTTATATTCATCATCATGCTTTTTATTTAATAACAATTTCTTATCGGAAAAAAAGTCTGAAGTCTACAGCAGGAAACAATGGACATAAGTCACTGGAATTCTGGGATTAACCTTTACCAAGCTCTTAAAGATAGAAGTCAAGGTCAAATACACTAAAATCATCAAAGATTCAATGCTAGCGATAAATTACAAAAAAATATTTTTAAGTTTTATTGTGTTTAAAATAAATTTCAAATTCTATTTTTAAAAATGAAAGTGCACTTAAGAACATGATATATATTTGCCATAAATATAACAGATAGCAAGTGCAGTCTTAAAGTATTAACTGATTAATGCTCAAGTTTCATAATTTACAATCTGAGAAATAATTATTTCTGAAATCAGCTGTCATATATCCAGTAATAAACAATATTTTTATATTTTTTCTGTATATGACACAATTTAACAGCCATTCCCAAAGTAATTACCTCAGATGTAATATAACACAATTTAACACCAATTCCCAAAGCAATTACCTCAGATGTAAAATATGACACAGTTAAACAGCCATTCCCAAAGCAATTACCTCAGATGTAATATTTAGAACTATAAGTGTCACATATATATTTGTATCATCAAGATACAACATAATCTGATAAATACCTTATATTAGTTGCATAAAACAATAAAATTTCATAATTTGGCAATTATTCACATAAAAATAACAAATTTCTGGAAAATGGCAACAATTACTTTTTCCAACACAAGTGGAATCAGAATTTAAACACAAGCATTTAAATCTATCACACAGTACATTTGTGAACATAATTGGTTGATAAAGTTGTATGAAGTCAGTGATATCCTATTGGTTGAATTTGTTGTAGAATTTTTATAGATTTCTTATTGGTTAAAGAAGATGTAAGAGAATATATTAATACCATTGGCTGATAAAGTGGTATGTAAACCAATGGTTAATTATGTTGTAAGAACTCTTGGAATCACTTATTGGTTGATATTCTTGGAAGAATTGTTTTAGTTGTTTTACTATAGCCCATTGGTTGATATAGTTCTAAGGATTCATTTATAACTCATTGGTTAAGATAGTTAAAAGGAATTTATGATACCCCATTGGTTGATTTAACTTTAAGAATTCAATGATATTCCACTGTTTGATATAGCTGTAAGGATTCAATGATTCCCTATTGGTCAATACAGTTGTAAGAATTCATTGATACTATATTGGTTAACATATTTGTAAAAATTTATTGATAACCCATTGGTTAATATAATTGTAAAATTTATTGATACCCCATTGGTTAATATAATTGTAAAATTTATTGATATTCCATTGGTTAATATAATTGTAAAATTTATTAATATCCCATTGGTTGATATAATTGTAAAAATTAATTGATATCCCACTGTTTGATATAGTTGTAAGGATTTAATGATTCCCTATTGGTCAATATAGTTATAAGGATTCACTGATATTCCATTGGTTGATAAAATTGTAAGGATTCAATGATACCCCATTGGTTAACATTTATTGATACCCCATTTGTTGATATATTTGTAAAATTTATTGATACCCCATTGGTTATAATAATTGTAAAATTTATTGATACCCCATTGGTTAATATAATTGAAAAATTTTATTGATACCCCATTGGTTGATATACATGTAATTGTAAAATTTTATTGATACCCCATTAGTTGATATAATTGTAAAAAATTATTGATACCCCATTGGTTGATATAATTGTGAAATTCCATTGATACCCCACTGGTTGATAAAGCTGCAAGAATTTTTTTGTTATATTATTTTAAAACACAAATTTGTTGTGATTGTTACAAAATTTAAATAGTATCTTCCTCTAGGGATGATCTCAGATGTGTAACTTAAAATGAAATAATAAGTTTTCCCTAGAGAACTATCTTTAATGATTTTGCCATGTTACTAGATCAACATGATCAATAACTTTTTATAAACTAAACAATTTTCATTTTAACCACAAATAGAATAATGGAGTAATGGTGTTTTACGCCCCAGTCAAGAATCTTTCACTTATTTCGAGGCGGTCAGTTCTGGGATGGTGGAGGAAACCGGAGTGCCCAGAGAAAACCACCGACCTTCGGCAAGCGAACTGACAAACTTTCTCACACTAGGATCTGTCCCGTGTGGGATTCGAACCTAGGTTGTGAGAGGCATTGTGATCGGTAAGCGTGCGCTTAGAGGCTACAAGATAACACTTGTAAGGTATAAAGTAAATGGTATGGTTCCATGAAATTCTTAATCAATATCTTCAAATTTCTTAAACACATTCAAATTGAGTAGAGTAATGGTGTTTTACACCCCAGTCAAGATTCTTTCACTTATACTAAGGCTATTAGTTCTGGTATGGTGAAGGAAACTGGAGTGTCCTGAGAACCCCCCCCCCCCCCCCCCAACCCCCAGCAAGTTAACTGACAAACACTACAATCTATCAAAGAGGGATTAAAACCTAGACGATGAGAGGTACTGTGATCTGTAAGTGTGTGGTTAAGATCAATCGACCACCGAGGCCCCATTCACAAATAGGGACTACTGGATGACACCTGTTAGCTATAAGGTAGATGATAGGATTTCATGCAATTGTAACTTACTATTTTTCAATTTTTAAAACACTTATGAGTTCTGATTCAATATTAGAATATAAAGTAATCACAGAAGAAATTTTTATGAATCATTGCAAGCAAAGATGAAAAAGAAAAAATATGTAATTAAATCATATAGCTGCAATTCATTTATGTAACAAATTGAAAAAAATAAAACTTTATTTAAGACAATTAAAATTTTCACTCATTCATCTAATTACAATTTTTCTTTTTTGCAAGGAAAACACCTTGAAAAATGAAGTAAACAGAACATGAAAAAAGCATTATATAATGAATAAAGTCATTCATCTCATGTCAAATTATTTTTTAATTCTAAACTATTATTGGTGACCTTTGTTTTCTCTGTAGTGGTTTATGTAGTTATGTACATGTATTAGTGTAAAATTCATAGATACTAATGAACTTTAGCAAGCTACATCTTCTTAAGAACTTTATGTCATACCTGTTTATGTCCCAGTCAATATTCTTTCATTCATATCAAGGTGGTCAATTCAAGGATGATGAAGGGAACAGAAGTGCCCAGAAAAAACATTGACCTTTGACAAGAGAACTGAAAACTTTTTCCACAATGGGATCTGGCCAACTGAGATTCAAACTTAGGCAGTGAGAGGCACTATGATCAATGAGTGCACACTTAAGAGCTCTCCTCCACTGAGTCCAAGATCATTATACTTTGTTGGTCGGAAAATCCCCAAGACACTTCTAATAAATTTTATTCTTTTACTAAAAATAATGCTGAAATTGCAAAACAGGGCTTTGGCTTTGAAATGCACTTGTTTATATTGAAGATTTTAAAATAACACACTAGATGAACATTTCCAACCAATCTAGTTAGCTGGGTATAGCAGCAATCATGTTGGTGTGGCTTTAACACACACACACACACACACACACACACACACACACACACACACACACACACACACACACAAAGATAGTCAAGCTATTGGGTTTGAATCACAAGTTTTTGTTCTTGTATACCAAGCATTTTTCAGAACATTCTTTCTGAATATTTAACCCAAATATCATTTTCTGAAATAAATGCTAGACCGATATTGGCCATAGACAGCTTCTGACTAAAATCAGATTCACCGAAAGTTAGTATTGTTGTAATTAAGCTAAAATGAAATCCTTAGACACTTATACTGATTAACATGTAATTAATTCCTATTAGAAGACTTCTAACATAATTTATTTTACATTTAACCTATTTGCTTTTCGGTTCCTAACTGGCCAAGTAGACTTCAGTGCAAATTTACGGATCACAGCACCCTTCACTGCTTGAATATGAATCCAACTTTTACAGATCCTGAGGAACTTTTTAGGTGTTTTACTTATTTATTTATTTTTTTTTATTTATTTTTTTTTTTTTTTTGGGGTAGGGGGGTATTGTTTTGTTTTTTTAAGGGTTTTTCATTTGGTATTAATTTTATTTGTTTGTTTTGTTGGCACAGGGAAGGTAATTGTTTCAACTTAGTGCATGTGATTTATTTTTATTTTTCTTTTTTTTTTTTGAAGTCTCAAAATTCCATATGTTTCTTTTGATTTATTGACAAACTCTTTAACAATGCTAAAATGTTTGCTGAAGTAAGGGTGGATGCAGAGAATGAATAATGTTTTACTGTAAATGATAGACATGCACTTTTATATCTTGTAAAACATACCTGCATAGAAGCTTAATGAATAACATATCATAAATAATTAGATCTTAATTATCACTCACACTCACGGTATCAAACATACACTTTCCAAAAACATGTAGCATTCATGTTATCACTGCTATATATTAAGGCCACAATATAAAAATATTTGTTTTTCCTATCTTGCCAAATTTTTTTTATGTATAACAGGTTATTAGACCTCTTCCTATCCACTTTAAACATTTTAAAAAGCAATATGTTTTCTTCAATTTAAGAGTCATTTAACCAATAACTTGTTTGAAAAAAAAAAAAAAAAAAAAAAAAAAAAAAAAAAAAAAAAAAAAAAAAAAAAAACACCAGGTAAAATTATAAAATAAAGTTAAGTTTCTGAAACTATTAAATTACAAAACTGGTACCAAACTCAGGTATGACCTAAAAGTTTAAGATAAAAAGGATTCTCTATTGATCTATTTCACTTTACAAAGTTTTTTTTTCAATTCAGCCTGACTGGCATTCATCCAAAGTTATTTTGTGTTTAATACTTTTATGTTTCTTTTATCTTACAACATGTTGATACTTTTCTTGTTACATTTTGTTTGTGATTCTAGCTGTTATAGTGTATTAAAATGCTCTAGTACCACTTCTCTATAAAGACAACCTGTCTATACAGTACAATCTGCTACAGTACCACCTTTATGTAAAGACCCCCTGTCTATACAATATAACCTGTTACAGTACCACCTCTATATAACAATCACCTGTCTATACAGTATATCCTGATATAGTAACCACCTCTATATAAAGACCATCTGTCTACACAGTATTACCTGCTATAGTACCACCTCTTTATTAGGACAATCTGTTTAAACAACCTGTCTATAAAGTCAATATTTTAGGTCCATGTGTGGTCTCTATAATCAGGTTTACTGTTTATTATAACTGCTCCTTTCTATAGCAGATTATTGTAGTATTTTTTTGGGATAAGATAAAATATATAGAATTTTTTTTATCTTGGCCTAATTAAGCAATACAAAACATGTATACCTATTTCCTATCAGTGCATATAATATCAATTATGACACTAATGAAGACAGAATCACAATAATCTCTACCAGTACCATCTTAAACCTAATGAACCCCCCCCCATACTTGTCAAATTTCCCCTCCCTGAACTCTGACTCTAACACTTATCAAACTTACCCCCATTGAACTCTGCCTGTACAAACAAGATATATTACTTCCTAAAATCTCTTATTTCTGCGAATTTGGATAGTTTATTTATATAAAATATAAATAAACAGAAACTATCTGTTTCTCTTAGAACCCTATGTAATTTCTACCCCCTGACAGCGAACTCTATCAATTACTTCCTGAAATCCAAATAATATCTGTGAACTTTGATAAATAAAGTAATAACAACAAGATTAGGTATTTTAAAAGTGCCCTTTTTTAATGTCTCTAGTAATCGTTTATAATTTAAGGTTACACTGCTTACTTAAAAAGAGGCCAAGATTATGTCTACAAGGCTTCATAATAACCATCTTTTATGAAACAAGACAATATCCCATCAACTGCAATAGAATTACACAGTTAATTTTCACAAAATTCAGCATGTTTCTTTTTTATTTTTCTATTCATTAATTAATCTATTTATTATTTATCTTATTTTATTATTATTATTATCATTATTATTATTATTATTACTATTTTGTTCTTTCTGTTCAGTAAAATTTTAGATTCTTTTGATTGTGATATTTTCATTAAGTACTTGTCACTCTTTATCAATGCTTGATCAGAAATAATGTTACTATTTTGTTGATTGAACCAGTTCTAGCAAAGTGACCACAATTTTGTCCATTTTAAGTAACAGTCAAATTTTTTTTTAAAATTTACAAAGCAACAAAAAAAAAAAAAAGTGAAAAAAAACTTCAAAAAATGCTAACTGATTAATCTGTTAACAATTTGTGTATTAATGTGTAACACAAGATGTGATAATCAAGAGGCTCATGGGCCTTTATGCTCACCTGAGGATATGTCCTAAATTTTCCGCAGAAGTGCAATGGACAATTACAGTAATTACAAAAACTATCTAAAGTTCAAACCCCACTGTCACAATACTCTCAGGTAAGCTCAGGTGAGCTAAGAAACCGGTGTGTAGCTGTGCATAGAGAAAACCCTCTGTATGGTAAATAATACCCCCAACAAAACATCTCTTGTGTGATTGATAAGTGGGGTTCTCTGATATGAGGCCTGAAGGGCTCGAGGGTTATTTATTGGTAGACTCCTTGCAAAGAAGACATTTACTTCTAAATGTAACATTTTATCTGTGAATGATTTTTATCAAAATGACTAGCCAACTTTATCTTGTCGTCATCTAAGTTGCTGATATCAGAGTCAATTTATTATTTACTTTAACTGATAGCCAACGGTCACTGTCAATATTTAAAAACAAAGATTACCCAAAAATGTGTCATACGCTCTCCAACCTGTCTAGATTACCCAAAAATGTGTCGTATCTGAATTTATAAATAAATAATGATTACCGGGATAGATACTATCAGATTGGTGACCTCAAATAACTTATTTTAACACACAACTGAGTGTGTCAGTTGCTCTCTGACTGTAGCTAACCTGGTTAAGTTTTAAACAAGAGGTGTCAGAAGTTACCACAGGGATATCAGGCTTGTGTCAGCCAAGCATTCATAGCATTGGTTTTGTTTGCCTAAAATTACTACCGAATAAAGGTAGTTTCCCCTTGAGAAATAAGACTAAAATTTCCCAATTTGACAACTAAAATTCCCCAAAAGGCAACAGTGTCACACAATCAAATATTTTAAGTTAAATCCAGTTGTCCAAAACAGTTCTGACAGACAAAAAATGTTAGATATTGTCACAATATAAAATCTTTGCAATGAATTTCAAAATTCTGAGCGTAATATGTGACATAAAAAGGGTCCAAATTTTCCCAATCTGAAAGGTGGAAGGTAGTTTTTAAAAACCATAGCAAAATCACTGCATAGGGACGTTGCTTTTATATCCTTTAATTTCGACTCTTCATTGTATTTTACTCACCTGTTCCCCTGTTCACACTTCATGTGTATAACCCAAGAACTTAGTTAGATATTGTATAAACTACTTTGAAGTCATTGTACAAATTACAATGTATATCACCAAAGGTACAGAATCACCAAAAGTAATTAAATATGACATACATATAGTAATTTTTTGAGGAAGTTCCTTTAAAATTAGACAAGACGTACTAATTATTTTTTTTACAAAATGAATTAAAACTTTATCCAACATTAATCAGTGAAGTTAAAAGGATTTTTTACCTTAAAAATGTCAAAATGATGAATTAATATTAACCTTAGGGCATATATTAGTCTAGATGTGGCAGAAAAATAACATCATTTAAATGCAGAAACATTAAACTTTTTGATGAATTGGAAAAATTATAATAAAACTAATTCAATAAAATATAAGGCACAATAATTAAAAGTTCATTGTTTTAAATGTCCATATCCAGATAACCGTAAAACATTCAATATCTTAAACATAATACAATGTACAGTACATAATTTTTAAATGTCAGTGTACGGTTCAATTTGTAAAAACAATCAAATACTTCCCTCTTAACTTAAGAGCATGGTGGCCAAAAGGTAAGGTGTTAGTCTTCAAATCCAAGGTGTCTCACTGTAATGGGTTTGACTCCAGTTGAACAAAAGTAAAAAAAAAAAAGGGTTTTTTTCCTTTTTATAGGCCTTTTGTGGTTGGCTCAGTACTAATGTTATAAACTGAGTAATTTGTAATTGTTATTTGCTGAATTAAACAACAGAGAATACTAAAACCAAACTGAATTTGTCTAAACTAAACTACAATGTTTAAAACAATAACCAAACTTCACTGTCATATAACTGCTCCCATGTGTCTAAAACTACTGTTACAGTAACTAAATCAGCATTTAAAACAATAACCAAACTTCACTGTCATAACTTCACCCATGTGTCTAAAACTACTGTTACAGTAACTAAATCAGCGTTTAAAACAATAACCAAACTTCACTGTCATAACTTCACCCATGTGTCTAAAACTACTGTTACAGTATCTAAATCAGCATTTAAAACAATAACCAAACTTCACTTTCATAACTTCACCCATGTGTCTAAAACTACTGTTACAGTAACTAAATCAGCGTTTAAAACAATAACCAAACTTCACTGTCATAACTTCACCCATGTGTCTAAAACTACTGTTACAGTAACTAAATCAGCATTTAAAACAATGACCAAACTTCACTGTCATAACTTCACCCATGTGTCTTAAACTACTGTTACAGTAACTAAATCAGCATTTAAAACAATGACCAAACTTCACTGTCATAACTTCACCCATGTGTCTAAAACTACTGTTATAGTAACTAAATCAGCGTTTAAAACAATAACCAAACTTCACTGTCATAACTTCACCCATGTGTCTAAAACTACTGTTACAGTAACTAAATCAGCATTTAAAACAATAACCAAACTTCACTGTCATAACTTCACCCATGTGTCTGAAACAACTGTTACAGTAACTAAATCAGCATTTAAAACAATAACCAAACTTCACTGTCATAACTTCACTCATGTGTCTAAAACTACTGTTACAGTTACTAAATCAGCATTTAAAACAATAACCAAACTTCACTGTCATAACTTCACCCATGTGTCTAAAACAACTGTTACAGTAACTAAATCAGCGTTTAAAACAATAACTAAACTTCACTGTCATAACTTCACCCATGTGTCTAAAACTACTGTTACAATAACTAAATCAGCATTTAAAACAATAACCAAACTTCAGTCATAACTTCACCCATGTGTCTAAAACTACTGTTACAGTAACTAAATCAGCATTTAAAACAATAACCAAACTTCACTGTCATAACTTCACCCATGTGTCTAAAACTACTGTTACAATAACTGAATCAGCATTTTAAACAATAACCAAACTTCACTGTCATAACTTCACCCATGTGTCTTCACTCACTGTCATAACTTCACCCATGTGTCTAAAACTACTGTTACAGTAACTAAATCAGCATTTAAAACAATAACCAAACTTCACTGTCATAACTTCACTCATGTGTCTAAAACTACTGTTACACTTACTAAATCAGCATTTAAAACAATAACCAAACTTCACTGTCATAACTTCACCCATTTGTCTAAAACTACTGTTACACTAACTAAATCAGCATTTAAAACAATAACAATGATTCACCCAAACTTTACTTTCCTAAATGCTTCCTGTTTGTCTAAACAAACTACTGTTACAGTAACTAAGCCACATACCATCTGGACCCCCATCTAAACCCATCTAGACCCAAGACTGAAAGTTAGACTTTGCAAATCAAGTACCTTCCTAATCAGACTAAACAAACTACTAAATCTAAAAGGAGGTCAATTTTAACAGGTTCTACTGTAAATTCTTTAATTAAACTTTAAAAATAATTATTTGACAAAATAAAATAATATCTAAAAATAATTACATACTTACAAGTTAAGTGTACCTAATTAATCAATATATAAATTGGTAACATTCATCAAAATTCACACACCCACATCTCAGAGAAATTTTTTATCTCAATTTATATCATGGCTATTACCTCGCTATCTGAAATATTGGTTTTAAATAATGATCCTATAAATGATATACTTAATACTTATGTGTTTGCATAACTTGATAACATTATTAAAATAAGGTCGCAGGTTGACACAATTATCTGACCATACCATTTATACATGGCAACTTTCAATATCTACTCTTTCTCTCTTTACTCTATTCAGTTTCAAACACACCCCAATTCAGTTCCCGAACACAACCCCATTTAGTTTCCAACACAATCTCCATTCAATTCAGTTTCCAAATACAACCCCAACCAGTTTCAAAAACACAATCTTGTTTAGTTTTCAAACACAACCTTGATCAGATTCTAAACAAAACCCCAGTTTCTGTACACAACCCCCATTTTGTTTTTGACACAGCCTCCATTCAAATCAGTTTCCAATCACAAGCCGCAATTAGTTGTCTCACAGCCTCACTTAGGTTTCCAAATCACAGCCTTACTTCAGTTTCTAAATACACCCCAATTCAGATTTTCTACACAGCCTCCATTCAATTCAGTCTCTAAATACAAGTCCCATTCAGTTTCTTCTGAACAAACTCGTATCAATGATTCCTTTGTGAATGACAAGATGAACATTTCCAAATAAACAGACTTTAATAAGATTTTAGGTATTTTACATAAAATTATAGATGTGTTATTTACAGTATATTCTTGTTTTTCCAGCAACCTTTCTGGAATATTTTTATAATGCACAACTTTATTTTTAGCTGGTCACATCTCAATATAAACTAAAATAAATTAATCTTGACCAGGATTTCAAAACAAATTCATTAATTAATCAAAACATTTTCTTCTGATTTAATTTCAACATTACTCCCCCTCCCACACCAACCAGTCCAAAACTCCCTTTATCACAAAGATGCACAAAATGTATTATTACTATTACTTAGTATATAAACAATTTTTGATATCAGTAACTGTTTTCTTTAAATATAAAAACTTATATTTACATATTATTAGCATTTTATTTGTGTTGTAAACAAACTCTAAAGGTCCATCAAAATGTTATCATTTAATAATCTTTAAACACTTTTATCTATTTTATTTAAGCACGGGTCTATAATTTTATATTTCTTACATGCATAAATGTATATATAAATATATATATCGGTAAACCCACTGTTTAATCAGTTTCACAACATTTGTTCTTGTCAAAATGATATGATAATTAACTGACATTTTTCTGATAATATAGCTTAACATTCACTTAAACACTATGCAATCAATCATTAAAGCATGTTTAACCCTACCAACAAAGCATTTAATTCCAGCATATTGGATATGTGTGCACAATATTTGGTGACCAAATTATCAGACAAAACTCAAAACTATCCACAAACAAACCATTTGCTAGTTTATTAACCATACTAACCAATCCACAAGACACCAAACTTACCCAAACAAACCAACCATTTACTGACCCATTCACCACATTTACAGACTAACCAATTACAGTAAAAACTACTATAATGCCATTTCATAACTTTGCCGGAATTTTGTTACCCAAATACAGATTCCTTTTATGTTTTACTGGATTTTTTATCAAACCTCCTTTAACATCAAAATCTGAATGAGCAAATAGTGAAAATGAATCAAGGTTTTACCACATCTACAGACTTACCACAACACAAAATTATACCCACAAATCAACTATGTTTTTTCACTATCAAACTACAACCAACCAACTTCAATTGACTGTACCGAAATACAGTACATGTACTACCAATAAGCCAACTCAACCACCATTTTTATTAACAAACCAATCACCACATAAACTCTCATAAAACCAATCACCACAAAATCACCCACGAACCAAACACCTACCAACAACAACTACACAAAACCACCAATAAATTAACTACGAGACAAAATCAACAACATCCATGAATATCTGAATGATTGTTAATCGATTGATTGGCTGGCTGTCATAAGACTAAAACTCCACCATAAATAAGGATTATAAATCGGTGTTAAAGTTTTATCAGCACTTAAGTTTATTAGGTATTCTTGTCACATGTCAAAATATAAATCAGCCAATAAAAGTCAAATGACATATAAAACATAAACTTCAAGGCTGTTGTCAAGGTTAAACAATGTGTTTGACCAAGTTAATATCAATTTATATACGTTTTTAATCCTCATTTCCTTTAACCTTGTTTTACACCTTACCTAACTGTACTAAGTGTGTATAACCATGATTATATATATTAATAACAAGAGGCGTTTCTTGTATATGTTTATTTGATACAACTCACTATTTGTTTAGGTTTATGTTCAGATTTTTATAAACTGTTTTAACAATGGTCCGGGGAAGATTAGTGTAAATAAAATATTGTTTATATCCCCGTCAGAACAACTTCACTTAAATCTCAGTGGTCAGTTCTGAAATGGTAGAGAAACCTAGAGTAACTACAGAAAATCACCAAAACTTCAGCACAGCAAGAGAACTGAAAAAGAATCTTTTACAGTAATATCTGTTTAAAGTTGGATTTGAAACACGATGATGAGAGGCATAAAAATAATTAAGTGGGACTTTAGACCAGTGTCAATGAGGTGCCATCTACAGAAGGATACAATAGGGTAATTCTGAGATTTCATACAAAAATTCCCAAGTTCTTTAACTCATCTATAAACTGTAACTCTGGCTTTGGTGTCCCAGTTTTCTGACAATCTTAGGGTTTGAAGTGTCTCTTGAGAGAATTAGAATTATTCCAATTTAAATCAAGTAGATCCAGTTAAGACAAAATTTGTCAGGTTTTTAGCTAACTGTATTTTTCTGATAATTAAGTTCTAGAACTTGTCTATAATCTGTGACTGTGGCCTTTTTGGCCAAGTGTTCTGACATTCTTAGGGTTTGAAGTGCCTTTTTAAGACTGGTATTCAAACACACCTCAGTCTGATCTTGGTAAGAAAAGGTTTGTCAGTTAGTTCATTGACATTATTTTAATGGTAATATGGTTTAAACCAAGGTCCTAAAACTGACCAACTTGATATAAGGGAAATTATCAAGATAGTGGTGTAATACACCATTTTGTCAGAAAAAAAAAAGTAACTTTTTTTTTTCAACATATACAATTTTTTGCACTGGAACACATTAGCATAGATTCCAATCATTCAAGACAAAAAAAAAATAAATAAAAATACATTTGCATTTCTGTCAGTTAAAAGCTGACTTTTCCAAAATTTTTCAGGCCTTGCTTTTAGACTGATACTCAGGATACAATCCAAGTCCTGACCACCAGACTGAAGACCTGTCGTTTTTCTGTTAGATCTGTAATTTTTTGCAAATTCTATTATCTACTGTTTAATAGTAAACTTGAAATTGAAAATTTTGGCCAGTTAGAATATCATTTTTGGCAATCTGCTTCATTGTAATAGTCTCAGTATAAAGAATTTATTACAGTGTACTGGCATCATGAAATAAGTACAGTATTCACGTCTAATTTCAGTAAAGCCTGGTGTTAGTTTCTGCTCTGAGAATGTTGGCTCGGACACTGCTCACCAGAATTAACTCCACTCAATCAAACATGTCTAGAAGATCTATTTCATTTAGAGCACTCAGACAAGTCTATTTTAATAATAATACAAAATACATAAAAAAACAAAATATCTTTCTAAACTTTGAAAAAAAAAGTTAAAAATCAGCGTGAAACATCATTGAAACTTTAATAGAAATCAGCGCCAAACATCATTGGACGTTTAAAAGAAATCAGTGCCAAACATCATCGGAAAATTTAATCTTTGTATCTGAATAACAAAAAAACTTAAAGAATAACATGTCCAGGTTCTCGTAGTTCAACATAATACAATATTAAAGTGTAACTGTAGTTATAACATATATTTGGTAAGATTTATTTCCCTTTCTTTATTGTGTTAATCTAACTTCAACCTTCGTATATTTTCGTTTATTTCCGTAGACATTTCTAGGACCAAGTGATCTTACGAGTACTTTTTAGTTTTTCTTTTCTTCCCTTTTTTGCGAGAACTGCGTACCATGCGGGCCTATACGGCCATAAGTTTAATTAAACGTAGGAAGTGAAACTAAAAGGAGCAAGGAGGTAATTAATTCATTTTTCTTATTTTTATAATTAATTTCTAAGTTTATATAAATCAATTTTGGTAATTTGATAATTCGTGAATCAATCATATAATTTTTTTGAATAATTAATCTGAAAGTTTGTCAAATTAGTTTTCATCATAAGTGTTAAATTTTATATTAATTATATGAATGTGAGTGAAGTGCAGAATATATTCACATGCGTTTAATGTATGTACTTACGTAATTCAATTTAATTCTGCGTGCGTGTGTGCGTGTTGAGTGAATGTGCGATTGTTGTATGTGTTTTGCGAACGTAAGCTGAATTTACTAAGACTGTGCTTTATTTTGTACTTTCAGTTTTACGTAGAAGTTTATATTACATATTATGCGTTTTGATGGAATTGCGAATAAACTTCTTTAGTACTTAGAAACTCTTGTAACTTTTAATTTAATTTAATACCACGGCAAATTGCGTGCGTACTTGCCCCCATAGTAAAACTCCTCGTAAAACTCAGAGTTAAAAGCTGACAGAATTATAAAATGAATTAAATTCGACTCGTTTAGGAGTAAGTTTGAATTAAGAACTTGATGAAATTCCAAAACGATAGAGTGAATCAGTGAAATAATAGTTTGAAAATTGGATAGATTTATGCGCTATTCAAAAAAAGGGATTCTTATTAAATACTGATGTAGGAGAGACTTATCCAAGATTTGGAATGAAAGAATGAACTTTCGTTGTGTCGTCGACCACGTGTTATAAATATTTGTTACATCTTACAAAGACTACCGTTATGATGGAAACGTTAATGGATTAACTGACACATTGAACTTTACCAACTTAACCCAGTTACGACAGAAAGAAGTCATCAAAAGGCAATTAATTTTAAAGTTGATGATACCAGTACTATCTGCGGTTTCTACAGCTGTGTGAGTTACTTCAGCAGGGTTCCAGAGTTATTCACGCATGAGGAACTTTAAATGATCTCTAATTTAACATTTGCTAAATAACGTTATTTATTTTTATTGCTTTATTTACAATTACTTTAAAACCAACTAGTTTGATCTATTTGAGATTTGTATTTGTATTGTATCTATTTGTAAGAGGGATAGAAAGAAAGTAAGAGCATTAAAGAAAGTAAGAGCATTAAGATTTTTATTTTAATTGTTTATTAGTGAATACCACATTCTGAAATCCTTCAATCAAATAACGGAATTTTTCTATATCTCTTGGTTTTGTTGCTTAAGTTATCTTAAATCTCAATTTTTTCACATTTAAAGGGGTTTAAACTTTTATATATATATTTTTATACTTTAAGTTAATTTACAGAATTTGAAGTTAAATCATTTTAATTTAAAGAAACTTTAATATCGGTTTTTAACTTAAACATTAATTGTATGAGTAATTAACCTCCTTATTCTTTTTTTTTAATTTTAATTTCTTCCAAGTTGCACTTGCAGTTCTACAACTTTCTATTATTATTTATTTATTTCCTCTTCAATTTTACGCTTTTTGTATTCTTTATATTATAAGTAGTCATGTCAGACAAAAATCAAAGTGAAGTAACAGAAAATGAGGAAAGCGGTAAGTATGAAGATAAAAGAGAAAGAAAACCAACAGAGAAGGGTCTGAGTTACCAAATAGAACAACTGAACTTAAAGGTGCGTGCACTTATATCCAAATGGCGAGGAAAGGTGAGTAGTATATCAGTTCTACTAACAGACAGTACTAATCTTAGTGTTATTAGAGCAGAGCGCGATTCTGTCATTTTATCCATGAATGAAGTGACAGAAAAGGCCGGTAAGTTGAGATCATTGTTGCAGTATGCCGTCGACGAAGGCGAAGATGCCGGAACTTATATTAATTGTCTATCCGAGTTAAATAAATTAGTAGAATCCATAGAAGCTGACCACCTTCAACTAATTAAGAATATTGCAGAGTGTATTTGTGATTTACAAGGCAGCGAGTCGGTTTCTGGGTCTCTATATTCGGTGAAAACAAACGAGTCTGCTAAATCTTCTAAATCATCAAGGTCTTGTAAATCAGATGACGTACTTAAGGCGGTGGAATTAAAAACTAAACTCAAGTATATTGATATAGAAGCAAAGCAGCAAGCAGAGTTAGACAAGATAAAAACTCAGAAGGAACTAGAAATGGTAGAAGCGAAGATGGAAGCTTTAAACCAATTCGACATGGACGTAAATGACACAGTCATAAAACAAGAACCGGACGATGGCATGAACGAATATCTCGAAACACATACAAACACAAGTAAATTGCCTGACAAAGAACATGATCAGAAACATCCTTTAAGCTTCGCGCATTATCTGAGTGCACCTAACTCGCAAGATCAGAAACCCGTTTCTGTATTAACTACGGCACCTAAGGTAAGTAATTTCAGTGTTCCATTAACAAAATCCGAAAACGGGACTTCGAAGCTTAACCCATTTGCGACAGAGTTTCTTTCCAACCAACTTCAAACTTCTTCATTCACAAGTGCACCAACACAAAGTACATGGATATATTCTGAGGCTGCAAATGCTGCACCAGCGCCTGTGCCAAAGCCTAGTAGTCATGCGAACCCTGTGTCATTAAATGTTTCGTCTTCGAGTTCCGCGGCTGAACAAAGATTTCTTACTCTTGCTAAAACGTTTGCAGAGCAAATAAATTTGAACAGACTCCCTCCTCCGGAACCGAGTATATTTTTAGGAGATCCGTTGAAATATCAAGCGTGGAAGGCGTCGTTTCAAGCTTTGATAGAACAAAAACAAATTCCTGCAAGTGAACGGATGCATTATTTAAAGAAATATGTTGGTGGAAACGTAAAAGATGTAGTTGAAAATTATTTCCTTTTGACTACGGATGACGCATACGATGATGCCAAAAAATTGTTAGATCAACGCTATGGCGACCCTTTCATTATTTCTAATGCATTCAGAGAAAAACTAGAGAAATGGCCGAAAATATCACCACGCGACAGCAATTCCTTACAGAAATTTGCCGATTTTCTTCGCCAGTGTTTGACTGCAGCGCATAGTATTGGGCACCTGAGTATTTTAAACGATGATAGGGAAAATAGGAAAATGTTAATTAAGCTGCCTGACTGGATCGTTAGAAGGTGGGGTAGAATAGTAGCTCAGAGCAAAGAGGAAAGAAACAGGTTCCCGCCATTTAAAGATTTTGTTGAATTCATCGTAAAAGAAGCCAAAATCGCTTGCGATCCCGTTACTTCCCTTGACTCGCTTAAGTTGGAGACATCCAGGGCGACAAACAGACGAGAACAGAAAGAACGGATAGGAAGTCGGTCTTTTTTTCTCCGAAAGTTCTAGTGGTCAAATACATAGAAATTATAGTATGCAAAAAACACAACAAAATTGTATTTTGTGTCATAAACCCCACAATTTAGAAGATTGTAAACCATTTTTAGACAAGTCGTTAAAGCAGCGCAAAGATTATGCTAAAGAAAAAGGACTGTGTTTTGGTTGTCTGAAGACCGGGCATGTCTCAAGGCGATGCAGATTGCGAAAAAGGTGCAAGATATGCGCAAAGATGCACCCGACGTCCTTACATGGAGATGTGGTCAGTACAAAGACAAACGCTACTGAGGCAAAGGTAGCAGAAATTGCAACTTCGGTTTCAAATTTAATGCGATGTACAGACAACTGCGACAAAAGCTCAATGATTGTGCCGGTATATGTATCGCACAGCGACAATCCAGGGAAGGAAGTTATGGTATAAGCATTGTTAGATACGCAGTCGGATACGTCATTCATTTTAGAAACAACAAAGGAAAAACTAGGCTTGCAGGGTATTAATATCAGTATGTTATTGTCAACAATGTACGCTGAAAATCAGATAATTAACTGCGAAAAAATCAAAGGTTTAATTATACGGGGATTCAACAGCAATGAAAGAATAGATTTGCCAGTCGTGTACACGAGAGATATTATGCCTGCAAACAGAAAACATATCCCGTCACCTGAAATGGCGATGAAATGGCCGTATTTAGAAACAATAGCCAGAGAAATTATGCCGCTGAACGATTGCGAGATAGGTTTGTTAATAGGTTATAACTGCCCACAGGCATTGGTACCACGTGACGTTATTGCGTCATCTGGAGAGGGTCCGTATGCACAAAGAACCGATTTAGGCTGGGGCATCGTCGGCATAGTATCGCACTCCTGCGAGGAGTTGGACGAAGATAGTTTAGGATTTTGTCACAGAATAATTACAAGGAAAATACCCCAAGAAATCGCCGTTGACAAAAATACTAGCCATGTTTCCTTCTCTATTAAGAACACAGTGAAGGAAATAGTTGACCCTGGTAGCATACTACAAGTGTTGGAACGCGACTTCAATGACAAATCAAATTGTACAGCCTTGTCACACAATGATAGAGAGTTTATTTCAATCTTGAGCAAAAACATCCATTTAAGTAATGGTAAGTATGAAATGCCCTTGCCGTTCAAACCACCGTTGCCAATACTCCCGAACAACAAGGGATTAGCTTATCATAGACTTAATCACTTGCGCAAACGGTTTTAATGATCCATAAAATACCGAGATCAATATTTTGATTTTATGGAGGATATCATAAAGAAGGGGTATGCAGAGAAAGTTCACGAGTCGGAAGTTACCAAAGGATTATGGTATATCCCTCATCATGGAGTCTATCACCCGATGAAACCTGGAATAATAAGAGTGGTGTTTGACTGCAGTGCGAAGTATCAGGGACATGCGCTAAATGACTACTTGCTGAAGGGTCCTGATTTGACTAACACCTTACTGGGTGTGCTATGTCGTTTCCGAAAGGAGCAAATTGCGTTTATGTGCGACATTGAGCAAATGTTTTACCAATTTCAGGTGAACGAAGAACATCGTGACTATATAAGATTTTTATGGTGGGAAGACAGGGATTACGAAAAGCCACCAATTGATTACAGGATGACTGTGCATTTATTTGGCACTGCTTCATCGCCAGGATGCGCAAATTTTGGTTTGAAAGAGGCAGCATCAGATTATGAGACTGAGTTTGGTTCCAACGTTGCTGATTTTGTGAGACGGAATTTTTACGTCGATGATGGACTGAAATCAGTCGCAACTTTCAGTGAAGCAGTAGAAATTATTGAAGGTAGTATAGAGTTATGCAAACGCAGCGTTTTGCGACTGCATAAATTTTTATGCAACTCAAAGGAAGTTTTGGAAAAAATAAAACCGGAAGATAGAGGAAAAAGTGTAAAGGAAATAAACCTGGATTACGATCAATTTCATTTCACCATATATATTGGTGTCAAAACAAATTTTGCAACAAATGTGCAAGGACAATTCGGATTGGGACAGCCCACTTCCTGACCATTTAATTCAAAAATGGCAACGCTGGAAGGATGGTTTGAGTAAACTTGCGACACTTAAAATAGAAAGATGTCTGAAACCTGTTGGATTTGGCGATGTAATAAATGCACAACTTCATCACTTTTCCGATGCAAGCATGAATGGCTATGGTCAATGTTCATATATCCGACTCACTAATGGAGAAGGGCGTGTGCACTGTGCATTATTAATGAGCAAGGCAAGAGTCACACCATTAAAGGCAATGACAGTTCCCCGTCTGGAACTGGCAGCAGCATTATTATCAGTCAAGGTAAGCAAGTTATTGGTTCAAGAACTCGACTATGGTAACATAGAGGAATTTTTCTGGACTGACAGCAGCGTAGTTTTGGGCTACATTGCAAATGATTCTCGTCGTTTTCACATTTTTGTTGCTAACAGAGTTCAGCAAATCCGAGATCATTCTAAGCCTGACCAATGGAAATATGTAAGCTCTGAAAACAATCCAGCTGACATCGCTTCATGAGGTTCGATGGCTGATGAGTTAATAAACAATTCAAAATGGTTTCGGGGACCTGAATTTATTTGGAGTAGCGATCCATTTGTAAACTGTGACGTAATTGAAAAACCAATTATTTCAGCTGACGACCCAGAAATCAGAAAGGCAAAGGTACTGACAACTAAAACTGACATTACTAGCGAACAAAGTTTGTTAGAAAACCTCAATTACTTCTCTGACTGGACACGTGCAAGACGCGCAGTTGCATTATGTTTAAGATACAAACGTATACTTCGGTGTCACTGTGATGCGAACTTACAGAAAACTCAGTTTAGTTCATTACCAAACAAAGGCTCTATATCAGTTGCCGAGTTACAAAATGCAGAAGGAGAAATAATAAAACTAGTGCAAAACAATGCATTTGAGAATGAATTGAGATATCTCGCTACAATGAAGAAATATGAGAATGGCCAGGACAGGAAGTATTTAATTGCACAAAAGAAATATTTTAAGAACAATTCACTGTGCAAATTGAACCCTTTTCAGGACAAGAACGGCATAATTCGAGTAGGAGGACGTATTGAGCATGCGGACTTGTCGGATGAGATCAAGCATCCCATTATTCTCCCAAAAATCGGCCACGTCACGAACTTAATTATCCGTCATTACCACGAAAAAATACAGCATCAAGGAAGGGGTATGACGACAAATGAACTATGAGCAAATGGTTACTGGATAATAGGTTGTAGCTCTGTTGTCTCCAGTTTCATATTCAGATGTATACAATGTAGGCGATTACGATATCCAACGCAAGAACAACAAATGGCTAATTTACCTGAAGATAGATTGAGACCGGAAGCACCTTTTACATACAGTGCTGTAGATTTTTTCAGTCCATTTTACGTTAAGGAAGGTCGTAAGCAGCTTAAGAGGTACGGTGTTCTGTTTACTTGCATGTCTTGTCGAGCTATACACATAGAAACTGCACACTCGCTCGACACAAGCTCTTTTATCAATGCTTTACGGAGATTTATATCAATTAGAGGATCTATTCGTCAGTTAAGGTCAGACCGCGGTACCAATTTCGTTGGCACAGAAAATGAATTAAACAAGGCCATACAAGAGCTAGACGACGATCATCTCCATCAGTTTCTATCAGAAAATGGCTGTGATTATATATCATTCAAAATGAATGTTCCATCGGCTAGCCATATGGGTGGAGTATGGGAGCGACAGATAAGTTCTGTCAGGAATGTCTTGTCTTCGTTAACTCTCCAATCTGGAACTCAGTTAGACGACGAGTCGCTGAGAACATTTATGTGTGAAGCAGCAGCAATTGTCAACGGTCGCCCTTTGACAGTTGAGAATCTAAATGATCCCCAGTCATTAGAGCCTCTCACACCAAATCACCTTTTAACTCTAAAGTCAAAGGTCATTATTTCACCCCCTGGCAAGTTTCAAAAGGCAGATCTTTATTCTCGTTGGCGGTGGCGCCGAGTCCAACACTTAGCAAATAAATTTTGGACATGTTGGAGAAAAGAATTCCTGCAAAACATACAAGTACGAAGTAAATGGATATCACCTAAAAGAAATATGCAGGTAGGTGATATTGTTTTATTGAAAGATGAAACTTTACCAAGAAACCAGTGGTCACTTGCACGAATTGTCGAGACATACTTAGACGAAGACGGTTTAGTATGCAAGGTAAGACTATTAATGAGTTCTTACACACTAGACAACACAGGCAAACAGATAGGTTATAAAACGTATTTAGAGAGACCTATTCACAAGCTGATTTTATTGTTGGAGACCGAGGAAGTCCCCATCGGGGAGCCAACTTCATAAGTGTAAATAGTTGTTCTTTTTTTTGTAAAATTAGTAGTCCTAATTTGGGGAGCCATGTAACTGTAGTTATAACATATATTTGGTAAGATTTATTTCCCTTTCTTTATTGTGTTAATCTAACTTCAACCTTCGTATATTTTCGTTTATTTCCGTAGACATTTCTAGGACAACGTGATCTTACGAGTACTTTTTAGTTTTTCTTTTCTTCCCTTTTTTGCGAGAACTGCGTACCATGCGGGCCTATACGGCCATAAGTTTAATTAAACGTAGGAAGTGAAACTAAAAGGAGCAAGGAGGTAATTAATTCATTTTTCTTATTTTTATAATTAATTTCTAAGTTTATATAAATCAATTTTGGTAATTTGATAATTCGTGAATCAATCATATAATTTTTTTGAATAATTAATCTGAAAGTTTGTCAAATTAGTTTTCATCATAAGTGTTAAATTTTATATTAATTATATGAATGTGAGTGAAGTGCAGAATATATTCACATGCGTTTAATGTATGTACTTACGTAATTCAATTTAATTCTGCGTGCGTGTGTGCGTGTTGAGTGAATGTGCGATTGTTGTATGTGTTTTGCGAACGTAAGCTGAATTTACTAAGACTGTGCTTTATTTTGTACTTTCAGTTTTACGTAGAAGTTTATATTACATATTATGCGTTTTGATGGAATTGCGAATAAACTTCTTTAGTACTTAGAAACTCTTGTAACTTTTAATTTAATTTAATACCACGGCAAATTGCGTGTGTACTTGCCGCCATAAAAGTCTGTCAAATCTCAATGCATCAACAGTTTCTGATAATATGGACATCTAATAATCAATGATGAGAAAATAAAAACCAACAAGAAGTCAATATTTCCGCAATGAAAAAAAAATTGTTTTCCTGTGAAGAAATTAAGTGGAAAAAAAAAACAACAAATCAATCATCTATGAAGAAATTCATGGAAATTAATGGAATAAAAAACAACGTTGTTATAAGAAAAAAATAATGATACAAAATAACGCGACTCAGTATCTATGTTTATAAGCCTCAACCATAATGTATCCAATATCACAACAAGGATGGTGGGCAAATGTGTAAAAAAAATATTTTAATAGAAATCCATCATCTTTGAAGAAATCCATGGAAATTAATTATAAAAAATGTTGTTTATAAAAAAGGTATAAAAAATAATGTGACTCTCTATACAATGCTTATAATCTTTATCTACATGTAAAGGTATATCATATTAAATAATAATTAAAGAAGATACCTGGGCCAATTAAATGTAACAAACAAACAAACATCAATGAAAACAAATGAATAAAAAAAATGTTTAAAAAAAAATAATTACACAAAATAACTTCTCTTTATCGGAGTGTTAACAACTCCAAAAATAAACATAAAAGATATCGGGAAAATGTGTTAAATGATTGTTTTTTCCAATTTATCGATTCATGGCACAATTTTCACAGATGTCATCAATGCTAATAGTACAGTTGTTAAGCGAACATGAAGACAATTGACATCTAAAATGGTTGGTAAATTGTATAACATCTTCACGCTTTAACGGAGACTGAATAAATTGAAACTGATTATACAGTGGCCGATTCTCTACTGTCAATTCTCTACTGTCAATCGCAATTTAAGGCAACATATAGCTGCTGATAACTAAAACTATGCTGATGCAGCCTTAAAAACTTATTTATTCCATCTTTTGGCAATAGTGGAATACACATTACCATATAATTAACAATGTAATGATTGTTCGTCTTTTTACTTTTTTAAAGACTACAAAAATAACCAATACTGATGAACCTAACATAGAAAGATAATAGACATCATTAGCAACTTTTATAAATATATTACACAGGAACTAGCGTACATCAGACAGAGAAAAATAGAAATTAACCGATTAATCTATATAATAATCTGAGTTGATTATAAGGAAAGCTATATTTAACAGTTTGTGTATTTTAAATTGAAGAGAGAGCATTTTATCTATAGCCTTGCAGAATCTAAATGTCAAACATATACATACTCATACAAGTAAATTTATAATGTAGGACATTTAGAAACAAGTGACCATTTATTTTTGACCCTGCAGCAATTATATAATTAACAGTCACATATTTATACAAGAAGCACATTTATAATGTCGGAGATTTGGGTGAAAGCTTATTGGTAGCAACATTAAGAGTATTTGTTTGTAGTTTCAGAAGTCCTTGGTTCAAATTTTTTTCCAATTTTGGATTTTATTTTTCTAGTTTAATTTGCAGGCTTGTTCATCCTTTGCTCAGTTAGTAAATAACAGACTGATCTATTAATTTAACCATATATGAAGCCTCTTTAGGCACCCGCCTGGTTGGTAGTTTGTGGAAGGTGTCAGAGTTAAAATTTGAGTCACAATTCACTTTTTTCTGTTGTAACCAGCATGGTTGTTAGTGTGTTATAGATGTCAAGGTTCAAATCTAAATCACAGTTCACCTTGCTTTTTTTCAGTTTTAACCAGCCTGGTTGGTAGTGTGTGGTAGATATCAAGGTTCAAATCTGAATTACATTTCACATTGCCTTTTTTGAGTTGTAACCAGCCTGGTTGGTTGTTTGTGGTACAGTTCACCCTGCATTTTTCAGTTGTAACCAATCTGGTTGGTAGTGTGTGGTAGTTGTCAAGGTTCAAATTTGAGTCACAGTTCACCTTGTTTTTTACCAGTTGTAACCAGCCTGGTTGGTAGTGTGTGGTACAGTTCACCCTGCATTTTTCAGTTTTAACCAGCATGGTTGGTAGTGTGTGGTATAGATGTCAAGGTTCAAAATTGAGTCACAGTTCACCTTGTTTTTTACCAGTTGTAACCAGCCTGGTTGGTAGTGTGTGGTACAGTTCACCCTGCATTTTTCAGTTTTAACCAGCCTGGTTGGTAGTGTGTGGTAGATATCAAGGTTCAAATTTGAGTCACAGTTCACCTTGTTTTTCACCAGTTGTAACCAGCCTGGTTGGAAGTGTGTGGTAGATATCAAGGTTCAAATCTGAATTACAGTTCACATTGCTTTTTTTGAGTTGCAACCAGCCTGATTGGTAGTTTGTGGTAGATATCAAGGTTCAAATTTGAGTCTCAGTTCACCTTGTTTTTTACCAGTTGTAACCAGCCTTGTTGGTAGTGTGTGGTAGATATCAAGGTTCAAATCTGAATTACAGTTCACATTGCCTTTTTTAACAGTTGCAACTAGCCTGGTTGGTAGTGTGTGGTAGATATCAAGGTTCAAATCTGAATTACATTTCACATTGCCTTTTTTGAGTTGTAACCAGCCTGGTTGGTAGTGTGTGGTACAGTTCATCCTGTAGTACAGGTCACCCTGCATTTTTCAGTTTTAACCAGCATGGTTGGTAGTGTGTGGTAGATATCAAGGTTCAAATTTGAGTCACAGTTCACCTTCTTTTTTTACCAGTTGCAACCAGACTGGTTGGTAGTGTGTGGTAGATATCAAAGTTCAAAATTGAGTCACAGTTCACCTTGTTTTTTACCAGTTGCAACCAGACTTGTTGGTAGTGTGTGGTAGATATCAAGGTTCAAATTTGAGTCACAGTTCACCTTGTTTTTTACCAGTTGCAACCATCCTGGTTGGTAGTGTGTGGTAGATATCAAGGTTCAAATCTGAATTACAGTTCAAATTGCCTTTTTTCAGTTGTAACCAGCCTGGTTGGTAGTGTGTGGTAGATATCAAGTTTCAAATCTGAATTACAGTTCACATTGCCTTTTTTACCAGTTGCAACCAGCCTGGTTGGTAGAGTGTGGTAGATATCAAGGTTCAAATCTGAATTACAGTTCACCTTGCCTTTTTTGAGTTGTAGCCAGCCTGGTTGGTAGATGTCAGGGTTTAAATCTAATTCACCTTGCTTTTTCCAGTTGTAAATGTCAGGCTGACACAGTCAAGCAGACGCATTAAATGATACCGTAAAGCAGTTTATAAGATCAACAACACTTTAGGTAAATGGGGTGCGTCAAGGACATATAAATTAGTTGAAATCTAGATAACAAAAATTCAGTTAAACCTGATAACATGAATACACTATTACACCAGATTATCATAATTAACTTGGTTAATTCAAATACTGATAAATAAGCAACTTGACCTCGGTGACCTTGGAACAAAAATAAATATGTGTCAGATAATTTTTAAACTGGAGATTAGACAGTTATGAAATCAGGCACATCAACTTTAAAATGTGAAAGTTCTGTGAGAACTTTCCAAAATAAAGATACTTAACTATTTAATTGAATAATAACAGTCATGCATGTTTTAAGGCAGATAATACCATCTAGCCACTTTTAAAGGAAGCAATGTTTTTTAATCCATGAGAAACAATCCCCATGTTGGTCTTTTTACATCAGAAAATAATACAAACATTCAAGTTAATTTTTTTGGTTGGATGTAACATGATGTACCACTGTTCTATTAAATTTTTGTTTTTACTAAGAGTCTGAAAGTTTTATCATGTGACAAGCTTGACCACCTGGTACACATGGAAACCAAATTGTATCAAAATAATCTCAGTGTAACAATTTGTTTTTGTTCTCATTTAAATAGAAATTACACAACACTTCTCAAAAAACTTTTGTGTTAGTTTGTGTCGTATATCTAATTTAAATTTTAATTGATTTCCAGACATACAAGACACATGTGGTTTATACATACTAGTATATATATATATAAAGTACCAGATCTTAAGTTAGATGGTAAATTTGGAAATTATTGAAACTAATATGATATCAGTTCATTATTAATTTAAGACCCCAAAAGTTATTAAATATTTTATCAAAATGACACTAAAAGTGTGTGTGTGTGTGTGTGTGTGTGTGTGTGTGTGTGTATGTGTGTGTGTGTGTGTGTCAAGAGTGGTAAAGAAAACAGATCCATTGATAAAATTTATATACACATTAAGAACAGTTCTAGAATGGTGGAGGAAACTGAAGAACCTGGAGAAAACCATCAATCTTTGGCATAGAAACTGTCACACTTTCTCACACTAAAATCTGCCAGAGCATGATTTAAACCTAGGCAGTGATTGGCACTTTGATCCAAAAAACATGTGCTTTAGATCACTCAATCACAAAGGCCATCCCATATAAAGAATGTGTCAGGGTATTACGATTTTTTTTTTGTTGGGCATTCTTGTTTTCTTCGCCATCCAAGTATCTTGACTGAGGCACATGATTCAAATCACCATTACTTCACTCTGGCTTAGAAAACAACATAAAAACTCCTTCTGAATGTGTTTTGTTATACTTATATAAAGAAATATGACTGTAAATAAGCAAAATATATTTTTGTTGGCACTTCTAGTTTTAACAATTGTTATAAAAGTATATCCCAAAAGGTCGTATATATATATATATATATATAAGATTTAAATACTTCTTGTCAAAACTTTTGAATCAATTTTCCAATACTCACTACACTATGACATTATTACATTATCAAACTGTATGTATTCCCTAAGCTCATAACTTCTTCTACAGACACCTTTATATTATTATATATCTATAATCATAGCTAGCCAGACATTGTAGTTCTATTTCAGGTTAATTAGAGCTTAATTGTCTTGTTTGTCCAATCATGGGTGCAGTTCATTGGGTTTAATTTTGGATATGTTTGGATTAGTTTTAGGCAATTATCAGAGACAGAGATCTAAGTCTTTGTATGTAACATGTAAGATATAAGTATAATGTAGATATCCGTGAGTAATCAACATTACAGCTCATTTAGCAACAAACAATCCAAAATACACAAAATAAATCCTGTAAACAAATGTGTCATAATGCACCTGACCCACACAGCGAAAAACTGTCTTGAACCATTCACAAAGAAAAAGTGATTGTGTGTTTAAACTTAATTTGACGTTTTCATAGCTCTGAATAGTTATTTGAAAGGACTGGTATGTTTGTGTTTTTTACACAAGCACCTGCTTTGCCACTTTTCATAGCTCGTTATTGTTATTTGAATGTGGACTGGTATGTTTCAGTTTGACCCTACAGTCAAACTTTTTACACAAGCACTTGCTTTGCCAGTTTTCATAACTCGTAATTGTTATTTGAATGTGGAATGGTATGTTTGTATTTGACCCTACAGTCAAACTTTTTACACAAGCCCCTGCTGTGCCAGTTTTTTATTTTTATTTTTCTAGCTGATTAGCAATATCAACTCCCATGCCAAATGATATTTCTCTTTGGTAAGATCATTAAAGATAATATGCTGACCTTTGCTATGACCAGTGGTTCAGTAAATGGATGTGGGTAACACACAGTGTGCAGTGGTCAGTACCATGGTAAAGCATAATATATGGTCACTTCTGAGTTCCAGAAATATGTATATTTGGCAACTTTTACTTTTATTAAGCTATAACTTTACTATCTATGAATATAATAGTGTAGGATAAATAATATAATCAGTAGATAAATTGTTTTTGTGTCAAAACAATCAGAATTCATTATTTTATATGGAAAATAGCATGACAGTGCAAAATGAATGAGAAATACTCTACAAAAAATATAATGACTTATCAATATTACCAGGTAATGAAGCAGTCGAATTATTTAGAAAAATCAACCATTTTGGCATATAGTGTGTGACAAAAAAATCTAACACACCCTTTATAAAAAACACACAGTCTTAGCGTCAACAAAACAAGAAAAGAAGTGATAAAGTTCTGTTCTGTAAATATAATGGTTTTTCTTTTATAACAGGAAATTATTTTAGTGTTTGACAGTTTTTTTTTTGTTCAAGTGAATTTACTTTATTTTTTTTAAAATAAAACAGACTCCACCTTTCTAGAATTTAAATTTTCAAACAAGTGCCTGTGTTTACAGGTATCTATGCCTTTAATAAACTATTTTCAATTTACCTTGAACTAAATAAATTTAATATTGGAGAATTTTTTTTTCCCTTTAATATTATGCAATGAAACTTTATGACATAACCCCTCTCTAAATAAACTTTACTATGTTTGTTATAATGTGATTCATGCATGACATTTCACATATTTCTTAAAATGATATCTCTTCACAATTACTGTGTGTTTTTCTCCTTACCACTGTAAAGAATTCTATTTACATTATCAGACAATAATTGCCATGCTGTGCACGACCCAAAAATATGGGATGTAAACTATACAAAATGTCATGGATACTCAAAAGGCATGGGAATTAGTCAGTTTGTCTGTAATAGATATGACAGTAATAGCACCATTATTACCTTATTTCAACAGTTCAAGCTAGACAAGAGGTGCTTACCCTTCATGAGCACCTGGCCTCAAGCTAGACAGGAGGTGCTTACCCTTCCAAAGCACCTGGCCTCAAGCTATACAGGAGGTGCTTACCCTTCCAGAGCACCTGGCTTCAAGCTAGACAGGAGGTGCTTACCCTTCCAAAGCACCTGGCCTCAAGCTAGACAGGAGGTGCTTACCCTTCCAGAGCACCTAGCCTCAAGCTAGACAGGAGGTGCTTACCCTTCATGAGCACCTGGCCTCAAGCTAGACAGGAGGTACTTACCCTTCATGAGCACCTGGCCTCAAGCTAGACAGGAGGTGCTTACCCTTCCAAAGCACCTTGCCTCACGCTAGTCAGGAGGTGCTTACCCTTCCAAAGCACCCAATCTCAAGCTAGACAGAAAGTGCTTACCCTTCCAGAGCACCTAGCCTCAAGCTAGACAGGAGGTGCTTACCCTTCATGAGCACCCGGCCTCAAGCTAGACAACAGGTGCTTACCCTTCCAAAGCACCCAATCTCAAGCTAGACAGAAAGTGCTTACCCTTCCAGAGCACCTAGCCCCAAGCTAGACAGGAGGTGCTTACCCTTCATGAGCACCCGGCCTCAAGCTAGACAACAGGTGCTTACCCTTCCAGAGCACCCAGCCTCACTTTCCTCATGATAATTCAAATGTTTAACTGATGAATCGGCCTGTTTTCAATTTTTTTGGCTTTTTGGATTGTGTGATTTAGACATGGACTGGTATGTTTATGTTTGATTTGAAATTACATGTAATCAAATTCCCTTTTTCTCAAAATCATATTTGCACTTTAATCAAAATTATGTTACATGCACCAAAAACATAAATTAAAACAAATTTAATTATCTCTGCTTTTAAAACATAATATTATTTATATATCCTATTTCATGCATGAAACACACAAATAAAAACCACAATTCCCTTAGTAATTTTCTATTTAATATATAACTCCGCTAGTAATTGTTTGTTTCATATAAATTATTCTACCTTGAAATAAAAAAATATTAGAATAATAATGAAATATTTTAATTTTACAAAATCTTTTATGTTCATGACTGAAATACAAAACCCAGAATTAAACATGCAATGTTTTTTCAATGAAATTTTAACAAACAATATTTCAAGGATAACCTCGAACACATTTATCTCCATTTGACCTGTTTAGCTATAAACTGGATTATTTAAATAATTTGTATGTAATTATTACCTGTGTTTTTTGTCAATAAAGAAGACATTGTAATTATATTTGAACAGAAGACTATTACACAAAGTAGCTAGCATAAATAATCTTATTTTCCTAGGGCATTTCCAAATATATGTCTATAATGAAAACCATAATTTTACATCATAAGTGTTTTATGAAGGAAAACATATATCCTAATAAGTTTTAAAAATATTTACATAACAGATGTGTTGAATATGAAAAACAGAATTTATAATGCCCAGAACCCTTTTGGATACATCACCATGAACCAACCGTTATAAACGGTACAACTATTATTATACAATGTACTTAATGTAACAAAGTACACACCGATTGATCAAAGATAGAAATCTATAACAATGTTAACAATTCAGAAGTAATGTGTATTACCGTAGTATTGAATACACGATTTTGCCACGGTTACGTCATTTAGACATATGTGTACCTATATAATCATTGATCCGTGAAACCAAGATATAAACCCTGAACATGCTAACATAATATTGAATATGCATCTATTTGAAATCAATTTGTTTTGAAATGTTTAAACCACCTTAACATTTCATACATTATGAATCACAACGGGAAATGAAATAAACATCTCATGTGAATCTCGTGACAAGAATATGAGGCGGAAACTGACATCAAGTGTTTTCAATATCATCATCAGCTGTTCATTAGTACATGTTGTAGCTAAATCAGCTGATAGAATGTGTGAAAATGATCAATAAAATCAATTACCATTACACAAAATACCCCAAGGAATTAAATATTTATGTATAATTTACAACAGAATCAATTCATTCCGGGTGAAATGCTGGCAGTTACAGAATTTCAAGCAACCTTGCACCCGATGAGGTACTTTTGTGGTCTCAAAATTTGAGATTAATCGCCATATCAAGAACCCAATGATGTAACAAATAAACACGCAATTATCTTAACAAGAAATAAAATGCTTAATAACAATGCTATTGAAAAAATTAATAAAAATAAAACAAAATCGATTAACCGACAATTACAGAAATTATTTCGCATTTTTTCCAGACATTCATCATGTTAAAAATTAGAAGCTGTAAATATCAAAGGTTTTCTTTTGTTATTTTTATGCAGCTAGCAGTTACAGCGACTGGTTACGACTTGAGCTCGGTCAATGCATGCTTTGTAAAGCCTGGAGGTCATAAGTGTCTACTAAACAGCTGATCGTTAAAAGATCAATGGCTCAATTCTGTATCAAATTGTTTGGTGGTAAAATAATAATGTCAAGTCAAATTTTAGAAAACTATTTCTTTCATATGTACTTACCTTTCATTAAGATGAAGGGACCCGCATCTCTATCATACAATCAACTGTCTGCTTTAATATACTACCTAACGAATAAACATCGGCACGTGACAGTTTATTTATAGAACAAAGAAAATCCGCTGATATAAACATGCACCATTCACTGTAAAATTGAATTAAAGTCGATCTAATTATCCTATATGTTGAATAAGTATCCCTTCCTAAATATAGGGTAAAAACAATTTTCCCCAAATTGCATTAGAATGCAGTGAAAGGCAGAAAAACGTTGTAATTTTCCTGTGCGTCATTTCATTTTGACCTGAGAAGTTCAAAGTTGAAAGGTCTTTAACTAGCTAATCGTGAATTACGCACGATTGAGAAATCAAATAATTCCTTTTATTCACAGAATCTTAGAAACAAAATTATTTACAATAAAATAGTTTGAAATTTGATAAGATGCACACGAAGCATTGAAATATGTATTTATCATCGCAAAACACATTTAAAATAGGATAAATTATCATTGCATTACTTATGGACATTAATAAATACCGAAAATGCTATTTAATACAAGACAAATTCTGCTGAGAACATTCATTATAAGGACTTTCGTGTCAGCAATCAAGATTTTAATGAGCTAAAAAAAAAATTGATGGGGGGGGGGGGGGGGGGGGGGGAGTCCTTACCATTTTTAAGTATATGTGTGTCTTTTTGCGTAACCTTATGTGCTAAACCTTGTAACTGTCAAATGTACAGTATATTAGCAGAATATCGTCAGTAAAAAAGTTAAAATGATGCATACAACTCGTACCCTTTTGGACATTTGACAATCCATAAATAATATGCCAATCCATAGACCTATACATCTGTGTAAACTGTGAACTGAACGATTCTCTGCTAAAACAAGAAACAGCAGTGTCGTCGGCTTGATTTTAAAAATCTCAAAATCTCAAAACTGGTCCGTTAAACTTAGGATCGGCAAACACCTGCCCAGTAAACCAAGTAACTACAAAACAGTGATCACGTCAACAACCAAAGATTGATGCCTAACACCTGCCCAGTAAACCAAGTAACTACAAAACAGTGATTACGTCAACAACCAAAGATTAATGCCTAACACCTGCCCAGTAAACCAAGTAACTACAAAACAGTGATCACGTCAACAACCAAAGATTAATGCCTAACACCTGCCCAGTAAACCAAGTAACTACAAAACAGTGATCACGTCAACAACCAAAGATTAATGCCTAACACCTGCCCAGTAAACCAAGTAACTACAAAACAGTGATCACGTCAACAACCAAAGATTAATGCCAAACACCTGCCCAGTAAACCAAGAAACTACAAAACAGTGATTGCGTCAACAACCAAAGATTGATGCCTAACACCTGCCCAGTAAACCATGTAACTACAAAACAGTGATCACGTCAACAACCAAAGATTAATGCCGAACACCTGCCCAGTAAACCAAGTAACTACAAAACAGTGATCACGTCAACAACCAAAGATTAATGCCTAACACCTGCCCAGTAAACCAAGTAACTACAAAACAGTGATTACGTCAACAACCAAGGATTAATGCCAAACACCTGCCCAGTAAACCAAGAAACTACAAAACAGTGATTACGTCAACAACCAAAGATTAATGCCAAACACCTGCCCAGTTAACCAAGTAACTACAAAACAGTGATTACGTCAACAACCAAAGATTAATGCCTAACACCTGCCCAGTAAACCAAGTAACTACAAAACAGTGATCACGTCAACAACCAAAGATTAATGCCTAACACCTGCCCAGTAAACCAAGTAACTACAAAACAGTGATCACGTTAACAACCAAAGATTAATGCCTAACACCTGCCCAATAAACCAAGTAACTACAAAACAGTGATCACGTTAACAACCAAAGATTAATGCCAAACACCTGCCCAGTAAACCAAGTAACTACAAAACAGTGATCACGTCAACAACCAAAGATTAATGCCTAACACCTGCCCAGTAAACCAAGTAACTACAAAACAGTGATTACGTCAACAACCAAGGATTAATGCCTTACACCTGCCCAGTAAACCAAGTAACTACAAAACAGTGATCACGTCAACAACCAAAGATTAATGCCTAACACCTGCCCAGTAAACCAAGTAACTACAAAACAGTGATCACATCAACAACCAAAGATTAATGCCTAACAAAAATTTTCTAAAAATTTACAAAACAATGGTTATTCAACACAAGGCCATCACAACAGTTATCTGATAAAAATGAAGAATTTCTCAACAATGGTCCCATTAACCCAAAGAACTGCTCAACAATGGCCTGGTAACCCAAAGAACTGCTAAACAAAGGCTCAGTAATCAAAAGAACTGCTCAACAATGGCCCAATAATCCAAAGAACCACTTAGCAAAGGTCTGTTTAACTAATGTTCTGGTAAACCAAATAACTGCTAAACAATGGTATGGTTATTCAAAAAACTGCTCAACATTGGCCCAGTAATTAGCAAAGAAGAGCTAAAAATGTTCTAGTTAACCAAATAACTGCCCAACAATTCTCTGGTAAACCAAAGATCTGCTCAATAATGGTCTGCTTAACCATATTTTGCTCAGTAAAGGCCTTGTAAACCATAGGACTGCTCATCAATGATCTGGAAAACCAAGTAATTAAACAACAATGATGTAGTAAACCAAACAACCACACAACAATAGTCTACCATGCAGAGTAACAATTTGTACAATAAGAATTTAAACCCAGAATCTGTGATACTTGTGGGTGGACAAACTATTAAGGATCTATACAGCAATAGTCTAGTACACTATAGGACTGTACAACAGGTGTCTGGTAAACTAAGTAACTCCAATGCAGGTGTATTGACAAATCAAGGAAATGAACAACAATTGTCTGACAAACAGATGAACTGGCATTTACTGTTTGGGTTTCCAAGAAATTGCCAATTTTCTGGTAACCCAAGTAACTGCTGAGCAATAAAAATGTGGACTGCTAAAACTTCAACTCCACAAGCCATAAACCTACCATTAATCCAACAATCTCTTCTATAGCTGGTCACATAAATTTTAACAGAACACTAGTGGTCACATAAATTTTAACAGAACAGTAGTGGTCACACAAATTTTAACAGAACACTAGTGAACACATAAATCTTAACAGAACACTAGTGATCACATAAATCTTAACAGAACACTAGTGATCACATAAATCTTAACAGAACACTAGTGATCACATAAATTTTTAACAGAACACTATTGATCACAGAACACTAGTGATCACATAAATTTTAACAGAACACTATTGATCACATAAATTTTTACAGAACACTAGTGATCACATAAATCTTAACAGAACACTAGTGATCACATAAATTTAACATAAATCTTAACAGAACACTTGTGATCACATAAGTTTTAACAGAACACTAGGATCACATACATTTTAACAGAACACTAGTTATAACATAAATTTTAACAGAACACTAGTGGTCACATAAATCTTAACAGAACACTAGTGATCACATAAATCTAAACAGAACACTAGTGATCACATAAATTTTAACAGAACACTAGTGATCACATAAATCTTAACAGAACACTAGTGGTCACATAAATCTTAACAGAACACTAGTGATCACATAAATCTAAACAGAACACTAGTGACACATAAATTTTAACAGAACACTAGTGATCACATAAATCTTAACAGAATACTAGTGAAAGTCCCAGCAATTCCACAAATATCAGTGATATTTTCCTATAAATATATCATTTTTATAAAAAAAATCGAACCTATTTAATTAACAGAGATAATCCATTATTGCACGCAAGTCTGGAACAAACTGTATAAAGGGAGACAACTCAGATTGTATTACATTTATATTTTGCCTAAAATTGATAATCACAGATTTGAATAAAATACAAAAAACTCCATATAACATCATACTTAGTCTGTGGTATAGAAAGTCTGTATTACGGCACAAGTTTGATTGCAAGTGTTTAGATATTTTAACATTTTCATTAACAGATAATGCTGACATAACATAAATTATTTATTCTTCTAGGGCACCTGTTTTTAACTTAACACTAATTTTTCTGTTATAATGGAACTGTAAGTTGTTGTTAATTTCTCCAGTTTCAACAGTTCACATCTGAATCATTTAAAACACAGGTTGGTGTTCATGTTTGCATTTTTATTCCAAAATGTACAGTAAAATTTTGCCACCTCATTTATAGCCACTGTAAGTCTATTCCTTTTTGTTTTTCTTTATGTGTCATCATTGTTTTATTTCAAGCACCACACTGACTGAACAAACAGTGGCTATGAATTGAGGTTTTACTATAATTATAGTAATATATATAAGCTATATATATGTGTGTGTGTGTGTGTGTGTGTGTGTGTGTGTGTGTGTGTGTGTGTATTCACTGGATATAATGACAAAATGTGGTATTCTGCATAGTTGTTGAAGTACTTTTAGTAAGCTCCAAATATCCAACTTATTTAGGAAACCAATTACAGTAACACTTACATGTGCATGTGTATATATATTTCATCTTGGATCTCGGTATAAACTTTAACTTCATATAACATATCTAGATTTTAGTTGTTTTTTCACACTCTTGCAAAAAATATGTGGGTCCTCTTTTGGTTATGGTATTTGTATCTGTCTTCTTTCCTGATTTCTTTCCCTTTTGTTGACTAAATCTTGACAAAATTGGGTTTCCATTTTAAGTTTTTCAAAAATCAAATATGAATTTGGTTAAAATTTTGCATTTTTTGCTTTTCATGATAAAAAAAGGGATCAAGTTTGATATTTGTTAAAATCTGGTTAGTATTACTAGAGTTATTGCTTTTTTTTGGATTAAGTCTACCAAAATGGGGTTTCTGTTTTATAAAACCAGTCATCTGTTTGCTCCACCTAATTTTTGACATGTAATGAGTGTTACGTTTCATGCTCAACAGTTGTCTCTGACTGGTTTAAATGTTTTACTATGCATGTATAAGGTTACTGGGATTGGTGGTCAAGGTCAAGGTCAACAAACAGTGCACAATTGATTAACTGTCTTGCACTTACATGCACTGAGGCTAAATCTGAAACTTCAAGCAACTACACTTTTGGTTCATGAATGATGTCAGAGCCATATTGTTATGACCTGTTGTTTCTTAAATGTATGCAGTTTTAAATCTGAACCCAAGTTCATAAAAAGATGCTGGAAAAATTTATCATTTATGGTCACTGTTACCTTGAAATTCGGTTAAGGTTAACCAACAATCCTGAATGACCTTTGTTCAAGGAACATCCTTGGATAACTAGTTTTAGAGAAACTTGAAAAATAAAGTTGAGGATGAAAAGCAAAAACAGACAAAAAGACTAATTATTAACTATGAGGCTTTGATCTGGCCCCAGTTTCATAATCATTTCTTAACTATAATTTTTTTTCTTAACTTAAATCTGGCAAGTTTTACATCATAATACTTTAATTATTTGTTCAGATATACAAAATTTTAAGGTGTTACTTTGAAGATCACTTCAGGTTTATAACATTCATGTTTAGTTTTGTGAAAACTGTTCATTCATAGATTCATAAGAGATTTCTGAAATTTACTAGATCTAAGGGAAATCTAAGTTAAAGATCTATAGAGAAACTGGGGCCAGGTGACCTTTGACTCAAGTGACCTTGTAAATTACAAAAGTCAAACATATAATAAAGTAAATTAAGATTTTATTAACAAAAAGCACCTTCAAAACATAAATAAAATGGAAATGTCATTATAATATGTACCATAACTTTGGAAAACTATTTCTGTTGAGACCTAATCCTTTATTTTTCAACATAAACAAAACTTGGTAATCAATCCATCCTTCCCCACCAAAACCCAACCCACCCCACCCAAAACTTATCATGGCACAGCCATTTAATTAGAAGATCACCTTTAATTAGACAGGTAAGTATCTTAATTATTTGTGTTCTACACAATTTATTTTGCATTTTTGACAACTCTTATAAATGAAATCATGTCTATTTTAAACTGTTCTAACACAGTCCAAACAAAAAAGGCCTGTTAAGATATCTTTTTTAAAGTAATGCCATACTATTAACAATTAAAACTAAATTTACATATTCAAACAAAATAAAAATTAAAATAAATATCAGCTTAATAAATAGCAAAACAAATTTGTTGTTTCTAAGTTAGACTTTGTGGAATGAGGTTCCTGAAAATATCCAGTGAAACTACCTATTTGTGCTGAACAATTATTTAAATTTTAAAAATGGAATCACATCAGTGTAGATTTTCCCGTAAAACATTATTGGGGGAAATTGTGACAAAAACTTTTTTAAAACATTACACAAAAACATTAAGACATATTAATCATTTTATAAATGGCTGAACCCCATTAAACTTTTGTTCAGCAATTATTTTAGAAATTTTTTACCCAACTAGTTGTCGCTTAGCTATAAAGTTTTAGGTATACAAGCACCACGTTTAGCTCAAACTTCTATTTGAACTAAACAGTAAATTGTTCCAATGAAAGAAATGTAAAAATGACTGAAGCATCAGAAACAACATGTTCAGACCAGAATCTATAGGCTAAACTCTTACTGGAGCATCAGAAACAACATGTTCAGACCAGAATCTATAGGCTGAACTCTTACTGGAGCATCAGAAACAACATGTTCAGACCAGAATCTATAGGCTAAACTCTTACCACCATGCATGAAAACAGAGAAACTAATGACAAAATGGATGAAATCACTTATATATAATTAAAAACAATACACTTATGTCATAAATTAAAATCAATTACTATATATACAGATTGAGACATAATAATTTAACTTTACGTATGTACATGTAATATAAAAACAACAAAATATACAATGTAGAAAAAAGATAAATAAATAAACATGTATATAAAATGATATCATGTCCGTTTCTTTTTATCTAGCTACAAATGAGGTGTCTATCCTGGTAAATCTATAACTTATCTGTTCTATACAAGACGGGCCCCACAAAGATGCACATTCAGAATGCCAGTTGGTAATTTCAATAGAATTGAATGAAATACATGTACAGTCAAACCTGCCTTAAAGACCACCTCTCTATAAGGGTCACCTGCTTATCTTTAAAGGCCAATAAAATTCTGTCCCAGTTGCTCTTCATTCATACTATTTAAACTTGTATATAAAGGCCACCTGCCCATAAAGGCCAGATTTACCAATTCCCATGGGTGGCTTTTATAAACAGGATTGACTGTACTAAGAATTTTTACTTCTGTTTGTGCTCTCTAAAAATATACAATGTATTTATCGACAATAGACAAATAAATATAGATTTCCCCTTCTTATCTACATATATAATTTAAATTTTTTTCAACAAAAAAAAAAAAAAAAAAAAAAAAAAAAAAACAGAACTAAGCATCAACAATTCAGTCAAGTTTTTTTTTTTTTTCACAAAAACAAATAAATAACCATCAGACGGCATTGATCTAGATTAATCTGTAATACTGAATATAAAAAACAATGAATGAATAAATAACTAAACACTGGAAGCTTATTACCCCGGTGTTGACACATGATTACAATATAATAATGATTAATCTAGACATTTATATCACAAAATATAATACTCATACTCAATAGTGGGTAACAGTACTACTTATATGCAGGATTTATGCAAAGTGCGCCATCTTTATTCAAGTTATTTCTCAACAGACCAAACGAAAATTAAAGACAATGCTTGTAATTAAATTTCATAATTGAAAATACTAGTACCAAAAGAACAAAGTCAAATGAAAAACATAGAAATGTTTATTGAAAAACAATGAAAATGAATTTATATCACCATTGTTTACAAAAAAGTAGTTCCAGCAAAGGTCAAAACAGTCTATGAGAAAATAACTCTAACTTTTAAGCCAATCAAAATGCATGAAAATTTTAAGATTTAATTATTAATTCGTATTTATTCAGCTAAAAATTTATCCATTTCAAAGGCATACCTAATTAAACCTTTATGTTATAATAACCAGTGATACAGTTTGATTTGAATTTGAACTTTTCCTGTAACATGAGCATTTCTAAGCAAACAAAATACCTGACTATTTGAGTGGAGCAAGTGTTTAATGCCCCAGTCAGTTCTGGGTTGGTGGAGGAAACCAGAGTGCCCAGACAAGGCTACTGAGCTCCAGCATGCTTACTGACAAACTTTTTCACACTAGAATCCGCCCCTAATGGGATTTAAATCTACTGGCAGTGACAGGCACTATGATCTGTGAGCAGGTGCTTAGGACCACTTGTACACCCCTACCTATCTATTTGATAATTATCACTAACAAAACATATTTTGTACAATATGTTTGATAAAGAAAATTCTCAGATTCAAACTTGACCTGTATTTTATCATTTGAGTTAGACCAGAGACTAAAGTAAGAAACAAACACACAGTGTACAGATGTAAAAACATACAACCCTAACCATACATCATGGCGGTGTAGCAGATTTGGAATGGTGATGAGTAAATAAACTAAAGCAAAATATAATTTAAAATAAAAAAATCTTGTCAGACAGCTTAATTAGACCAATGATATCTTTTAGTGATAACTAATAAAAACACTTCCACAATAATCAGTGATAATTAATTAATTTTTGTGATGGCAGTGATACATATAGATGTAAGTAATATAATCAATGGATGGAAAGATAATTGGAATGGCAGCACAATATAAATATAACCTAACTATTCTGTAAAGCCGGGTTCACAGAAGCTAAGTACAAGTTTACATCAATGAGCTAAGCAATTAAAACATACATATACTTAATAAACTTTTTTAATGATTACAAATTCTATATATTTACTGATCAATTCATTGAATCATGATGATATGCTGTAGTATATACTATCATGAATATGGCAGTTTAATTACATCTATGATAATGACTGTACCATCATTTGCTGGCTAATTCTCACATGACCCCTTGGCAAATATCTTTATCCAATCAGGATGAGAATAAACAGAAATGTTATAAAGTTAAAAAGTTTACTAACATATTTTCTCTGTTTGACAAAATTAGGGTTTTCATGTCTTTTTTTTTCATTCAATTAAGATATGGTTTCCATAATTTTCCAATATTTCATAAAGTTTTTTTTTACCATGTACTAGTGATTGAGATATGGTTTGTATAACATTTTGATATTTTCCATGTGTGCTAAGTACATTTATATATATTCCATATCTTTTAAGTGTCCCAAAAAGTATTTTATGATTTTTTTTTAATAAAAAAAAAATGTACTGAAATTTTTCCTGTGTAACATTTGGTCAAACAAAACCAAAATTTGTAAAGATGAATGGAAAAAAAAAAAACAAATGACCATTATGTTAAAAAATCTTGTGTGTATACCATGTAAACGAGTAACTATATGAAAATGATTTTGAATATAAATACATGTATTACAATTTGTGAAATATACACAAAAAAGTATATCCTATATTGCAAACAGTATCATATACAATATAATAAATATAATACCTATTTATACAGATTTTATCACATAACAGTTTAACAATAACAGACAAAGTGGGGAAAATTTCCCAATTTAACAACAATTAATAACATTTTAGTGTGCGGTTGTGACAGAGTTAAAATATTCGATCTGGGGGAAGTCAACAGAGTATACAGGTACCTAAATAAACTACACAAAGTAATAGTAACATTGCCTTGGTGACACATTGGTAGAGTATCTGCCTCCAGAGTGTGAGTTTGTGAGTTCAAACACAAGGCAGGTTTGACACATTTACAATTTTGAAATAATGCTTTCTTGTCTTGTGCTTGGAACAAAGAGGACAAAATATTGAATGAGTTACCCAATGTCATAATAATGTGACTACCTGAGTGGTATGCTTGTCTATGGCATACTAACTCGTTAAAGTTGCACCTTATCAAAAAGTTTCCTTGAGTGCCAGTTAGTACAAAGTAGACCATAATACACAGTTGCACATTCAACCCTTTCTGATGATCAAACTTGCCCTGATATGACGTTAAACAACATTACAACCCAATACCCAACAAACTCAAAATAAAGTAGACTAAAAAAGAGTTTTCCAATACTTGGAAAACGGGACTGTTAGACTGTAATTTATGTAATTTTGCTTGTGTAGCAGGAGGGAGTAAAATGCAGCGTCGGACTGGGGATTGAACCCGGGACCTCCGGAGTGCTCTACCAACTGATCTACCCAGACCGCTACATTCCTCCCTTGTTATTCTTAAGTTTCCCATGGTCCTATGGGAAATCCCAAACCAATTTCCCTCAGATGGATTTTATATGGCTGGATATTGTCAGTCCACCACTTCTGAGGCCACACTGGCCAACAAACTGTAACAGGAGGGAGAAAAATGCAGGGTAGGACCGGAGATCGAACCCGGGACCTCCCGCACTATATGCGAGTGCTCTACCAACTGAGCTAGCCAGACCACTACACTTGCATTATCACCAGTAATATGATAAAATGCTCATCTACAGATGACCTTAAGAATTTTCCTTTAATTTTTCTTTGTAAACATTTAACAATTGAACTGTTTTAAAATGGTGTTTATTGTCAGTATGAAGGCAATAACTTTGTAAGTAAATGGAATAATGCGCATTAGCACGTAATGATAAGTTTGCTTGCAAAGTTGTTGCCTTCATACTGACAATAAACACCATTTTAAAACTGTTCAATTGTTATATTTTGGTTAGATATTTTTTAAAATATTATTCATTAATTTTAAGAATAAAAAATTTCCATCTATAACATATCAGGGGAGTCCAACAGACACAACAGCTGAATTTAAGACCGAGAACAACACATTATTAATCTGCAATAATTTTAATGTGGGGTAACAACGGGCAGTTTTAGTTGGAAAAATTGTAGTGTCGTCAGGTATTTTGATGGAACTTTTTAGATTTTTCATTAACAAAATGAATTTTTGAGAATATTGGATATAAAATAATATATATAAAAAAATTGAATATCAACGATAAATGTGTTGTTATTTGTGGACTATATTTCTGTCGAAAATCAGGTGCACCTGTGTGGCCCCATTTCAATTTGCAAAGAAGTTTAGAGTAAAAGATTGCTGGCTATATGTGGGAAGTGAAATTTGTGAATCTGAAACGGGAAGGGGGGAACTGTAGCAGAGGGATAATTTTCAATGGCCAAGCAACTGGGTTTCGAATCTGTGATATGCGAGTAGACAGGGATTTACCAAGAGAGTTCTTCTGGAATGTCGACATTGTTAGGTTGAGATTCAATCTAACATTATGTGACGAGCTTCATTCTCAGTATCATTCAAATATAGACAGCAAAGCAGTGAGAAGTATACTTATTCTTTACGCCTGGTGCGGTGCAAATATCTCTCAAAGTTTAGAAAATTATCGTTTTAAGTTTAGCAAGGAGTTGTGTAGTACTTAAACCATGTTTTCTACTTTTGGGGAGTTCCTATTGTATCCCTTGTAAACTGATTAAAAGCATGTAGCTGATTTTTCAGTTTTTTCGATCAACAAATACAGCATGTGAAATGGACAATTTTCACAGGATGTGGCATACATGCGTGAATCTAATTCCAATTGAAATTTACATCACTTGAAATTTACATCCCGCGAGACACAAAATTAACAATTGATTGACAAGTTGTACCATTACACATTGCCTCAAAATAAAAGGAGATGTAGCAGCTTTGTCAAGGTAGGAAGAATTTTTTTAAGATCCAATTGTTCAAGAATATTCTGTGGTTTGATGGTTTTGACAGATCCGTTGTTCTTTCAGCAGGCCATCAAAAACACCATTTGATTTTTTGTCTCTCACATTGTCAATATTACAGTGAATATGAGCCAGGTACCTACATATGTTATAAATATAATTATTATTTTCTTTGATTTTACTTTGTAATATCTCGTAAATGTGTTTTTCAAGCTTGTCTTGAATATAAACAAAAGTGACTTGATAGCCATGATTGTTTACTTATGGTAATGTAGTTCCGGGTTTTATATTGCATTTTATATGTATTCATACACGGAGTGACAAAATTTTTTGGCATTCATTGTCAGTAATGAAGGCAAAGGCTCTCAAGCTTGCAGCTACGGGAATTTCACAAGGCAAATGAAAATACTGAACCTTGATCATCCATTATCTGTAACATCACAGAGGATATTTCTGTCAATATTTGACATTTAATGCAACAGACTTGAATTAGTTTTTTTAAATTCTAATGCCACTATAACTTTGCCAAAAGTGAAAATAAATTAAGAAATTTTCATCTTTGATTTTTGAAAAATCAACTTTCTCTAAATAAAAATATACTAAATAAATAAATAAATTAATTGATACTGTTAATTCCATTTTGATGAAACTAACTATCTGAAAACTGATTTTAAAATAATGCAAAAAAGAAATGATGAAAAATTATCTGTTACAATTTCTTACAGTCATATATCTTAAATGACATGGTCCTTTTTGTAAAAATTTTTAACCAATCCACTGTTCTGTAAGGGTAAAGTTTAAGCCATGCCAGAGTTTAAAAAAAAAAGTTTTTTTTTTTTACTTTCCTAATATGTATTCTACAAAAATAAAACAACAACATTGCCATGGAAACAATTCTAAATTAAAGAAAAACAACAACTGTCCCCCTTCCTGAGACAAAAAACCCTAACAAAAACACTTGCTTGTGTCAAAATTGTTATCACCAATCACCACAATAACTACAGAAAACAGTAACATGGCTAGCTTAAAAACACTTATATTTGTTGTCATGGCAACTAAATAAATAATTAAAATATTATTACACTTGTTAACTAATATCTAACATCATCATCATCTGAATCTTCATTTTGTAATGATATCATTTCATCTGGTGGTAAATGACGTTTTCTCTTTGATGGAGGCGGACTGCCTGGGGAGGAAGAAGAAGGGGAGGGACTTGGATAATCAAAGATGGGACTTGGTGTATCTCTTCTGGGACTCCCAGTAGGTGATATCGCCCTCTCTAGTTTTGCTTTACTTTCTTGCCACCAATTACTCTGTAAAGAAAATCATAATAGTGTATATTTGGAAATCTGATAAAATGACAAGAGTTACCTCCCTTATACCATAAAGCTTCTACAACACTACATATCAGACTCAAAACTACAGCTGTTTGAAGAAAGAATCACCTGCATGTCTAGTCAATTACAAAAATAAATAACACTTTATAGGTGAAAGAATTAAAATTGTAACTTTAATAATCTGCAACATCATCATTGTCTTATTTACTAAGTGCAAAACATCTACATGGTCAATAAAAGGGGACCGATTCATTATCTTTTAGTTACTGCCTATAGACAGATCTTTGGAACAGACTTTAAGAACTTATGCCCTTTGTCATTGTCATAGGCACATTTCACAGCTAAGAATTTATCTCTAGTAAATATGTCTCAATATAAGTGACATAATGTTGATTGTAAAACAACATATCACTCACATCCCATAACATGAACAAAACAAAAGTAACATATGGTAATATTTAGAATACTGAAGAAAACTAAAGAAACACTTACATATTATTATAAAAATATCTCAATTTTTATTTCAATGTGTTTTATTGACACTACTCTTGTTTTTACCTTTGTAGCCACGAATTGCCGCAATAATGCCAATGTAGTTGTAAACATTTCACTCACTCACTCACTTACTTACTCCCTCACTTATTCACTCACTCTCTACTAACTTTCTACCTAACTCACTCACTTATTCACTCACTAACTTACATAACATTATCATTTGAGCTATACTGGGTTAGTTATACTACTTCCGTAATTACTTACAATTCTACCATCCATTCCAAACAGATCCAAGAAATTTCCTATTATTTCTCGGGATTTTTCCTCCCATTTTTGCATGATCTCATCTTTTTTATCTTTGGTTTGTTCTTTCCATTTTCCCATCAGTGCTTTCCCTTTGTCTTTTACTTTGTTTAATTTTTCATCAAACTGTATTCTCTTTTCCTGAAATAAAACATTAAGATCATGAACTCATAACACTGCATAGCATAAATAGAGATCCATGTATTACATGAATGTGAAATTCAATATACAATATATGTACATTTTCCCCATATACGTACTTTTTCCGATAAAAATATCTTCATTCCTAGAACTAATGGGATTCATAATATTGTTATGTAATATCAATAATGTGATTTAATGGTAAACAAAACTGGTTAAAATGTATATAAAGTACATTTACAGAACTAAAATTTAGATATTTATGTAGAAGAAATCTTATTTTGATTTTGAATCACAAAGAAATATAGCAAAAACAATATAGTTAATCCTGTCTTGATGAACAAAATCTATCACCACTAAGAAATCTTAATCCAATATTTATTACTGAATCTTTATCATCCAAAACAAACTTAAACAAGTTCTAGCTTAATAACAAGAAAGTCTATAGCAATGATGGATGCTCCCTGAATAAAGGCTAGTTCTAAAAGGGCTCTTTCCTAATTCAAAAATGCTTCTGATGAAAATATGATATAAAAAATAACAAAGGAAGTAATTGTGCAATGCATATCTTCTGATCAAGATCTATCTGTTAAGTTTTATCATATTACCTCTAATATGTTATGAGTTATGCTCTGAACAAAATATAAGTATGAAAAATTACAAAGGACAATATCTCTTAAATTATGCAAAATCAAGTAATGATTCTTGTGCAATGCACTTTTCATTTAAGGATTGAATGTCATTTTGAATTTTGTCATAGAGGTATGACAGTAAGTGAATCGCAAAGCGATTCATGTAACTGTGAACATGGTCTGATGTTGTCATACCTCAACGACAACATTCAAAATGACATTCAATCCTTATGTTTACATTATTTTTACCCACAAAAAGGTATTGTTAATTTTCTGAAAGTCAGTGTATTAATGTGGTTGGAAACACTTAAAGCGAGATAACTCTTATTGTAAACCATATAAAGAGAACAGCCATATTGATTTGTTTTGTTGTTTGGCAATCGTAAAATATAGTTCCGTAAAACACTTTTGAAAATTAAATTCTATTTCTCCTATTTTCACTGAACAATATTCTGTTTGGTAAGATATTACTATGAATATAATTTCTATGTTTGTTGCCGCTCCCTACAGTTGCCGGACAAAATTTATGAACGAACCTGTAAAAAATTATGAATGATTTAGTAGTTGGTTGATGGTTTGTAATTCTCCGTCATTCGCTGAACATCGAAAGCGGATTTGCTGAAAACATAACTGACGTATCGCTTTATCACAGAGCGCGTGACACACTGCTGCCATCCAAAAATTAACGCAACAGTTCCTAAGAGATTCAAATAAGGCAATGCATTTGTAATGTAAACATTTCCTTTTTACTTATGATGTTGCATGTTGATACTTCTTACAAGTATTAAGTTATGCTCCAGACAAAATTATGATAGACACCACACAAATGGACACATGGATGGGATGGATGAACAAAGTAGCAAATATATGCTCTGCCTTCAAGAAGCATAATATCAAGAAACTTACACAAACAGCATTAAGATTACTCTAACACAACAAGTATAACATTTTTCTCATATACTTAATGTGATCATTATTTACCTTCATAAAGCTGACATTTAGTTCTTTAGCACTGTACCCTCTACTAAGATTCCGTCGGACATACATGTCATAGTCTTTTATAATTCTGGCTATAATATCAGTTGTTGATATACCTTCTGTTCTCTGTGTTGTTAAAAACCTGAAATAAAAAGTGTTTTTTATGTCAGTAAGGCATTACACAGATATCTGACATGCAAGTGCAGTTGTAATTACAAGTAAAAGTCTGTTTGTAGTAAATATGGCCAATCAGGCCACTGATTTTCCGTGTTATCACAGCATGATGTAACTGAGAGTATGAGACCAACCCCTGGATTGGAAGTCTGAATTCTGCAAAGTTACATCCAAGCATTTCTGCCAGTACCCATACAATGGGACAAACAAGCATTTCACCAGGTAAGTACACCACAATGATTATGAAGAATATTACATTAAATAATGTAAATGAATTTCGAAAATGATGTCATTCCAGGAAAATGTGATGTTAACATATTCCATATCCAATGGATAAAGATGTTCTGCAAAATAGTAATATTGTGATACCCTCGAAAACCCAATTATCAGAATCTCTCAATTTTCTCTGATCCTAACAGATTTTATGCCTGACATCTTGATGTTTATGTATTCCATATCCAATGGAAATCATTGTTCTGCACAAAACTAATGAGGCATACATGTGTTACAATGGCAAACCCCATTATCTGCTAGGTTGTCTTTGACAATGTTAAAAAAACATTCAGAAGATGAAATACAGCAGTCTGATGCCTTTACTAGTCCCATACATCTATAACATGTACAAACTTACATTCCTCTTTTCTTGATGTGACTGTAAACATCATCACAATTAGCTGCTCCATATGGTATATCGTCATGGGCAACAAAGTCAATCTGAAACACAGAGCAAATCAATTACTAGTATATGAATCAAGGAGATTTTTCTATCAAACAATGATGTCAAAATATTAAACATAACATTTGCAATTTGATATTTATGGAACACAGTTTGTTGTCAGATGAATAACATCAAACATATATACATGTATATATGTTTTTTCCTCCCAAATACACTTGTAGAGTGGCCTCAAGCGACAGGTTAGGATCAAACAATCTATCAATGACTTGGTTAAAATTTCACATAATAAATCTATTTTTTATTTTGTGGCTATAAATAGATGGTTTTCTAGTGTTCTCCAGTATTCTAAAACTTATCATCTTGAAAAAAAAAAACCCCCCAAAAAAATCAACCCCACCTTGACGGTCAGGATTAGTCAGAATTTTAAGTTTTATTGTTATATATAATGTAAATATTGATGTCACCAGTAACCATGACAACATAGAACTGGGACTATGTAGTTTCTATTCCTTCTTTGTTGCAGTGTCTAAAAGAGTGATTTAAAACAACAAACCTGAAGTGTTAGAAAGTTTGTAAGTTTATAAGTGAAAAATCAGTGATTTTATCCAGGCACTCTGGTTTCCTCAACTATTTTAAACTGACCACTTCAATGTAAGCTAAAGAATCCATAAGTAATAGGAATAATATTTCCACAAATCAATTACGGGGTATTAAATTTGACTCATGTGATCTTCACTTTAAACGTTAAAAGCAGAGTAACTTACTTTGTGTTTGGTAAGAAATTCATCACTTAGCGACCAGGGAGCATCCATCACTACTTCATCTACATATCTGCAGTGTCTCAGTGCCTCGTAACGCTCTGCATCATTCATAACAGTACGACCTTTTTTACTGTGAGTCAATTCATCACTGCATACTAAAGAAATAAAAAAAATGTTCATATAATTTTCATAAACGTATTATATATATTAAAATGTACAGCAATTAGCTTTTTTTTAAATTTTATTTTTTTATTTTTTATTTATTTATTTATTTATTTATTTTTTTTTTTGATATTTTCAGTACTATGAATTTACCTGTTGTGATTTTGAAAATTAAACAAGTTAGATAATGCATGTATATAAAACAGAAGTAAGGGTTTTTTTTACTTCTTAGCTTACTTGTAAGAAGGCAGTTTATTCAGAAACTGGTACAGGAAACAGGTGCTCTCAAGATTCAATAGTTGTCGTTTGTACTCTCAAAGACATTACCTCAAACTATGGCAAGGACACGGTCTTTTATGAAAATTTAAGTGTTGGACAAACTTGAACTTTATTCCAGCAGCCCCACTAAAACCTACTGGTAATTGAAATTGCTCCGTTTCCTTTGAATCACTATCCCCTAGTAGACTAAGATCTATTTTTTTTAAAAATCCATCACACTAATAGCATATATCCTGTCAATAATTAAATATGTTCAATTTTTTTTATTCCCACCACTAATTGATTAAGCTCTATTTTCCATCCACCACCCCTAACTGACCAAGTTCTATTTTTCATCCACCACCCCTAATTGACTTAGCTCTATTTTTCATCCACCGCCCCTAATTGACTAAGCTCTATTTTTCATCCATCACCCCTAATTGACCAAGTTCTATTTTTCATCCACCTCCCCTAACTGACCAAGTTCTATTTTTCATCCACCGCCCCTAATTGACTAAGCTCTATTTTTCATTCACCTCCCCTCATTGACTAAGCTCTATTTTTCATCCACCGCCCCTAATTGACTAGGCTCTATTTTTCATCCACCGCCCCTAATTGACTAAGCTCTATTTTCAATCCACCACCCCTAATTGACTAAGCTCTATTTTTCATCCACCACCCCTAATTGACCAAGTTCTATTTTTCATCAACCTCCCCTAATTGACTAAGCTCTATTTTTCATCCACCACCCCTAATTGACTAAGCTCTATTTTTCATCCACCACCCCTAATTGACTAAGCCCTATTTTTCAATCCACCACCCCTAATTGACTAAGCTCTATTTTTCATCCACCACCCCTAATTGACCAAGTTCTATTTTTCATCCACCTCCCCTAATTGACTAAGCTCTATTTTTCATCCACCTCCCCTAATTGACTAAGCTCTATTTTTCATCCACCACCCCTGATTTCCTAAGTTTTTTTTCTTTGATCTTACCTCCTACTATTAAGTAACTGTTTGGTATAGCACATTTTGCTTGCATCAGCTGACGTGCATGTCCAGAGTGGAACATATCATATATACCATCGGCATACACCCGGACTGTTCTTGGTGCTGGAAAAAATATTATTATATGAATGAAAACATTTTCACATTTAGACTGATCAATAATCAATGTGGTTTACCAGAAAACATGTGATATCCAACTCATCTAGTACTCATAAACAGACAGTGGATTTACAAGGACATTATCCAACATCTTGCTGTATTTTCTGCATTAATAAGACTTGTGTAGAAATCTTATCAGATTCCTTTTTTGGTTTTGACTTCTTCATTGAGAAAAAAAACACATAGATATGACAGACAACAATGTGCCAGATCTGAACCAATTTATTGAAGTTAAACATGAAAAAAAGTTTTGTAACAACTGTCAAAAATTGCAGGTGCAGAAGCAGCTGTAGAGGCAATGGAGACATGGCGTGACACTTAGTACTAAAATAGGTAACTGGAGTAAGACTTTTGTTGTACAGCAACCCATATATATATATATATATGTCAGTAATATATTTTTGAAATTTTTTTTTTAAATATTCAAAATTTTTTGTTGTTTCCTTCATTTAAAGTTTTTAGTTAAAATTTAAATTTTATTAAAGGGTACATGTAAATGAAATTCCTACTGACCAGTAACTATATAGAGAACCTGACCAAAAAAAATGGACCTGAATTAGTAATAGAGTGGTCAGTTAGGTGAACAGTATTTAATGTTCTGTAATCAACTTACCATTACCAGACTTGGCATCATCAAGGGATATTTTAATTGAGTAATCAATACTTTCTCTTTCTTCAACAGCTTCAGTATCATGAGAAAATGGTGCTGGTCCATTATTAGCTATCTGAAAAAATAATAAAGATCATAACATCTGTTTGAAATTATTATCTCCATTTGCTATTAAATCTAATAAGTTGGGATTTCCAACAATCAAGTGCCAAATGCACAGATTTAAATGTATTGCCTGCTTAGTTTTTGATCGAGTAGAAAATACATTACTTTAACTCTCACATTTTGACACGCTGCCATCACCGCCACTGCCGCCGACACCGGAAAAGTAACACCTAAGTCTCACCTAACACAGATGCCAGGCTTGACAAAAATGAAAGTAGTCACAAGATGTATGATATATCAGTATTTCATAATGTTCCTCACATTATTACTCTATAGAGTTATGATGGTAAACATCATTGGTAGATCCAAAACATGTACGTGAAATCTAATATCAAAAACTTTAAACTGCCTTGAAGTCAAGAAGACAAGCTATTAAGATTCCTAGGCCACTGTGGTAGCTCAGTTGGTAGAGTGCTCGCTCCATAAGTGGAAGGTCATGGGTTTGAGCCCCAGCCGGGTCCGACCCAAGACTTGAAAGTGGGTAGTGACTGTTTTTTCATCAAGCACTCGGCATTACAAAAAGAAATGAACGGTTCTTTCGGATGGGAACTTAAAATAAACAAGGTCCCGTGTCATGGCAGGCATGGCACGATAAAGAACCCTGCTGTATAATGCCATCAGCGCAATGCACAGTCAAAATTTTTGCACTTTTGCCTATAGCTGACGACGTCTCAATATATAAGTGAAATATTCTTGACTGGGATGTTAAACACCATTACTCAACTCAACTCTTTAGATTCCTAACCCTAAAGAATCAGGTTAGGAAAAAAGCCAGTCATTTGCCATTATTATATGACATGTAATTTGGTTCCTGTTCTGGTATTAGCCCTTTAATTTCATAAAATAAAAATAGTAGATTAAATTTTTTTGATTAACAATTAAACTTTAAAATGCATTTCTTGCTCCAAATGAAGTAAGTTTGAGTTTGAATGATTTGATTTTTGTCTTATGTAAAAGTACTAGAATTTAAGTTTAAACAATATTTTATTGAACTGATAAAATTACAAAAAATTGACATTTATTGGAATTTTGATAAAATGCTGTAGCAAAGTTTTAAATAACTTGGTATATGACATCCTACCATATGCTCTTTAACATTATCTTAAAGTTTTTTTTTAATGCTGATTTGTGTTTAACTAGAGGCCAAACCCTTTTAAGGAATAACTTGCAAACCCATGGATCTTTTGTTTTTCTCTACAAACAATATCCATGTTTTTGTGGTACAACATTGTCAAATTCTGTCAAAAATTTCTTCAAAGTGGTAAATAACCAAGTTGGGCATTTTCTACTGGTTTGGATAATTTACAGGGTAATGATTTTATTTACATTAATGAATTATATGTAGTTTCAGAACCAACACTTATTTATATAAAAGAGAATATATTTTATAAAATACCAGTATTTTCGGTATATGGACACTTGGTTGATGTTTTCAGAATTTCTCCCAACTTTGAGAAAGTGCTCAACTTGTTAGATGAGAAATATCATTCTTCTGCAAAAACTGTTTACCTGTGATTGTATTTATAAACTTTTAGCAGATTTTTTCTTAAAATTTCAATTTTACCAGTTCAAAAAAATACATAGTACATGTATTAGTCAAAATGTAATATTTAAGTATATTTTAACTGAATTAAGACACTTAGACAAATAAGCAAATGGTGTAATTGAAAATACACATATATACGCATGTATCGAATTATCTCCCTTTAACTAAAATAATTTGTTTTTAGTGCAGAAATTAATCATAAATGCAATTCATTCAGGTTTAAATCTTATAATCAAAACAACTTCAGATGGCCATCAGTGTCAAAAAGATAAATGCATTTGCCATTTCTGATAAATTTTGTACTTAATGCAGATAAAACTTTATTTCTATATAGGCAATCACAACTTGAAAATTATAACAATATATACATGTATATAAGTACCTGAATTTTTTTCGGATATGATGCATCTTTAGCAGAGGCCATTTTATGAACTACATGTGTATTCAAATACTTCTTTTTTTATTTCCTTTTCATTTTTTATACTAAAGCTTGTTTCCTCACAAATATTAAAAGTAATTCCTTCAATAATTTTAGCCAAAATAAATTTTTATTCCCTTTTTCTGAAAAATGACCTTCTACATTTTTATATGTTGTGAGTCTACATTGGACATTACATATCTGACTTGTAAAAATTGACAAAAGATCAGTGAACTAATGTTCAACATAATAATCCCTCAGTGAACAGTTCTTACTACTCATCCTTATAAATCATAATGATATTTGCCCTTTAGACTTAGGGCTTTTATGCTCATCCAACATGTCTACATATTCAGATAGACAATAATCAGTGAGTTCACCATTTAACATCATAAACCCCAAAGTTAACAGTTCTTATTATTTATCCTTATAAATCTGGCTAATGTTTGGTCCTTGAACTAAGGGCCTTCATGCTCACTTTAAACAACTATTTATGGTATTTCTCAATGAAAACAACTTTTAATTACTTAAATCTCATTTGAACCAGTACAAGACAAATGGTCAATATGACATGAAGTATCACATAATTTTTTAAGTATATTTTTATCTGATTTCAGACACCTTACCTTACCATAAAATTTTGCCTCACTTTGACACTGACAATTATTCCAATTTTGCCTGTTACCTACCAGGTAAATTTTGATGATTGTCATGATGAAACTTAAAAACATACCATTTTTAAAGTGTTTCCATAGTGATGAAAAATTCTCAATAATTGTGTAAAAGTATGTTTTTTAAAATTATTTTTAAAAAACTACCTATTAACACTTTTAACAATAAAAATTTTAAAAAGTCTTCCATAAATAATTTTCTTTCAAATTTTTGTAAAAAAAAAATAAATCTCCAATTACCAACAAAACAAAAGAAACAAAAAGAATTCTTCTTTTACAATGACAAAAATAACCATTTTATCATGGCTTGCTTGTTTATAGTACAAAATCCATCACCAAAATAGTGCAGAAAAATAGGATTTCACAAACAAACAAATTGCAACGGAAATATTCTGTTAAAAATATAGTCCAAAATATCTAAATTATACATTACTAAAAGTCTGTCATAATCTAATTAGTGCAAAACACATTTGAAAGCAATTTAATTCCTCATGGAATTTTTTTAATTGAAAAGGGAAATAACTCATATAATGCAGGTTAAAATTCAATTTTACTTTTCTTGTTTTGTCCTATTTGAACAAGACAATATAAGAAAACATCTAAGATGATGCATTTAAATTATTTTTGTCTACATTCAACATTCCAGTGTTGTATTCAACTGTAAAACCTGCTACAGTGATTACCTCTATAGAGACCACCTGTCTGTATAAAATACCTATAATGGTGATCGATCCGAGATACCAAATGTTCGTGTAACATAACTTCTATAGTGATAATCTCTATATAGAGACCAGCTGTGATAAGTGATAAAGCATAACTGCTATGGTTATCACCTCTATAAAGACACTGACTGCTTATGTACATAAAAGCTATAGTGAAAGTGATCACCTTTATATAGAGACCAGCTGCCTATGTACACAACGGCTATAGTGAAAGTGATCACCTTTATATAGAGACCAGCTGCCTAGGTACACAACGGCTATAGTGAAAGTGATCACCTTTATATAGAGACCAGCTGCCTATGTACACAACGGCTATAGTGAAAGTGATCATCTTTATATAGAGACCAGCTGCCTATGTACACAACGGCTATAGTGAAAGTGATCATCTTTATATAGAGACCAGCTGCCTATGTAATAACACCTAAAATGAAAGAGATCACCTCTCTTTAGAGACCAGCTGCCTTTATGCATAACAGCTATAGGGAAAGTGATCACCTCTATATGGAGACCAACTGTCTGTGTAGCATAACTGCTTCATGATCACCTCTATATGGAGACCAACTGTCTGTGTAGCATAACTGCTACATGATCACCTCTATAAAGACAACCTTAATGTATAGTAAAACCTGCTTTAGTGATGAAATCTACATGTATATAGAAACCACCTGTCTTTAGAGTACAACTTGCTGTGATGACCACCTCTGCAGAAACCATTTGACTGTAATGTAAAAGCTGCTATAATTATCATTTCTTTATGACGAGCACCTATCTGTCACACAACTACACGAGAAGTAATGCACTTCTCCTCTCATGATTTTCATCTTTATCCATCCTTCACAATCAATGATAGTCATGTGGTTAAGCTTTCAAACAAATATGTCTCACAATTGTGGGTCAGATGTCTATTGTTCTTTCTTTTAGACTTTAAGAGGTTGGTTCACCAACAGTTTAAATTTATATAATAACAATATAGTCAAGTTAAAAACAGGGTGAATTGAAGTTAGAATTTCATTTCAAATTTCAAACAATTTTTTTCTAGTTCATTAGCTGTCAAAAACTGCCTAGCTCACCTGTACATCTAGTCAACATTTAAACAAAGGATAAACATCCAATTCCAGAGTATGCACAGGTGAGCCAAAAGGTCTTTTTCCCCACAAATACAAATTACTCAAATAAATTCAACCCCAAGACCTCCTGCTCAGCATGAAATAGTTAATACCAGGTGGTCTTTATACAAAGGTTTTGCTATCATACAAAATTTTACCTGCTTTTTTATCTTCATTCTCTGACATAACTGCCATTCCATCTGAGAAAAGCTCCCTTTTGACAGTTCCATTATTAAAGAAAGGATATTTGATGAAAAAGCAAAGATCAAGAACTCAACACCATAATAGCAATATAAAAACTTACTGAATGTGATCTAAAATTAAATAACTCCCTTCAGACATGAATGGAACATTCCAAAACAAAACATGGAAAGGTACCATTTTGAAACAAAGGTATGGAAATTTAATATCTAACACCACCACACCACATATCTATATATAAAATGTCAGTGTAAAGTACTGGCTGGCTATACATGCAGTAACAGACAGAGATAAATCACATATATTTATAACCAGACAAAAAATATTGAAGATTTTATTATATAACATGTAATACCTGAGTATTATACCTGTTCTTAATAATCCTCCTCCGAGGTCGATGTCGTGCCGGCTAAATAATCAATACACACATTTACATATAGACAGGTAATATTTTAATTAATTTATAATCTATCAAATCTCCTATATTACTAGCAGTAAACTGTAAAATCTTTTAAGATTCACTTTTTATACTCAAAAGGCATAGTCATTTATACTGTCTTCACCCTGGGGTTCAAAAAGTCCATTTTTGATCTACTGGTGCTAACATTTGCAATCTACAGGTTCAAATAATAACACAGTAGTATTTGTAGTAAAAAGATAAACTTATTCTTGAGAACAGTGGCAGAAAATATTTCCTGAACAAAGTAGGGTAAAAACAAACACTAATTACGTGATCTAATGCTTAGAATTAGCAGAAATATTTGAACATTGATCTTTTGATTTTTTTTCAATTAAAAAAATGGAAAATAAAATCATTACAAAATCAAGAATAGGCTCTACAAATGAAGTTTTAAGTTTCCAAGAATTTTAAATCACAAAATAAATTTATCTTTCTTAGTTTTTATACACTGCAGAAATCATTCAATACCTCTGAGTCCAGACCAATATGACCTTGAAAGTGGGTAAAGGTCAATGAAAGGTTGTTATAAAAAATTACTTCTCTAGCCAACAGGGTGTATAAATAAAAATAATTTCTAGGGATCTATATAGATTAATAACAAAAATTCTACGGAATTAAATGTCTCACCTGGTTAGTTTTTGACTTTAACATAAACTTTCACATTTTGACATGCCGCAGCCTACACCGACACCGGAAAAGTAACACCTAAGTCTCGCCTAATGGTAATGCCAGGCTCAATCAAAATATTTATTATAAAAGGTTTTATTTATCACTTAAGGTTAAGGACTCACAACTTCAGGTCAAGGTCAACTGTGTCCTTTGCAAGTGATGTGCATGTGAGTAACTATGTTCTAAGCCCTAGTAGAGCATTTCACTTATGGTACATCAAACAGTCAGTTCTAAAACAGTAGAAAAAACAGGAGTACCCTGAGAAAACACTGGTTTATACATATTTCTATATATTCCTTTGGAAAGCCAGTAAAATCAAAACCCTGTGTTTCAGCAAACATGAAAAATATGTAACCGAGATGAATCAATACTGTACAGTGATTTTGCTATGGTTTTTAAAAACTACCTTCTACCTTTCAGACTGGGAAAATTTGGATCCTTTTTATGTCACATATTACGCTCAGAATTTTGAAATTCATTGCAAAGATCTTATATTGTGACAATATCTCACATTTTTTGTCTGTCAGAACAGTTTTGGACAACTGGATTTAACTTAAACTATTTGATTGTGTGTCACTGTTGCCTTTTGGGAAATATTAGTTGTCAAATTGGGAAATTTTAGTCTTATTTCTCAAGGGGAAACTACCTTTATTCGGTAGTAATTTTAGGCAAACAAAACCACTGCTGTACAATGCATGGATTTCAACTTCTGCATCTTCACCTACATTTTGTGACCCTTTATGACAAGTGAATCACCTATATATATATATATATATATATATATATATATATATATATATATATATATATATATATATATATATATATATATATATATATATATGACATCTAATTCAATAACCAGATAACCAGTATGTCAATCAATTGATAAATAAGTATGTTAGAAATCTTAATAACATGAACAACCACATTTCATATTCAGAGTAAGCAAAAAAAAAAAAAATAAATAAATAAATAAATAAAAAATAAATAAAAAGAATCATAATAATAATTATAATAATATAATAATAACAAATAATAAAAAAAAATCAATAAAAAGACATTTTTTAACAAGAGACCCATGGGCCTTAACGCTCACCTGGGGATATGTCCAAAATTGTTTGCAACATGCAAAAGACAATATATTAATGATAGAAACTTTCCAAGTTTTCTCCTGTTTAGAACTGCCACAAAACTTAAACAGAAATATCTAGTCATATCTAGACCTTTGAATTTATGAACTCGAACCATATATCAAACTGATCATCATATCAATACCTACAATATTCTAATGTACATGCCTATACAAAAAGTAAATAGTTTACAAGACAATTAACAATTTCAGTCTTCTTATGTAGCTATGACCTTGACCTTTAAACCTTTGCTCAAACCAATTATCAAAATGATTGCCATGCGAATACCTACAATATTCTAATATACATGCCCATACAAAAAGTTAACAGACAATTAACTATTTCACTCTTCTTATGTTGTTATGACCTTCACCTTTAAACCTTTGCTTAAACCATTTATCAAAATGATTGCCATGTCAATACCTACAATATACATGCCTTTACAAAAAGTTAATACCGGTAGTTTTCAAGATTACTGATATTTGCAGCTGTTACCTTGACCTTGGAACTTATAAACTTGAATCAAATATCAAAATCATTATCATATCAATACCTTAAATATTCTAATATACATGCTTATACAAAATGTTAATACTTTTCAAGATATATTGACAAATATATAATTTTTAGCCATTTCCACACTAAGTACCTTGCCATTTCCCTGTTTTGAGTTCCAAGGCTACCATTTGTGAAAATTTGAAACTAGGTGAACTTAGAATAATATCAATGAAATAACTAAGATATATCTCAAGTCCTTTCAGAGGAGAAATTTTTTTAAGTTTTTCACTATTTCCCCCTTATGGGGCCCCAAGGGGACATAACTCCTTCATTTGTGCAAATCTTAAAGGCCTTCGCTCTGGCATAATGGTACCCTAGTTTTATTATATTTAACCCAGTGGTTTTGGAAAAGATTTCAATGTTAAAAGTTCACACATGATGCATGATGCACATCACACAAGAGGTGATAGACGAAGATGGATATCAATAGCTCTTCTGAGCTTTCAGCTCAGTTCAAAATATAAACAAGAGGCCCATGGGCCTTAACGCTCACCTGAGAATATGGCCAAAATCAATGGCAAAAATACATACAATATTCTAATATACATGCCTATACAAAAGGTTAAATATTTTCCAAGATAATTAACAATTTCTTTTTATGCATCTATGACCTTGACCTTTGAATGTATGACCTTGAGTCATATATCAAAATGATCGTCATGTCAATACCTACAATATTCTAATATATATGTCTATACAAAAAGTTAATAGTTTCCAAGATAATTAACAATTTCAGGCTTTTAATGCACCTATGACCTTGACCCTTGAACGTATGACCTTGAGTCATATATCAAAATGATCGTCATGTCAATACCTACAATATTCTAATATATATGCCTATGAAAAAAGTTAACAGTTTCCAAGATAATTAACAATTTCAGGCTTTTTATGCACCTATGACCTTGACCTTTGAATGTATGACCTTGAGTCATATATCAACATGATCTTCATGTCAATACCTACAATATTCTAATATATATGTCTATACAAAAAGTTAATAGTTTCCAAGATAATTAACAATTTCAGGCTTTTAATGCACCTATGACCTTGACCCTTTAACGTATGACCTTGAGTCATATATCAAAATGATCGTCATGTCCATCTTTACATAATTCTAATATATATGCCTATGAAAAAAGTTAACAGTTTTCAAGATAATTAACAATTTGAGTCTTTTTATGCATCTATGACCTTGGCCTTTGAACGTATGACCTTGAGTTATCTATCAAAATGATTGTCATGTCCATCTTTACAACATTCTAATATATATGCCTATGAAAAAATTAACAGTTTCCAAGATAATTAACAATTTCAGGCTTTTTATGCACCTATGACCTTGACCTTTGAATGTATGACCTTGAGTCATATATCAAAATGATCGTAATGTCAATACCTACAATATTATAATATATATGTCTATACAAAAAGTTAACAGTTTTCAAGATAATTAACAATTTGAGTCTTTTTTTGCATCTATGACCTTGGCCTTTGAACGTATGACCTTGAGTCATATATCAAAATGATCGTCATGTCAATACCTACAATATTCTGATATATATGTCCATAAAAAATGTTAATAGTTTCCAATATAATTAAAAATTTCAGGTTTTTTATGCACCTATGACCTTGACCTTTGAATGTATGACCTTGAGTCATATATCAAAATGATCGTCATGTCAATACCTACAATATTCTAATATATATGCCTATGCAAAAAGTTAATAGTTTTCAAGCTTATGCACAATTTTAGTTTTTATAAGCAATAAATAACATTTCAGGGGCAACAACTCCTATATGCATTACCATATAGTTACAAAACTTTGTATCTTTTTGAATTTTGTCATTCTGAACATTTTCACAATGTTTTGATATTATATGTCTTTAAATTTTTTGAAGAAAATAGCCTAAAACTGCAAAATTACAAACTAGGTCATGACCTTGAACTTTGACCTTGACCCCATTTTGAAGGTTAATTTTAGAAAAAGTCAAAACTGAAAACCCCATGTCATTATCTGTTCAAGTAGTCAAGTTATAACAATTTGAAGCCATTTTATGAATTTTTTAAATTAAACGCAAAAACGCGTAACCCATTTTTCGACCAAATTTCACAAAATGAACAAACTATAGGCTTAAGACCCTAGAGAAGCCAAATATCACATCAGATTTTTTCTCCCATCATCGGTTTCAGAGAAGAAGATTTTTTAAGATTTTTGGACCCCTAGGTCACCTTGACCTAGTTTTGGTAGCCATGGCAACGCCATGAACCAATCTGAATTGCACTGGCCCATATATGCTTCTGACCAAGTATCATTGAAATCTGTCCAGCAGTTTCGGAGAAGAAGTCGAAAATAGGTGTTATAGACGATCACATGCACTCACGCACACACACATGCACATACACACGCCGCGCCATGCCATAAGCTCACATGACCTTTCGGTCAGGTGAGCTAAAAATAATTCAACAGCAGTTGTGACAGTTTGACTTGTGGATAAAAACAAGATGTGTACCAGTATGTACATGTATCAACAATTTAGTGTAAGATTATACATCAGATCATGAGCAACTAAGTGTTTCATTGTTACTAGAAAACAATCAATGTTATAGATAGGTTTTAATGTAACAGATGTCAGGTGTAAAAAACAAAGAAACTCTTGAAGTGACTTAATACCGCCATTATTATAAAACATTTGATGGACTCTGATTAGTGTCGTATTCATTAAAATGTTGCCATGATTTCTAATACATGTATTTTTTAAAATTCTAACTAAATTAAAAAAACAGACAAATTTTATTTCTTATTGACAGGTTTAATTATCCCAGCCCTTAGATTCAGAATTCTATCAAAGAATGTATATTGGTAATGTGTCGTATTATATTTCCAAACCTATGACATTTTTTATCTTTTTATTTTATTTATTTAATTATTTATTTTTGTTTTTGGAGTATTGAAAAATCTTTGACAATCAGTTATGATATTTCTTTTTGGATAATATTCAATTTAACAAAAAAAAAATATACTGCCTAACTTTCATTTATACTTTTTTTCCATTATACTGCCATAACTTTTATTTATACTTTTTTTCTATTTTACTGCCGTAACTTTCATTAATACTTTTTTTGATTATACAGCCATAACTTTCATTTATACTTTTTTTCTATTATACTGTCGTAATTTTCATTTATACTTTTTTGGATTATACTGCCGTAACTTTCATTTATACTTTTTTCGATTATACTGCTGTAACTTTCATTTATACTTTTTTTCAATTACACTGCCATAACTTTCATTTATACTTTTTTTCAATTATACTGCCATAACTTTCATTTATACTTTTTTTCCATTATACTGCCATAACTTTCGTTTATACTTTTTTTGATTATACTGCCATAACTTTCATTTATACTTTTTTTCAATTATACTGCCATAACTTTTATTTATACTTTTTTTAATTATATAGCCATAACTTTCATTTATACTTTTTTTCAATTATACTGCCATAACTTTTATTTATACTTTTTTCGATTATACTGCCATAACTTTCATTTATACTTTTTTTCAATTATACTGCCATAACTTTCATTTATACTTTTTTTCGATTATACTGCCATAACTTTCGTTTATACTTTTTTTATTATATTGCCATAACTTTCATTTATACTATTTTTCCATTATACTGCCATAACTTTCATTTATACTTTTTTCCATTATATAGCCATAACTTTCATTTATACTTTTTTTCTATTATACAGCCATAACTTTCATTTATACTTTTTTTCCATTATACTGCCATAACTTTCATTTATACTTTTTTTCAATTATACTGCCATAACTTTCATTTATACTTTTTTGGATTATACTGCCATAACTTTCATTTATACTTTTTTTCAATTATACTGCCATAACTTTCATTTATACTTTTTTTCCATTATACTGCCATAACTTTTATTTATACTTTTTTTCTATTTTACTGCCGTAACTTTCATTTATACTTTTTTGGATTATACTGCCATAACTTTCATTTATACTTTTTTCGATTATACTGCCATAACTTTCATTTATACTTTTTTCGATTATACTGCCATAACTTTCGTTTATACTTTTTTTTATTTACTGCCATAACTTTCATTTATACTTTTTTCGATTATACTGCCATAACTTTCATTTATACTTTTTTTTTATTATATTGCCATAACTTTCATTTATACTTTTTTCGATTATATTGCCATAACTTTCATTTATACTTCTTTCAATAAATTAATCTCAGAATTCAAGCTCCCTTTTTTTCTTATAAAGGAGCAAATATTTTACCTGGAATATTTTATTTAACATACCTTTGACTTCAAACAATGCAAATATGTATACCAGTATGCTACCAACATTTTTGCTAAAAATGAAGAGATACTGAAACAAATTCAATTTGGCAAATTAGCACACAAATACAATGGTCATTTATTTCTTTTCTATGTTTAAAATTGCATATAAATTTATTGCAAATCTCTTGCTACCTCTCAAAATTTTATAAAACTTTGAAAAGCTCACATATTAGACCCATCTTCTATAAAATTATCATTCTCTATCTTCCAAAAACAAGAGTACTACCAATGTAAATAAATATAGTACATGTATGTCTAAACCAATGACAGGGAACCTGTCAGTACAATTAACAGTTTCTTTATATTTAAGAACACACATTTGGCTTTCTAATCTCTGATGTCTAACAATTGGGATGTAAAAACACTATTTTATAATTCCAATCTGAAGGGTTAGAATATTAATTACACAGATTCTGTGTCCTTATTGACCACCCCAAGGGCAAAGAAAAACAGGACCTCTGATTGTTCCAGTGGGGTTCGCCCGTGTTACTTGTGATTAATTCACCATAAAATTTGTGCAGAACTTTTTGGAAAAACAATAACATCCAATATTTCTTGGATGACATCATTTTTACGAAAACTTATACTAATGAGTTTCCATATCCAACGGAAATTATTGTTCTGAACATTGGGGGGAGGGATTCATTGATGCACTGTTACCTCACTGACTAGTAAACGTTTGTGCATACTGTAGGTTTTTACACAAAATAAGAGAATTATTTTTTATTTATTTATTTTTTTTTTGCTACTTGACAATTTTTTTTTACACAATAGATTTTGAAAGTTACTCTTTAAAGACCTTCATGAGGGTAAAAAATAGAATTTTAAAGTACTAGCTGTAGACATAATTTTTTTTATCTAAACAATGAATTATATCATTTTGAAGTGAGTGTATGACTCACCACCATACATGCTCTATTAAATCTGATATCATAGCGAAACTAAATGACATAAAACCACTCACTGGTCTTGGTGGTTCCGCCTGTGAAACCTGTGGTGCTGTTAAAAGCTCTCCATTTCTGGACCTCTTCCTATTCACAGTTGTCATGTCCTTAGCTGTAAAATATGAAAATATAAACATATCAATTTGTTATGTTTAAAATGATAATCTAGAACTTTACCAGCTGTTGGTGCAGAACACTAGATCTTCTAAAAAGTATTATTTATCATATATATACATGTATGTGTCAATTATAGGATATATTCTAACCAATCAGAGCTTCTGTTACAAAATACTTAACAGTTGATGCTACATAATATCAAAGCTATGATACTATAAGATAAATACACAATAATTAAAAAAAATTTAAAAAAGATGTAGCAACTGCACCATGGTAACCATTGTGATCAAATATTTTGTATTTTAACTTATAAAGTATTGTGCATGTCACATACGAGGAAATTTTTTCCAAGAATTAATTTTTTAAAACCAATTGCAATATTGTTTCCTTTTCCAAGAATTAATTTTTTAAAACAAATTGCAATATTGCTTCCAAGTAATATTTACCTTTCAATAACTTGTATTTATTTTTAGCCAATAGATGCATAACTGGGTAATTATATATATACATAATATTCAGGGTTTGTCTGACCAATGTAAAGAGCTCTCACAATCTGTGTTCTTAATATATGTTTATGTTGTCTTGTTAAAAACTATTTGTTTATTGTGGCATTATCTTGTGCTTTGACCAATAATTGTGAAGTACAGTCAAACCTGCTATTACAACCACCTCTCTAAAAATTACTGATTGATCTAATGGGGTTTTATGTCCCAGTCAAGAATATTTCACTTATATAAAAAGTCTCTAGTTAAAGGTGAATTGACAAAAATTTAAACCTTTGCAATGCACTTAGGGCAATGTGCAAGAAGGGTTCTTTAGCATGCCGTACATGCCATGACATGAGGCATCAGTTTTTAAGGTCTTTACTGAAGGACCCAATGAGTTTCATTTCTGAAAGCCAAGTGCTTGGCGAAAGAACAGTCACTACTAATTTTCACTTCTTGGTCAGACCTGACCGGGGTTTGAACCCTGACCTCCCACATACGAAGTGAGCACTCTACCAAATGAGTCTATAAAAAGACCTCATGTCCATTATGACCTTTTCACATCACAAAAAAGCAAAACTCTGAACCATTGCAATGACTCAAATGAGCCTTCAGCTTTTGTGAGATAATACATTGATCCCTGATATTGACCAAAAAAGCCAAACTGATAAACATCATTACATTGACCGAAAAGCCAATCACCAAGCTGATAGATATCATTACTGCTTAACTACAATGGACAATGCTTTTACAAAAGGGTGATTGTAATCTATATACCATCTGTGTCAAGGAATTTTTACAATGACAATATTTATACACATGTTACAAATTTTATCACAAAATGACAATTAAAGACATGCTGCTGAGTAACTATTTAAAGAATCAATAACATCAATAATATTATAAAGATAAAAAAACAATGTCTGCCAATTAAACAAGGTACTTAAAGAACGAAACACAAAGCCCAACAATGCTCAACAACAATATCTACTGGCACTTACAAAATCAATTACATCAATAATATTGTGAAGAGCAAAAAATGCCAGCAGTGTAATCTTAGTCCTAAAGAACTATGCAAAATGCCCAACAATGCTTAACTGCAGTTTTATATCTACATGCAGATATAAGCATCAATATTAATATCATAAAGATATTTTATTTGTCTCTGTATAGCAGTTCTGAAACTTTAACAAAATTTTTTGAAAAAATTTAAACACCACTCACTAAAATGATTGGTAGAGTTAAACTTGATTTATCTTAATATTCATCAGGGAAAAAACTGGAGTTTTGATCAATTGTCTGGCTGTTTCAATATATTCAGTTTTCACTTGTTAATTTAAAATTGATTTTCAACCACACACACACACACACACACACACACACACACACATATATATAGTGGTACAAAACAATAAATCAATCTCTGTGTTTGTAACTTTATATAAAAATATCAATGAACAGAAGCATAGCTAGCTGAAGTATTTAAATTATTTTTAAATACATGTATCTTATATTAAAATATTTTGATGAAGTTGTTAATTCTCAAAAAGTTTTACTTTTTTTAAATTTCTACTGAGATCTTACATTTACAAATTATCCAGGTCAGATATTTTAATTATTTCTAAGACCCAGTCACATAATTCCCTCTTTGGCCCCCTGTTACAATTTGTTTTCCCTTTTGGCTCCTCCATGACCTTTTAAAACCACACACACCAATCGATGACCCTCAATGCACAATTTAAGTCATGAAACATTTGCCATATATATTTTCAGTAATGTCCTGACCAAGTGTGTATCTAATTTTACAGATAACTCATCATAATGATATTAGTTTTACAAATTCATAAATAGCAGGTGACATCTGAATATAAATGTTTACAACAGAAAAATTCATAAAATCAAAATATATATTTCAAACCTTGACGTTTAGAAAGACGTGTATTTGGTCTTCTTCCTCTAGATGACGACATGTTGGAATTTATGATGCACACAGGAAACTCAGTTTTAAAATCAAAAATAGTTCTAATATAGATAATCTGATACAATGATATAAAACTTCAGTACAAAGTCTTTAGTTTAATATATAGAGAAACCTGTCCACACCTAAGGTATATCAATACTTATATAGTACAGAGTTTAATTTTAGTCTGTTATCTGTATTTTGACTTTTGACTTTTGAAATGATACCTGTAGTAAATGATACCTGTAGTAAATGATACCTATAGTAAATGATACCTGTAGTAAATGACACCTGTAGTAAATGATACCTGTATTAATGACACCTATAGTAAATGATACCTGTAGTAAATGACACCTATAGTAAATGATACCTGTCGTAAATGACACCTATAGTAAATGATACCTGTATTAATGACACCTATAGTAAATGATACCTGTAGTAAATGACACCTATAGTAAATGATACCTGTCGTAAATGACACCTATAGTAAATGATACCTGTAGTAAATTTCTAACAGTGGGCCTTCAAGAACAGGTGGTCTTTAAATTAAGATTCAAATAAATGGTATAAGAAAAAAATTAGTACAGATTTTTCTTGACTTAATCAAAATGTTCAAATGCTTTTACAGTCAAATCTGTATAACAATGCTATAAATGATAATTTTATTAAATGATTAAAAGTTAAATGGTCAAATTTAATAGTTCATTAAATCAGATGGTCTTTATACAGAGATGTTTAAAGCATTTCATAAAAAAAATTGAGGTCAAAGATTCAGGGGGTCAAAAATTTAGGTCAAAGTCTTAATAAGTAAAATTTCAACTCAAATACTCAAGCCTGTGATAAAAATCAATAGCATTAGCTAGAAAGGCCCACTAAATGGACACTGTTCACCCGATATTACCTGGGTTGTAGGATTGTTTTAAAAAGTGTCCCAAAACAAAAACCAAAACATAAAAATGCTAAAAGTAATTAATCAAATTAAGCAGTTTCTAAAAAAGTTATATATTTTTATAGTACTGACTAGAAAAGTAACTTTTGTAATTTCCTAGTCCAACATCAGTGGATTACTAAATAACTATTTTTTTAATGGACAGCTGCACTAAATTTTTTTCTTTAGCAGGATGATCTTAATAGTCAACAGCAAAATGAATTTACTGGTTCAGTAGACCAACAGCAGGACAATTTTATTGGCCCAGTAAGCCAAAAGCAGGATTATTTAACTGGTGCAGTAAGCCAACAGCAGGATTATTTTACTGGTCCAGTAAGCCAACAGTGGGCCAACAGCAGGACAATTTTACTGGTGTAATGGATCAACAACAGGATGATTTTACTGGTCCAGTAAGCCAACAGCAGGATTATTTTACTGGTCCAGTAAGCCAACAGTGGGCCAACAGCAGGATTATTTTACTGGTCCAGTAGGCCAACAGCAGGATTATTTTACTGGTCCAGTAAGCCAACAGCATGATTATTTTACTGGTCCAGTAAGCCAACAGCAGGATTATTTTACTGGTCCAGTAAGCCAACAGCAGGGTTATTTTACTGGTCCAGTAAGCCAACAGCAGGATTATTTTACTGGTCCAGTAGGCCAACAGCAGGATTATTTTACTGGTCCAGTAAGCCAACAGTGGGCCAACAGCAGGATTATTTTACTGGTCCAGTAGGCCAACAAAATGATTATTTTACTGGTCCAGTAGGCCAACAGAAGGATTATTTTACTGGTCCAGTAGGCCAACAGCAGGATTATTTTACTGGTCCAGTAGGCCAACAGCAGGATTATTTTACTGGTCCAGTAGGCCAACAGCAGGATTATTTTACTGGTCCAGTAGGCCAACAAAATGATTATTTTACTGGTCCAGTAGGCCAACAGAAGGATTATTTTACTGGTCCAGTAGGCCAACAGCAGGATTATTTTACTGGTCCAGTAGGCCAACAGCAGGATTATTTTACTGGTCCAGTAGGCCAACAGCAGGATTATTTTACTGGTCCAGTAGGCCAAAAGCAGGATTATTTACTGGTCCAGTAGGCCAACAGCAGGACAATTTACTGGTCTAATGGATCAACAGCAGGATGACTTTACTGGTCCAGTGGGCCAACAGAAGGACAATTTTACTGGTCCAGTGTAACAAAAATAGGACATTTTTTTACAAAATCTGGTGATCTCAAAACTGGTACAGGGGAATTTGATTGTCTTCAGTTGCATGCTTTGTTGAAAAAGCAATTACAAGTAGATTATTTAATGCAGTTACGAGTAGATTATTTAATTCAGTTGCAAGTAGATTATTTAATTCAGTTACAAGTAGATTATTTAATTCAGTTACAAGTAGATTATTCAATTCAGTTACGAGTAGATTATTTAATTCAGTTACGAGTAGATTATTTAATTCAGTTACGAGTAGATTATTTAATTCAGTTACGAGTAGATTATTTAATTCAGTTACGAGTAGATTATTTAATTCAGTTACGAGTAGATTATTTAATTCAGTTACGAGTAGATTATTTAATTCAGTTACAAGTAGATTATTTAATTCAGTTACGAGTAGATTATTTAATTCAATTACAAGTAGATTATTCAATTCAGTTACGAGTAGATTATTTAATTCAGTTACAAGTAGATTATTCAATTCAGTTATGAGTAGACTATTTAATTCAGTTACGAGTAGATTATTTAATTCAGTTACAAGTAGATTATTTAATTCAGTTACAAGTAGATTATTTAATTCAGTTACAAGTAGATTATTTAATTCAGTTACGTTTAATTCAGTTACGAGTAGATTATTTAATTCAGTTATGAGTAGATTATTTAATTCAGTTACGAGTAGATTATTTAATTCAGTTACGAGTAGATTATTTAATTCAGTTACAAGTAGATTATTTAATTCAGTTACGAGTAGATTATTTAATTCAGTTACGAGTAGATTATTTAATTCAGTTACGAGTAGATTATTTAATTCAGTTACGAGTAGATTATTTAATTCAGTTACAAGTAGATTATTTAACTGAAATTTAATTCAGTTACAAGTAGATTATTTAATTCAGTTACAAGTAGATTATTTAATTCAGTTACAAGTAGATTATTTAATTCAGTTACAAGTAGATTATTTAATTCAGTTACGAGTAGATTATTTAATTCAGTTACAAGTAGATTATTTAATTCAGTTACGAGTAGATTATTTAATTCAGTTACGAGTAGATTATTTAATTCAGTTATGAGTAGATTATTTAATTCAGTTACAAGTAGATTATTTAATTCAGTTACGAGTAGATTATTTAATTCAGTTACGAGTAGATTATTTAATTCAGTTACAAGTAGATTATTTAACTGAAATTTAATTCAGTTACAAGTAGATTATTTAATTCAGTTACAAGTAGATTATTTAATTCAGTTACGAGTAGATTATTTAATTCAGTTACGAGTAGATTATTTAATTCAGTTACAAGTAGATTATTTAATTCAGTTATGAGTAGATTATTTAATTCAGTTACGAGTAGATTATTTAATTCAGTTACAAGTAGATTATTTAACTGAAATTAATTCAGTTACAAGTAGATTATTTAATTCAGTTACAAGTAGATTATTTAATTCAGTTACGAGTAGATTATTTAATTCAGTTACAAGTAGATTATTTAATTCAGTTACAAGTAGATTATTTAATTCAGTTATGAGTAGATTATTTAATTCAGTTACAAGTAGATTATTTAATTCAGTTACGAGTAGATTATTTAATTCAGTTACGAGTAGATTATTTAATTCAGTTACGAGTAGATTATTTAATTCAGTTACGAGAAGATTATTTAATTCAGTTACAAGTAGATTATTTAATTCAGTTACGAGTAGATTATTTAATTCAGTTACAAGTAGATATTTAATTCAGTTATGAGTAGATTATTTAATCCAGTATGAGTAGATTATTTAATTCAGTTACGAGTAGATTATTTAATTCAGTTACAAGTAGATTATTTAATTCAGTTATGAGTAGATTATTTAATTCAGTTACGAGTAGATTATTAATTCAGTTACAAGTAGATTGTTTAATTCAGTTACACGTAGATTATTTAATTCAGTTACGAGTAGATTATTTAATTCAGTTACGAGTAGATTATTTAATTCAGTACGAGTAGATTATTTAATTCAGTTACAAGTAGATTATTTAATTCAGTTATGAGTAGATTATTTAATCCAGTTACGAGTAGATTATTTAATTCAGTTACGAGTAGATTATTTAATTCAGTTACAAGTAGAATTATTCAATTCAGTTATGAGTAGATTATTTAATTCAGTTATGAGTAGATTATTTAATTCAGTTATGAGTAGATTATTTAATTCAGTTACAAGTAGATTATTTAATTCAGTTACAAGTAGATTATTTAATTCAGTTACGAGTAGATTATTTAATTCAGTTACAAGTAGATTATTTAATTCAGTTACAAGTAGATTATTTAATTCAGTTACAAGTAGATTATTTAATTCAGTTATGAGTAGATTATTTAATTCAGTTACGAGTAGATTATTTAATTCAGTTACGAGTAGATTATTTAATTCAGTTATGAGTAGATTATTTAATTAAGTTACAAGTAGATTATTTAATTCAGTTACGAGTAGATTATTTAATTCAGTTACGAGTAGATTATTTAATGCAGTTACAAGTAGATTATTTAATTCAGTTACGAGTAGATTATTCAATTTAGTTACGAGTAGATTATTTAATGCAGTTACGAGTAGATTATTTAATTCAGTTACAAGTAGATTATTTAATTCAGTTACGAGTAGATTATTTAATTCAGTTACAAGTAGATTATTTAACTGAAATTTAATTCAGTTACAAGTAGAGTATTTAATTCAGTACAAGTAGATTATTTAATTCAGTTACAAGTAGATTATTTAATTCAGTTACGAGTAGATTATTTAATTCAGTTACGAGTAGATTATTTAATTCAGTTAGGAGTAGATTATTTAATTCAGTACAAGTAGATTATTTAATTCAGTTACGAGTAGATTATTTAATTCAGTTACAAGTAGATTATTTAATTCAGTTACAAGTAGATTATTTAATTCTGTTACGAGTAGATTATTTAATTCAGTTACGAGTAGATTATTTAATTCAGTTACAAGTAGATTATTTAACTGAAATTTATTCAGTTACAAGTAGATTATTTAATTCAGTTACAAGTAGATTATTTAATTCAGTTACGAGTAGATATTTAATTCAGTTACGAGTAGATTATTTAATTCAGTTACGAGTAGATTATTTAATTCAGTTATGAGTAGATTATTTAATTCAGTTATGAGTAGATTATTTAATTCAGTTACGAGTAGATTATTTAATTCAGTTACAAGTAGATTATTTAACTGAAATTTAATTCAGTTACAAGTAGATTATTTAATTCAGTTACAAGTAGATTATTTAATTCAGTTACGAGTAGATTATTTAATTCAGTTACAAGTAGATTATTTAATTCAGAAATGAGTAGATTATTTAATTCAGTTATGAGTAGATTATTTAATTCAGTTACAAGTAGATTATTAATTCAGTTACAAGTAGATTATTTAATTCAGTTACGAGTAGATTATTTAATTCAGTTACGAGTAGATTATTTAATTCAGTTACGAGTAGATTATTTAATTCAGTTACAAGTAGATTATTTAATTCAGTTATGAGTAGATTATTAATTCAGTTACGAGTAGATTATTTAATTCAGTTACGAGTAGATTATTTAATTCAGTTACGAGTAGATTATTTAATTCAGTTACAAGTAGATTATTTAATTCAGTTATGAGTAGATTATTTAATTCAGTTACAAGTAGATTATTTAATTCAGTTACGAGTAGATTATTTAATTCAGTTACAAGTAGATTATTTAATTCAGTTACAAGTAGATTATTTAATTCAGTTATGAGTAGATTATTTAATTCAGTTACAAGTAGATTATTTAATTCAGTTACAAGTAGATTATTTAATTCAGTTACAAGTAGATTATTTAATTCAGTTACAAGTAGATTATTTAATTCAGTTACGAGTAGATTATTTAATTCAGTTACAAGTAGATTATTTAATTCAGTTACGAGTAGATTATTTAATTCAGTTACAAGTAGATTATTTAATTCAGTTATGAGTAGATTATTTAATCCAGTTATGAGTAGATTATTTAATTCAGTTACGAGTAGATTATTTAATTCAGTTACGAGTAGATTATTTAATTCAGTTACAAGTAGATTATTTAATTCAGTTACAAGTAGATTATTTAATTCAGTTACGAGTAGATTATTTAGTTCAGTTACGAGTAGATTATTTAATTCAGTTACAAGTAGATTATTTAATTCAGTTACAAGTAGATTATTTAATTCAGTTACAAGTAGATTATTTAATTCAGTTATGAGTAGATTATTTAATTCAGTTATGAGTAGATTATTTAATTCAGTTATGAGTAGATTATTTAATTCAGTTACGAGTAGATTATTTAATTCAGTTACGAGTAGATTATTTAATTAAGTTACAAGTAGATTATTTAATTAAGTTACAAGTAGATTATTTAATTCAGTTACGAGTAGATTATTTTATGCAGTTACAAGTAGATTATTCAATTCAGTTACGAGTAGATTATTTAATGCAGTTACGAGTAGATTATTTAATTCAGTTACGAGTAGATTATTTAATTCAGTTACAAGTAGATTATTTAACTGAAATTTAATTCAGTTACAAGTAGATTATTTAATTCAGTTACAAGTAGATTATTTAATTCAGTTACGAGTAGATTATTTAATTCAGTTACAAGTAGATTATTTAATTCAGTTACGAGTAGATTATTTAATTCAGTTACGAGTAGATTATTTAATTCAGTTAGGAGTAGATTATTTAATTCAGTTACAAGTAGATTATTTAATTCAGTTACGAGTAGATTATTTAATTCAGTTATGAGTAGATTATTTAATTCAGTTACAAGTAGATTATTTAATTCTGTTACGAGTAGATTATTTAATTCAGTTACGAGTAGATTATTTAATTCAGTTACAAGTAGATTATTTAACTGAAATTTAATTCAGTTACAAGTAGATTATTTAATTCAGTTACAAGTAGATTATTTAATTCAGTTACGAGTAGATTATTTAATTCAGTTACAAGTAGATTATTTAATTCAGTTACGAGTAGATTATTTAATTCAGTTATGATAGATTATTTAATTCAGTTATGAGTAGATTATTAATTCAGTTACGAGTAGATTATTTAATTCAGTTACGAGTAGATTATTTAATTCAGTTACAAGTAGATTATTTAACTGAAATTTAATTCAGTTACAAGTAGATTATTTAATTCAGTTACAAGTAGATTATTTAATTCAGTTACGAGTAGATATTTAATTCAGTTACAAGTAGATTTTTTAATTCAGAAATGAGTAGATTATTTAATTCAGTTATGAGTAGATTATTTAATTCAGTTACAAGTAGATTATTTAATTCAGTTACGAGTAGATTATTTAATTCAGTTACGAGTAGATTATTTAATTCAGTTACGAGTAGATTATTTAATTCAGTTACGAGTAGATTATTTAATTCAGTTACGAGTAGATTATTTAATTCAGTTACGAGTAGATTATTTAATTCAGTTACAAGTAGATTATTTAATTCAGTTACGAGTAGATTATTTAATTTCAGTTACAAGTAGATTATTTAATTAGTAGATTATTTAATTCAGTTACAAGTAGATTATTTAATTCAGTTACAAGTAGATTATTTAATTCAGTATGAGTAGATTATTTTAATTCAGTTACAAGTAGATATTTAATTCAGTTACAAGTAGATTATTTAATTCAGTTACAAGTAGATTATTTAATTCAGTTACGAGTAGATTATTTAATCAGTTACGAGTAGATTATTTAATTCAGTTACAAGTAGATTATTTAATCAGTTACAAGTAGATTATTTAATTCAGTTATGAGTAGATTATTAATCCAGTTATGAGTAGATTATTTAATTCAGTTACGAGTAGATTATTTAATTCAGTTACGAGTAGATTATTTAATTCAGTTACAAGTAGATTATTTAATTCAGTTACAAGTAGATTATTTAATTCAGTTACAAGTAGATTATTTAATTCAGTTACAAGTAGATATTTAATTCAGTTACAAGTAGATTATTTAATTCAGTTACAAGTAGATTATTTAATTCAGTTACATTCAGTTATGAGTAGATTATTTAATTCAGTTACGAGTAGATTATTTAATTCAGTTACGAGTAGATTATTAATTCAGTTATGAGTAGATTATTTAATTCAGTTACAAGTAGATTATTTAATTCAGTTACGAGTAGATTATTTAATGCAGTTACAAGTAGATTATTCAATTCAGTTACGAGTAGATTATTTAATGCAGTTACAAGTAGATTATTTAATTCAGTTACGAGTAGATTATTCAATTCAGTTACGAGTAGATTATTTAATGCAGTTACGAGTAGATTATTTAATTCCGTTACGAGTAGATTATTTAATTCAGTTACGAGTAGATTATTTAATTCAGTTACGAGTAGATTATTCAATTCAGTTATGAGTAGATTATTTAATCCAGTTATGAGTAGATTATTTAATTCAGTTACGAGTAGATTATTTAATGCAGTTACGAGTAGATTATTCAATTCAGTTACGAGTAGATTATTTAATTCAGTTACAAGTAGATTATTTAATTCAGTTACAAGTAGATTATTTAATGCAGTTACGAGTAGATTATTTAATGCAGTTACGAGTAGATTATTCAATTCAGTTACAAGTAGATTATTTAATTCAGTTATGAGTAGATTATTTAATTCAGTTACGAGTAGATTATTCAATTCAGTTACGAGTAGATTATTTAATTCAGTTACGAGTAGATTATTCAATTCAGTTACGAGTAGATTCTTTAATGCAGTTACGAGTAGATTATTCAATTCAGTTACGAGTAGATTATTTAATTCAGTTACGAGTAGATTATTTAATTCAGTTATGAGTAGATTATTTAATTCAGTTACAAGTAGATTATTTAATTCAATTACGAGTAGATTATTTAATGCAGTTACAAGTAGATTATTTAATTCAGTTATGAGTAGATTATTTAATTCAGTTACAAGCAGATTAATTGAATTCAGTTACAAGTAGATTATTTAATTCAGTTACAAGTAGATTATTCAATTCAGTTATGAGTAGATTATTTAATTCAGTTACGAGTAGATTATTTAATTCAGTTACAAGTAGATTATTAAATTCAGTACGAGTAGATTATTTAATTCAGTTACAAGTAGATTATTCAATTCAGTTACAAGTAGATTATTTAATTCAGTTACAAGTAGATTATTCAATTCAGTTATGAGTAGATTATTTAATTCAGTTACAAGTAGATTATTTAATTCAGTTACAAGTAGATTATTCAATTCAGTTATGAGTAGATTATTTAATTCAGTTACGAGTAGATTATTTAATTCAGTTACGAGTAGATTATTTAATTCAGTTACAAGTAGATTATTTAATTCAGTTACGAGTAGATATTTAATTCAGTTACAAGTAGATTATTTAATTCAGTTACAAGTAGATTATTTAATTTAGTTACAAGTAGATTATTTAATTCAGTTACGAGTAGATTATTTAATTCAGTTACAAGTAGATTATTTAATTCAGTTACAAGTAGATTATTTAATTCAGTTAAAAGTAGATTATTTAATTCAGTTACAAGTAGATTATTCAATTCAGTTATGAGTAGATTATTTAATTCAGTTACAAGTAGATTATTTAATTCAGTTACGAGTAGATTATTTAATTCAGTTACGAGTAGATTATTTAATTCAGTTACGAGTAGATTATTTAATTCAGTTATGAGTAGATTATTTAATTCAGTTACGAGTAGATTATTTAATTCAGTTACAAGTAGATTATTTAATTCAGTTACGAGTAGATTATTCAATTCAGTTCGAGTAGATTATTCAATGCAGTTACGAGTAGATTACTGGTATTTATCAGTTATGTATTACATACATGAAAATATAAAGTTCAAATTTTAAAAGTGCAAATGAGAATAATATCTTAATTATGTTAATATTTATGAATAATTTTATCAAAATTTTTATCAAGTGGAACACAGGGACCAAAAAACATCAGGTGTCATAAAACTTTGATATTGTGATTTGATAAATTTGATAATGGGGCTCACCGGTATACATCTAAACATTTGTGCAGAACATTTAAGAAATATTTATAATGAAAATTCTAGGAATATTGCCATTATTACACAACAAGAGGCCCAAGATGGCCCTAATTTGCTCACCTGAGTTTAAATGTAACTGGTATGTCTTGATAATACCTGGTTAAGACATAACATGTTGCCTCAATAGAAGTGGTTTCAGATAACATTATTTTGATTGTTTTGGTTTTTAGCTATATAGGTCACTGTGACCTACTTTTGGTAGCCAAAGTGACCTGAAACACAAATGAAAATGGCAATGGTTTAAAGGTGCTATTGACTAATATGAATGAAATGTGACCAGTAGTGTCTGAGAAGAAGTCTTTTGATGGATGTATGGATGGATGGCAGAGTTCCTATCCATATCAAAAGCTCACATGAGCAATTTTCAGATCCGCATCTAAGACTTTACAGATTTGACACATTAATTAAAATATTTTTTAAAAAATTGTAAAATTCAACTGCAAATTATTTTTAAAAAATTGTTCAATTAATTTAAATAATGTCACATAACAATGATTTTGTAAAACAAAAAAAAAAAAGGTTTTAGCTAAATCTACATATCAGTAACACATGTATCTCAAAAATAATAATTCACTAAAAAGTAAAAATTCATAACATCTCTTCCATGCACCATTGTAAGTCATAAAATTCAGAAATTGAAAAAAAAAAAGAAAAAAGGGTGGCTTCACTGGTATTTGAACCCTCGACCCTTGGGTTGCTAGAATTGAAAAAGAATAAGGTAAAAAAAAAAAGTGACTTGTATTTTACAGAATTTCCTGAAAATTGTTAAACATATGTTTCTTCACATAAGAAAATAATGTTTGGAAAAAGAATTCACCTAAATTTATTAATATTGTAATTTTGGTAAAAAAGTACTATTTACAATGTATAAAAAATAAACGCAAAAACATGTAACCTAATTTTTCACCAAATTGTTGGAATTCACAAACTTGGTTTATAAGATGCTTTAGATGCCAAATATCATATCAGATTTTATCTCAGTGAAGTGGTTTTGGAGAAGAAAATTTTTTTAGGTTTTCAACTATTTAGGTCAATGTAGCTATGGCAACCTAAAAAGTAAAAAATCATAAAAATTCTTCCATGCACCATTGTAAGTCATAAAAATTCAGAAAATAAAAAAAGAAAAGAAAAAAAGATTAAAAAAAAGTGGCTCCACTGGGATTTGAACCCTCGACCCTTCGGTTGCAGTATCACATGTATTTCAAAAAAATAATTAACTAAAAAGTAAAAATTCATAAAATCTCTTCCATGCAGCATTGTAAGTCAAAAAATTTAGAAATTAATTAAAACAAGAGCACCGCCGAGCGTAGCATTATACGCCCGTGTTATATTGATCGAGTAGTACTATTTACTAGTGTGGCGACACCTTTAGGGGTTTCGCGGGAAAGAATGGAACAATCTAGAGGATTTCTATCAGTAGAGCTCATCCACAAAACTTGCCACTCATAAGTTTGACACAGACCTAACGGATAAGTGCCAAACCTACCAATAATTTGGTAAAGAATTGGTTACTTTAATATGGGTACAAATTCAAAACAGTACGTTAAATTGTTTTTGGATGATAGCACCGACTTTAATCAGTTATTGTGGATTTTATGTAAAAGATAGAAAAAATATAAAAGTACGGTCTTTTCCGTCAGATCTTAAACATTTTTTGGTCAATGGACGACTTTTTCGTACAATGAACTGTTATTGAACAGGAGTGCGTTAAACGTAATTGTTTTTTGGAAAAATTCATTTTTTGCATGTTTGACCCCAAAATAAAGTATGATACCGATTTTTCCCAAAAATTTCACCAAGTTAGATAGCTAGATCGCATTAGACTCCATAACCTCAGAAATTTTTAGCAAAATCTATCGAGGAGTTTTCAAGGTCCCCAAGATGCAAATATATGCTGCTAAAAAGGAGAAAGTTGTCGCCTTTCTCATTTCACATCCAGAGGATGTTCCGAATGAATTCGTCACTAATCCTCTAGATTGTTCCATTCTTTACTGAGAAGTATAAGTACAACTAGGATATATGTATGTAAAAATATATTGCTAAATGGATAGTGGTAGACTGCTACATAATTCATATTCATTTCCAGGAAGGAAGAAGTTTAAAATATAATGTTAGGTCATGGCAGTGTTTTCATGTGTTAAGCATTGCATGCAGGAAGATTTTAGGAAACAAATACATTTTTTGTCTGAAATGTTTTGAGAACCTTTTTTTTAACCAACCTGAAATAATTTATATCTATAAAGCTTAATTATAATTTGAACTGTTGTCGTGATCTGTGCAGTATGATAAAAAGGTGTTTTAAGTTAAAAAAGGGGCATAACTCCTCCAAAAATAATCTGAAAAAGTTGTAATTCGAACTTGCACCAGATAATAACATCGTAAATGTGTATACCAAATTTCATTTGAATCCATAAATAGTTGTAGGCTCTGATGATCGGAAACCACATGGTCATACATACAAAAATTTCTAAGTTAAAAAAGGGGCATAACTCCTCCAAAAATAATCCGAAAAAGTTGTAATTCGAACTTGCACAAGGTATTACCATGGTAAAGCTGTATACCAAATTTCATTTGAATCCATAAATGTTTGTGGTTTGAACGGAATACAAATTGTTAACAGACGCCCGCCCGGACGACCGCCTGCCCGCCCGCCCGGACGGACAGCACCATAACATAATACGTCCCGTCATATGACGTCACTTTGTGCTCAGGTGAGCTAAAAATATCAACCATATGATCCCAAGTCCATTGAAAGTAATAGCCACACAAAAATATTACAAAGCAAGCATCATACCATTGCGGGATGTTGGTGGGCCCTAATGATTTTAAACATAAAATTTGAAGAGATATGATTTTAAAATCATAAGGTTTAGGTTATCATTTATCATGGTTTTACAAAATCTTATTTAAACAAACAATATTTGTATAACTGTCATATAAATATCATTAATGGTATTTATAGAATTCCCTAGTTACTTTGTTGTCATCAGCTACTTAGTTATCTAAGATGCAAAACAATTTATTTACATAAAAGTCAAAATTACAAAATTATACAGTTTAACTTAATTTGGTGACAACATTTTAACTATAGTTTTGTAAAAAATAACTTTCCTTTATATACTGGTACCAACCTAATCATTATAATAGCTTAGCTGTTAAAGAGTGCTAAAGCCACAGATGGGTAGTTGAGGAAAAATACCCATCTGGGTTGATCAGAGACTTGAAAGTTATAAAGTAAGTACTGCTGTACTCGACTTTTAGATTGGATTTATGGTTGCCCCAGTCAAAATTCTTTCACTTATAATGAGACAGTCAAGTCTAGGAAAGTGGAGGAAACCAGAGTGCTAGGAAAAAAACTAATAATCATTGACAAGTGAACTGACAAACTTTCTCACACTGGGATCTGCCAAAGTAGTATTCCAACCTAGACAGGAGAGGCAATGTGAATCGTAATCATGTGCTATAGACCTCTATGCTGTCGAGGACTATATTTAACATTCTGAAATAAAGTAAAAATACTTTGGGCAAGAGAATAAAAGCTTATACAGTGCATCATGTATTATAGATATGGTGGTGTGACTTGTTAATAAAAGTTATTTAATGTTTATTTTATCAAACTGTCAACCACAACAGAAAAAAGATATCTAGTGTATTAAAGTACATGTACTTCCATAAACAAGAATTCCACAGATTCAAATGTCTTGCCTGGTAAGATTTTGATCGAGTAGAAAATAAATTACTTTAACATAAACTTTCACATTTTAACACGCCGTCGCCACCACCGACAACAATGGAAAAGTAACACCTAAGTCTCTCCTTATGGCGATGCCAGGCTCGACAAAAATTTAACATTAGTGAATATAACTGATTTTGTAAACAGACTAGAAAACACTAATTTTATTTGAAATAAACATGCTAAAAAAATTCGAAAATATAGTCTTATAGTAAATAAACTAGCTATTAACCTTTCACGGACTGCACTGGGAAGTATCATTTTTTGTACTTTAGACTCTGTCACTTTACTACAATGAAATTTGGATAAACAGTGCCCTGATGAAATTTTATCCTTTTTTACCCCATTGGTTTCCATGTTAATGGTATCCCATGGATTTCTGTTAACAGTTTGCCTTAATTAACCCATATACCGGTAAATGTATCAATATACTGTAAATCAAGAAACTAATGTGTCATGAAGTTATTGTGAATTGCCGATTTTAAATCAAATTAATGTGATTTTTTAAATTCTGAAATTTTATTTTAATTAATTTTTTTAATTTTGCCTATCTTATTTCTTACAATTATAAACATTAAATTATGGAATCAGAAGCTATTATCCATTATGTCTTCCTTATTTTATATTATTAAAAAGTGTTTATAATATAAACACTTTTTAAACATAACTTTCATCTAAACATTATTAAGATTAACAGCAGAAAATTAACAAAGGGTGCCAACATTAAATTTTTATAACAATTGTTTTAAATTAACCAGAGTGTAAATGATTGTCCGACAAAGAAATTTGTATTCTTTTTTTAAAGACAAACATACCTAAATATAACGCTTGCGGTTTTTTATAAAAATAATGCATTCAAAATTAGAAAGTCCATGTGTACAACTGATCTTCATCTTATTAACTCACAAGTTTAGAATGTCTTAGATTACAAATAAACGGACCTCATAGTTTTCACATTAATTTCTTGCTTGCATTTATTTCATGTTTTACAGTATGTAAATGTGTTTGAACCTTGTATCAATGGCATTAAAATAAATTAAATCTTTAGCAATAAAGTACGTTTCTAATTAGATTTTTCACAAAATGCTGTTGAAGGTTTGCACCTTTACATGCTCTTTCACCTAGAAATGAACATATTTTGAGATGACCTCTCAGACTCAAACTAGTATCTTAACACTTATATACATAAAATTACATTTAAACTACTTCAACATTACCATAGTTAAAATTCTAAACTATCACCGAGGCCAAATAAAATCAAGAAGCCACAAGAAATGTTAGCCCTGTACACAATGGAAATGATGTTAAAGAATGTGAAACATGATTTATTGGAATAACATTTGTGAGAAATAAAATGAGAGAGCTTGACACAAATTGAGTGTAATAAAAAAGGGGCAATAATTCTGTAAAAGTATCAGATTTTGTTAATTTTTGTTTGTTAAAATTGTTAGACAAGGAAAATATGTTGGCAAAATCTTTCTCTTCTTTCAAAACTTCATTTGCAAAGGATAAATAAAAAGTGACTACAATAAAATATAAGGACATTTTGGTTTCCATTTCTAGGAGTATATAAAAATTGTGGTGTGATTCAACACAGAATCATTCTTAAATGCTGCAGAAGTTTAAAAATTTAAGATGGGAAATTTAACATGGGACATTCTGTTATACATTTAGTACACTTTTAACCCTGTTTATTAGAGACTGACCTAAAGTCCAATTTCCATGATACAAATGCCACCACCCGATATAATAATTGAAATTTTGCATTGTCTTGACAATGTTTTTAAAACAGTTCCCTCTAGTGTATGAGGCCCTGGTTTTGTTTTTCTGTTCAACACTGCTTTTATGATTTTTATCGTAATTTCATGCCACATATGCTGGTAGTCTGGTACATGCCATGTCTGTTACAGGGGAAAACCTCAAACCACCTTTAAGTTTATGAGATAATTTCAAGAAAAGGTAGGGCAAACTGGGCATCCCAAAGCTATTTTCTGCATCTGCCTTTGAGACCATGAGTCTCTACTAAAATAAAATTAACTCTGAATTGTGACAAGTGCCTCAAAAAATCACTCATTCCCTAAAAAATGTTTATTTGGACAAATGAGATTATGTCACAATAGCCTATGAGGTACTAAGACAGGTATGTGATCGAAAGGTGGACATACTTCATTACAATATGGAGGTGACTCCACTGGTTGTGCTACATACAAGAAAAAATTACATTTTGACATTATAATATCTCGTCATATTAATCCTGGGAAAATGAATATTTAACTCAGTGATTGGCATCACAAGCTGGTGTGGATCATAACATGTTTAAAAATAAATAATTGTCTTACTGAAAATTTTAGATATAAAATATTACAAGCTGGTAAAACTATTAACAGGGTGTTTCATTAATCAGGAAGAATTCCTATAGAATTGAATTTCTTTACAACATCTGAACGTAAATTTCATCGTCATCATGTTTGTACCTGGTTTTGGATATTTTTCTCTTTTCTTTATGTTGAAACGGACTCTTCTTTGGGTTTCAATTCAAATATCTTTTGGGGGGTATTTCTTTATCGAAGTCAATATTGAAATCTATAGATTTCGTATGCCGCAAACATCTGATTATGAACAGACCATGTGGACACGTGTGCATACGTCACCAAATGTTGTTGTTTACACTTGAATATGTCAAAAAGTAATTTCTAAAGTGGATTGCGGAAAAGACCCTGTCGCGTCGCGGAATTCCGTTGATATACATTTAAAAAGTTTTATTCTTAAATGAAATAAAATATTTTAACAGCAGAGGATAAAACAACAGAATCACAAATATTAAGATATGTAATTAATAATTATTTAATATTTACAGCTCTCAAAATTCTGGTTTTTATTTTAAAATGAATGAATGAATGAATGAATGAATGAATGAATGAATGAATGAATGAATGAATGAATGAATGAATGAATGAATTCAAAAATTGTAAAAAAGATAGTTTTAAAATTAGTATAATATGTAATTAATACAATGTTCCAAAATGATCTAGATTATAATTTACTGCATGTTAAATGACTAACCTTTATAACCCACAGAAGTATGACAAATAAATAATTTTATTTTTTGTCAAGTGACCATTTTGGATTTCTAGAGTTGTGTATAACCACTGAACTATTTTATCAATAAATTCAAAATTGAAATGCAATTTGGCATTTAATATCAAACAGACAGAAATATTTATCTTCAAGGCCATATTAACTTTATTATTACGTCCTTCATAAAAATCATTTCATACTTACAAATGCTTTAATTGAAAGTGATAACTGTCATCATAATAAAAATCCAATAATAATAATAATAATAATAATTATTATTATTATTATTATTATTATTATTTTATTTTATTTTATTTTTTGATTTTTGTTTAATAATTACGGATTTCATGGTCTAATCCGTTTTTCAATTTTTCTAGTATTAAAGCGCCCTCTTGTGTTTCGCGCCATATCTAAACATCGAAAATGGCGCCAGCACCGGCAGCAAACGATGATAACAATGACACTATTGATAATCAAGGTATTTTCTCTGTTGATTTTCTAAATGTTTTTATCACGGTACACATTGATTTAAAATGGATTGATACATTACGTTTTATCTGCGGAATATAACTCACAGACCCATCTCTCTATTGAAAAGTTGAAGCCCATTGAACTGCTTTCTTGAGAAAAACTAAACAAGACTTTTCTTGGTAGTTATTTACGCTTATGTTATCTTTAAATTGAAATATAATAATATGAAGCACGTACTGCCTTTGGTGGGAAAGATTTTTTTTGCCTTAATGAAAGGTAAATAAAAATTCTACTTATTTACTCTAGGTAAAATAAAGTCGACTTTTCGGTCCCTAGAAAAATCGGATCGGTCTGTAATTACCAAATCATACCTGTCAAGACATACGCATTGCGCACGTTTCACGCATTTTGGATGTAAATCACGCTCACACACTTAACTTACAGGTGAATGAATGATTTTACACCCATTTTTCCCCATATTTTTTGGGGGGGGGGTGCCTCCGTCTTCGGGTTGCCACATGCTTAACTTTGAAAACCCTGACAGCTATGCGAAAAATGCGAGGCCTGTTTTATCGCATTAATTTCTTGTCACATTTTTTTCCAGTTTCTGTTTTCTGTGTATTTGTTGTAAATTGAGTAACCTCCCTTAACCGGAAGTTCTTATCGTAACTGATTTATGAGAGCACATTCTCATTTAGCGGTAGCTTTTTGCTGTTTCTTTCCTACTGGGAATTTTGCTAAGAGTGAAATCATGACTGATACATCATTTTGAAACTTGACTGGAACATCAAATTGAAAGTGCTGTGATTATAAGTTATCTAACATTCTAAACTATTTGAGTTGAAGACGAAGATCAGTTGTACACATGCCGACATGGACGTCCTAATCATAGTTTGAATGCTCTATTTTAATAAAAACTCCAAGCGTTATATTTGAGTATATTTTGTTTTTGTTTTTGTTTTTTTTAAACGGTTAAACCACGCGTTTCTTTGTTCTGATAATCCTTTACCATTCTGATTAATTTAAAAATGGGTCATCGGCACACCTCGCTGTTTATTTTAATAATGTCTACAGAAAGTTTGTTTATAAGGTGTTTATGTATTAAGGAAGAGATAATATAATAATTTCTGAGTCCATAATTTGTGAGATAAAAGATACCGTAATCCTTCAATCCTTCGGACCCTCTATGTTTTCGGACACCCTAATTTTTGAATTTTAATAATTTTTAAATTTCCTCTTATTTCGGACGGCAATTTTTTACCTCTAAATCCGGACACGTTTTTGCTGAAACTCAGTTGCAGCATGTTATGCAGAGCGCTTGAAATAAAGATTTAATAAAATCAAGAAGAAACTTTGTTGTTTTCAATTATTTTAACTATAAATTGTTGCTTTAACACGTTAATTTCATTGTGTATTGGCGCCACTGCATCGTAACGTGAAACAGGTATGTGCAATGTATTAACGTTTTTATGTAAACTAAATAAAATCATACCTTTGATAAGTGCTTTAATTTTCTGTGAAAGTGAAAGTTGATTTTAATTAGTGTTCACTGCCGAGAAAATCATGTAAGACAGAATCTTGTTGGTACACTAGTTCAACATCAAAGACATTTTTTCTGATGAAAACAGGAAGTGACGTTTTTCACTTATTCTCATTTAGTGTTTGTTATGGGAATTCCAAAAACGACCATGTGATTGTTCCAGCCGACAGACGCGAAAAAAACTGTTTTCCAAGATAAAAATGACATTAAAATATGTTTGAAATATGATTTGAAATAATTTAACTTTTAACCTTTATTTTCGGGAGTCGGGACTTTTTCTATCTTTGCATTGTCATTTCTTAAAATGTACACACATACACATGGTAAAATATTGAGTATTTGATTAAAACGAAATTCTCTGAATTTGATCCACAAATAATGCAACACATGATGTATAATAATAATTTGATTGCAGACAATTACAAGTAGATAGCGACATGTTGGTGCACCTCAAACATTGGGAGTTAATGAAAAAAGTCACGTTGTTTACTTGTAAACAAAATGGCGACCTCGACGTGTATTACTTAGAGAATCGTGATTATTGATCAACAAACGCTTTAAAAAACAAAAATTAATGAAATAAACAACACAAAAGGTAACCTTTACTTTTATTTTATTTAAAGTTTTACTTTATCATTGATTTATGCGTGGATATCGCTGTTGATAATGTCTTAAAATATCGAGAGGGAACCGGGACCCAAAATCGGCTCCAAAATGTCTCTAATTTTTCGGACACTAAATATTCGGATACCCCCAATTTTCAAGATTTTTAATTTTCAAATTTCCTCTAAATTCCCAGACACTTGAAAATGAAATTATTAAAATCTGTCTGAATACATAGAAGGATTACGGTAGGCAAAAATTTAAAAAATTGAAATTTTAAAAATCGCATTAATTTCAATACGCACTTTACTTCAAAATTGGCAATTCGCATTAATTTCATGATTTACAGTATTTAAATATATATATATATTTATATATATTTATATATATATATATATATATATATATATATATATATATATATATATATATATATATATATAAAAAGAATTATTCCCTTTTGCTGATTTTTACTGCCAATGTTGGTAATTACCCATCCTGTCTTGACTATAATAGTGACTGTAACGGATATCAGAGGATTGGCCATTATTACTGAATTAGCATTTAAATAACAAAACATAGATTATATAAATCATTATCAATACAGATTATATAATTCATTATCAATATGATATTTGAATTATTAATTTCAAATACTAATAATAATTATTTGTTTTTAATTGTTAAAAGGATTCAATACTTCCTGTAATTAAATAGGTTCGTAAAGGTGTATTGTATTGCAACTAACTAGAAGTATGTTTTAACTCATCAGGAATTTAACAAAAATTGAAAATATGTAGCAGCCAAACCAAGACTCAAACCCAGGACCTTCCCTATTACTAGCAAGATGATCTACAGACTGTGAAAAAACATGAAAAAAAAAATTAAACACCTTATTTTCAAAATGTGATTTTTATTGATTTAATACCTTATTTACATTACATAAAGCGCAAATATTATAAATATCACTTAAAACAAGGGTTGATCCAGCACAGATTTGGTAATTACAGGGGATCTGATAATTCTAGAGAACATGATTTTTATACCCCTTTAAAGTGGCTTATACTACTAATAAAGGTTTGACTAAATAAAATGGGTCGTTACTCAAATGACTATTTTCATACTTTTATAAAAAAAAAAAAAAAATCTGTCAGAATTTTAAACATAATTACAAGTGTTGCATGTACAATTAAGATTTTAAGCAGAATTTAATATTAAGCTGTTTATTATATTGATTACATTGATATATGGTTGATTTGTTTTGTCAGATGATTCTATTGCTAGAGGAAGATCTAGAAGAACTAAGACAGACAAAGGCGGAAAACTTGCTGCTTTAGAAAAATTACGAAAAGCCAAGGCAGCTGGAGAGAAACACAAATATGAGGTGATATATGTATATTTATAGAAATAATATATGTTCATTTAAATCATGTGAAATGTAATCAGTTTTGCCAGCATATTGTAGAAAAATTTAAATGGCATTATTTGGTTAATGAACTGGTTGGATGGAAGTGAAATAAAACTTTGGAGTTTTGTTTAGCATTTTAGTAATGTATATTTTTTTAAATTTAAAATTTCTGAGAATTATGGATTTTTTTTTTCCAATCCAATATTTCAGATCGTCATGTGTTATTATATATTTACTTTTGAAACAAAACTTTTAAAGTTTCAAATTTGTCAGATTTTAGCTCAGAAATGCAGTGGTTTTGTTTGCCTAAAATTACTACTGAATAAAGGTAGTTTCCCCTTGAGAAATAAGACTAAAATTTCCCAATTTGACAACTGAAATTCCCCAAAAGGCAACAGTGACACACAATTAAATAGTTTAAGTTAAATTCAGTTGTCCAAAACTGTTCTGACAGACAAAAAATGTTAGATATTGTCAAAATATAAGATCTTTGCAATGAATTTCATAATTCTGAGCGTAATATGTGAAATGAAAAGGGTCCAAATTTTCCCAATCTGAAAGGTAGAAGGTAGTTTTAAAAACCATAGCAAAATCACTGGAAATGAGTAAGTAATGAATGCAATACAATTTTTTGTTTTTAACTTGGTTTATTTTCTTATTGGTTAATATAAAACTGTATAATTAAAGTTTTGATTTGATATTGTGTTGTAGGTTGAAGAAGAAAAGGTTGTATATGATGTTGTTGATGAGAATGAATATTCATCCATAGTTAAACAAAGACAAGATGATGATTGGATCGTTGATGATGGTGAGCATTCTGTAAAGAGTTGTTAGGGAAAGAAGTCAACACTCAATTGTTGACGATGTTTTAAAAATAAGAAACATTATTTAATTCAAAATTTGTTTTAATAATTGGCCTCTATATGGAAAAGCTTAAGTTAGGTATTTTTGTCACTTTTTGTGTTGCCTGACTAGGCGACATATAGGGATTACTTTCGCCGAAGGTGGCGGCGTCCGGATTTCCTTGTCCGGAGCATAACATTGGTGTTGTATGTTCAAATGACTCCAAACTTGGTGTGCATGTTTCTGGCAATGACTCGAAGTGCAGTGCACAAGAACCGCAACTCTATCTTTTTCCATTTTTGAATTATTTCCCTTTGATTGATTTTAATTGAACATTTCTTGTTCGGAGCATAACTTTGGTGTAGTACGTTCAAATGACTCCAAACTTGGTGTGCATGTTTCTGGCAATGACTCGAAGTGCAGTGCTTAAGAACCGCAACTCTATCTTTTTCCATTTTTGAACTATTTCCCTTTGATTGATTTTAATTGAGCATTTCTTGTCCGGAGCATAACTTTGGTGTAGTATGTTCAAATGACTCCAAACTTGGTGTGCATGTTTCTGGCAATGACTTGAAGTGCAGTGCACAAGAACCGCAACTCTATCTTTTTCCATTTTTGAATTATTTCCCTTTGATTGATTTTAATTGAGCATTTCTTGTCCGGAGCATAACTTTGGTGTAGTATGTTCAAATGACTCCAAACTTGGTGTACATGTTTCTGGCAATGACTGGAAGTGCAGTGCACAAGAACCACAACTCTATCTTGTTCTGTTTTTGAATTATTTTTCTTTGATTGATTTTTATGCAGTGTCAGGCGACACATCTGTTTCAAAGAAACATATCTAGTATTTATTTATTTTTATATTTTTATCTCAATTGACAAACAGAAAACAATCTTCACTTTTGCAAAAGATTGATAAATAAAGGATTGTAGAAGATAATGAATAACTGTCAAGGTTATCTTCATAGTAATGTGGGCTAGTTGTGAAGACGAATTATGTGATAGCCCCTGTCTTGTTATTGGCCTAAATCTGCTACAGCTGAATGAAACTAAACATCCTTGAAAATGTTATAAGGATTCAGTTGTTAGTGATTTTGGATCTGTTAATCTTTAAATTGTATTTTGTAGATGGTGCTGGATATGTGGAAGATGGAAGAGAAATATTTGATGATGATCTTACTGAAGCTGATGCTATGGAGAACAAAAGTAAGTTAACTTTTTAGTTTACTATAGTATAAACACTGCTTTTACTGAGATTGTTTCTACAGAGAAAAGAAAATAAAAAAAGTTTGATAATGATTTAACAGAGGCAGAGTCAACGGAAGACAGAATAAGTTAGGTTTGTTGATGAACTTTCTGTGGCAGAAATTTCTGGATTCTGCAGAAATCAAAATTAAGTTCATTGTGAAAATAAATCCAGTTGGGATTCCTGGTAGGTTAAAAAAAATTGTTGACATTAGATTTATGGCTTTACCTTTTGTGATTTTACAGCATAAGGCTTCCACGTTTACACGCGTAAACAGTAGCGTGTCGGATACAGGCTGTAAACGTTTACAAATTTTATAACCATGTACATGACATGTGACGTTGTGACGTAATACTGACGTCTTCTTTAAGGTCTTTTCTTCAAGGGTAAATCAACACCTTAAAATGGCAAACAAATTCAAATCCGATGTCTGGAAATATTTCATGTTATTGGAGCAATCCGTGGATGGAAAACAAAAAACAAAATGCAAACTGTGTTGTGTTGAATTGTTGTACTCTGGGGGGAGCACCTGTACAATGTCAAACCATTTAAAATTCAAACATAAATCGATAAATACAGCTCCACGTGAAAAAACAATGATCCAAATACCAATTAATGCATACAAAGCTCCTATAATGTCGCCCGTTTAGTGGCAAAAAATTACGGAAAAATTGGCTGCCATGTGTGCGCGTGACTTACGGCCCTTGAATATAGTAGAGGGAGATGGTTTCAAAGAATTTTGTAATGAACTGAATCCATCATACAAAGTCCCAGCTAAATCCACAATCAATGCCTACGTAACACATGTATATGAACAAGAAAAATTAGATCTGCAACATATCTTGCTTAATCAAAGTGGTGTGTCCATAACTACAGACATTTGGACAAGTCTTGCCATGGAAGGCTATATAACAGTTACAGCCCACTTTATTGATAAAAATTGGTCATAAAAATTGCGTTTTAGCTACCCGAGAAATGTCAGACAGACATACTGGGGAAAATATTGCAAACGAAATAAAAAACATAACTCTTGAATTTGGAATAAATGACGATATTCTCTCTGCATATGTAACCGACAATGCTTCAAACATGGTTTTCTCTGGTGAGATGTTACAATGGAATCATGTAAGATGTTTTGGTCACACACTCCAATTATCAATAAGAAGTGCGTTTGAGTCTATTAAGCCTATTTCTAACACTATGTTGTCTGCTAAGAAGCTTGTAAAGCCATTTTCGTAGATCTACCTTGGCCACAACTGAACTTCATGAACGCCAAAAACAAATGAATCTTCCTTTGAATAGTTTGGTTATAGACTTACTAGGTGGAATTCTACATACGACATGCCATTTATGCCGTGCTTCACGACACAAATGTTACTAAAGTTGCAGATGCCAGAGTTTTAGATATAAGCAGTGACTCCTGGCACATTATAGAAGCAATGATACCTGTGCTTAAACCCTTATAATCAACTCGGGTCATGTGCTTCGAAGAATATCCTACCCTTAGTGGAGTTTTGCCTATTATATTTAGCTTAACAACGCATCACCTTGCCCCGTGTGCTAGTGATATTGTTGCTGTTGCATCTTTCAAGAATTTTGTGAAAAATGATCTTGAAAAACGTTTCAATCTTAACAAGAATATCGTCTTTAAAACTCTCGCAATGTTGTGCACTTTTCTTGATCCTCGTTACAAATCCCTGTCTTTCCTCATTCACGAACAAAAAATAAAAGTACAGGAAAATGAAAAAGAGCGATTGCCAGACACTGAAATTACTGACTCTGTTATCACTGACAATCCTGGGGCTGATACACAAAGTCTTCAACCTGACACAGAACCCGCAATGAAACGTGGAAAACTTAATCAAGATGACATGGCATTTTTGCTTGGTGACTTTTATTCACAGGGTTGTGAAATGTCAGTTCCAAATTCTGCAGAGGCAGAGCTTCAACTATATCTCGAACAAAATTTACTGGGCACAAAATGTGATGTATTTAATTGGTGGAAATTAAATCAGGATATTTTTCCAAGACTATCACAACTGGCACTGAAATATTTAGGGGTACCAGCGACCTCTGTGCCCTAAGAGAGAGTTTTCTCGACGGCAGGGGGTACAGTTAATAAATTAAGATCTTCTCTGGTTTCCGACACAGTTGACAAGTTGATCTTTATTAATCATAGTTTAAAATCCAAAAAATCGGCTAACAAATCTATAGATCTATCGCAGAACCAAGTCGTCAAGACAGAGCCTGTAGATGATAATGTTCCAAGTATCCCGGCAACTTCGAATTCTACTCTTCCTACTTTACCGTGTCTACCATCTGATTCATAAATTTAAACTTTATGTTGTTACAGAGACGGTCATTTTTGTTACAAGTTTGAAGTTAAAATTGAGCATTTTCATTAACATTGTTAATAATTTTGAGGTTCCATGTACATAAGTGTTTTGTTAACAAAGATTAAGTTTGACTTATGTTTTTGAAGTTTTGAGATAGTCCACGGGCATGCGCATACACATCTGTATCGTCTCAGGTAATAAAGCTATACACATTTAATGGATCGATGTTAATGGTAATTTTTTTGGTTTAAATTATTGCAATAGAAACACAAAACCACAAACGATTAAAATAATTGTATTTTAATTTTAAAAAATTTCTTGTTCATGAATATATGACAGACATGATAGTTTTTCATCGATTCTATCAACCGCAATGTTTTGAATCATGATGGTCGTGTAGACGGCATCGTTTTGTTTACTACCTGTTGTGTACACGTTTATGGTTTTTTGTAAACGGGGAAGCCTTATTACAGCAATTGTTGAGCTGAGTTATCCTGCTACTTTAACAAGGCATGTTTTATTTTTTAAAACTTTGATTAATGAATTCAGCTTGCTTGATGATTAAAAAAATTGACAGAGAGAGGGAGAAAAACTGCCAAACTATAAAGTTTTAAGCTAGATATAGATTGAAAAAAAAATTGACTAAATTTGGAAAATGACATAGCTATGTCTGTGATTTGAAAGTCTTCTTGATAATATTCAAACATATTTTTAACTTCCCTTTGAAAGGAAAGAAAGATGTTAAAGAGAAGAAGAAGAATCCTAATATTGTACGACCTGGAACAAAACCTAAAGCTAATATAAAAACAATGTTTATGAACCAAGCTACAACAGGAGGAAGTAAAAAGAAAGCCGAGGTGAGAAAATAATTTTATGTTACAGAAATATTGCCAGTTTTGAATTTTATTATGATATTTTATGCTATAGCTATAGACCATATTTGGGATTGTTGAATATTATTAAAATAAAAATGGTTACTGAAACAACCACTAATTAATAGGGTATAAAAATATTACCTAAGGTCATGTACCTTCACAAGAGAAAACAATTAAAATGCTTCTAAACAAATATTATCAACTCTCTACTGGTTACACTGATTCAGTCATCCTTTATAAAATTGCTACCAATATTCTAATTCCAATGCTGGATCGAAGAGAGGTGACAGGAAGAATTTAGAAGTGAGGAAATGTTGGTTTTTTGTAGTGAAGAAGAATAGTTAAACGAGTGGCAATGTGGAAGTCATTCAACAAAAAGTTTACATTGTTTTCAATATTTTACCAAACTTTGCCACCATTCTTTAACATATCAAGTTTCTAATTGGATTTATTATGGTAGAGATACTGATACAGACTTACCACAGTTAGAATGGTGTAAATAAGATGATGGGCCATTTACTTGTTATATTTACATTTTTATGTTTGATTTAATCAACAGAAAGATGTGAGCTTGGCTAATGATGACTTGTTAGGCGATTTAATGGAGGAACTTCATAAAGGACCAGCATCCAATGCAATTAGGCCAATGCCTGTAAAACTGAAGAAGAAAACACCAGGAAGTGCCAAGTAACCTATAGTTAATTCTATCTTTAAAAGTTCCTTGTGGAGACCACAGTGATTAGTTGGTCATTGTATTGTATTCTTTGTAGCTGCCAAAGGTGGACTACTGTTTTTTAGACCTTCTGAAGATGTTTTTAGCATTGGCTTGAATATAAGACCTAGGTTTTGAGTTGCATCTGTACGACTTCTGGTATTGAGCTTTTTGCAGCTTTAGTGTGGACAGAAGATAATGATCTCAGAGGTTTGAACCCACAGCCCTAGGTGTTGAAAGCCAATGAAAGGTACCACTAATCAATGTCTTCAATTAATTCTCTAATGTCTTTTGTCAGTGAAAAATCATTACGAATTGAAAAATTAAAATTTAAAACTGCTGTATCTTTGTAGTCTGCCTGATTTTGATCACCATATAATCACTTCAGTACAGACTCCACCAGTAAAAGTCAATAATTTACCACCCTCAGAAATAAAAAAAAAGCTCAGATTGATCCCATATTTTGATTTCCACATTGATATGATACAATTGCAGCTAATGCCCTTCATACAATCCCACCAGCACAAAAACACCATCCATATTGGCCTTTCCATTAAATAATCTTATACTCTTTATCTCATGTCTTCAGTCCTATCAATACTTTGATTTACTTGTGATTTCAGGTCACCATACAATCCCTTCAGTACAAAGACTCCACCACCCAGAGTTAAACCTTTACCACCATCACAGATCAAATCGATAAAACAGGAACCTGTAGACCCACCAGTACCCACACCACCTCGTATAAAAAAAATAAAATCTTTACCAAAACCAAATATCCCAGATCCTGAACCAGACATGGAAGATTTTGATGAGGTAGATGGAATGGATGTTGATGTTGTTAAGAAAGAAACTGATATTGCTGGTAATTATAAGATTTGTTGTAGAATTGTTCTTCATTGTCCCACTGATTAAGAGTAGTAACTTGGGGTGGATTTTTCAAGCCACTCGTCCATTGTTCTCTATAAATTTTTTGATTAAACTGAAACCGCATTGATCAATCAAACTTTTGAATTTATTCTTAGATTTAAAAAAAAATCAACTAAATGTGGTGAGTGAAATTAATTTTTAAAAATCACTTATCCCAAAAGGAGTTGTATTTGTCTGTACAAGTAAATAATCCAAGCCCTTTATTTCAGAAAGATACATGTAAACTAAAATAGACAACAAGAAAAAAAATCTTAAGTTACTATACTTTAACTTGCATATACATATTTATTTATTTATATATTTATTCTATTTTTTTAAAATAAAATTTGGAAGCAAAAGAAACTAATAATTGTCATCATCAATTTTCTACTTGAAATAAACATTATATTTCAAATGAACAGTGGGCACTCCCTTGATCAAGAACTTTCACATTATAATATTCTTAACTTATTTGGCATTCTTCTTGCATAATGTATAAATTTATTATTTATTCACCGTAGATACATCTGATATGGTCGACTTTCAAGACATTGATTTCAATGAAGACGTAGAAGAGGTAAAACAAACAAAACCAGCATCTGTTAAAACCCAAGAAAACATGACAATGGTCAGACCAAAATCAGAACAACTAGAAGCTATGTAAGTACATCGTAACTACATTGAAACCTCTCAAAACCTTATAACACTCCAAGTGGGAGGTTTTGGGTTTGAATCCTGACCAGGTCTGACCCAAGACTTGAAAGTGAGTAGTCGCTGTTCTTTCACCAAGCACTCGGCAGTGCAACACACAGGCAAATTTTCTGCAGTTTCGTGTATAGCTGGCTATGTCTCAATATAAGTGAAATATCCGTGACTGGGACGTTAAACACCATCACTCAACTCTCTCAAAACCTTATACTGTTTTGGATACCACATTTTTTGCAGTAAGGATTGGTGAAATTTTGTTTTACACATCAGTCAAGAGTATTACACTTATAACAAGTTGGCAGTTCAGGAATAGGTGGGGAAACAACTGGAGTGCCAAGAAAAACCAATGAGCTTCGGCAAGGGAATTGATACAATTTTCTCACTGTAGAATCTGTTAAGTGAGAATTAGGGTTGAGACACACTTTGACTGTGTTCGGTAATTCAGTGCTTTTGACCACTTGTTCACTGAGGCATCTGTCCTGTTAAGTAGGTCTGATTTTAGAGTCTTTCAAGCTTTAATGAGAAAACTTTTGACATGTTCTTTGACTTTGTAAGCTGTATTATAATTACCTAAAATTATTTTAGCAATTTTGCTAAACAGAAGAAGCTATATATCATCACAGTTTTATTTATCATTTCAGGTTTTAATGCCTCTAAGTAATTTTTATATGATTTGGATAAGATAAAACAAATCTTTCGCTATTAAATGGTGATTTGTGGATATTGTGAGGACTTCACACAGTATTTTTCAATCACTGAACAGAATAAATACAATAGTTTAAACATGTTTTTACAAAAGTAAGCAAAAAGGATTGATAAGGAATGTCGTAATGATATTATACATAAAATGATTACTGATTCAATGATCTATTTGTGAAATTCTTTAAAGTTTCTTGTAATTTGTATGATATTATAGACCTCTGGAAACTATAGCTACTGGATGGGACACATATAAACTAGAGAGTAACAACAACCAATCAGAAGTGATGACAGATATTCAGGTTGATACATCACAGTTACCATTGGTTACTAATGAAGCTGGAGAACAAGTCCTAAGATTCTATTGGCTTGATGCATATGAAGACCCATACAATAATCCAGGTACATGTTCATTCAAAAAAAATTTTTTTTTTTTCTAAATATTTTGTTTTGAAATGGTAAATAAAAATTTACTTCTATTTATTATTTACAAAATACAAAAACAAAAAAAATTAAAATTTAAAAAAAAAAATTTAAAAAAAAAAAAAGGTAAAATGTACAAATTATAATTTTGTGGTTTTGTTTAAAGAAAGTTTAGTTTCTGTATGCTGACAGTGTCCTTTGGGCTATACAATTTTGTTGAATAATAAATTTGTAAAGAGCATTTTGTTCCCTATACTTGGAACAACTAGGTTGCTTCCTTGATCGTTTGGATATAATTTTGCTCAGTCTTTTTCATACTGTGGTAAAGAAATTTTACAAGGATTTCTTTCCTTGTTTTCTGGTTTTGTTTTCTGGTGCCAAGTTTTCAGTTAAAATTTATCTTCTTTTTTATCCTTATTGACATAAAATATTGATGTTTTGTTTCAGGAAGTATATTTTTGTTTGGTAAAGTTTGGATAGAGTCTGCTAAGACACATGTTAGTTGTTGTCTTACTGTTAAAAACATAGAGAGGAAAGTGTTTGTTCTGCCAAGACCAACTGTAAGTACTTGTACAAATATTTATCATAAAACTAGATATTCACTTGCAGCACGATAAATATCTATTCAGAACTAGAACATGGATCACTAGTTTCTTGCTTAAATGCAAGATGAACCATATGTTTCCTTATCTCATTTTTTGTAGAACTTTAACATACGTTTGCATTGGATGTAGAATGATATTGGTTAATGTTTAACTGTAAAAAATAATGTTAATCAAGAATTAAGTGAAATTTCCATATTCTGCCCAAATGCTATAGGGAGTTGATTAAATGCTGTTATGGCATTCTTCAATTGGTCCAGTTCTTATTCCAAAATAAAGTTTTTCTTCACATTTTTAAAATTTCTAATTCACAATTAAAATTAAGCCAAGATTTAGCAGAAAAAATTAATTGTGTGATTAAAAATATATTATGTTTTAAAGCTATTGTATGCTTGCAGTTGTGTATAGTTATAGAATTTTCCCATTTAATTACAAGACACTATGTTATGTGAGACTTATTGTTATTTAATCATTATGAAATAGGGTTTTTCTTTCATAAAATGTTTTGAGTTTAACATTTTATATTTTTGGCTTCAGCTTTGAGTGAGAAGATTTGAAATATATGATAATAATTATGACATGAAGATCTTGAATCCAAGGAGTCAGGGGTAGTTTTTGTCGAGCCTGGCATTGCCATAAGGCTCTACTTCGGTGTTACTTTTTCGATGTCATCATACGCAGCGGCAGTGTGTCAGAATGTGAATGTTTGTGTTAAAAATGTATTTTCTACTCGATCAAAAACTAACCAAGTGAGACATTTAAATCTGTGGAATTCTTGTTCAGATATTAAAGATAAAGTAACTCCAGATAGAGAAGTTATTACATGGACAGGCTCTTGGATATAAAGTATTTACCATAACAGAGGCTTGCAGAAATACATGTTCTCTTTGTAGAAGATAATTCTTATTCTGCTCTTACATTTTTAGAGATACAATTTAAAATCAGGAGAAGATACAGGATTTGAAGTTAACATGATGGATGTATATACGGAGTTCAATGAGAGAATTGCTGAGAAATATAAAATTAAAAAGTTTAAGTCCAAGGTAAATAAATAATGAAAAACAATCATATAGATCTACAGAAATACACATTTTTATTGTTTTCTAAACCAAGATAAATTTATGTATTTTATGATATGGTTTTAGTTAGAAAGATATGTGTATATAACAATCTTCAAGTACATGACCGTGATTAGAATGGGGGGGTTGCAATATAAATGATTATTATGGGTAATTTTTTTCAATCAAAAGAGATTCCAATTTTTAGGGAAAAAATGATCAACAAAACAACAAACTTGTAATGAAAAAATGTTTTGCTGTAAAATCAAGAATAATTTTCATGTAATTAAGTTTAAACACTCAAAATTAAAACTAAAATCATTATAATTGAATTATTATTATTATTATTATTTACCATTTTGTTATGAAAACTTCTGTTGGACATGAGGAAAATAAATGCCTTTTTTGATTGATGCTAGACAAAAACTTTGTGTCTGATGAAATGTTTCAGTTTGTTTTATATTTCTTTTTATACAATACATAACAAACATACAATGTTCATTTATGTTTTTCAGAAAGTAACAAAGAATTATGCCTTTGAAAAATCAGAAGTACCAGTGGAGTCTGAATATTTAGAGATTCGATATTCTGTAAGTAAAAAATTTGAAGTACAAGTATTTTTGTATTTACATCTCTTAGCAGAATCTAAATTAAAAATAATTTATTCAGAAATGTTTAGTATAAAAGATTATAATTTTTGTAATATTTCAGCTGTTTGTAATGAGAGCAAGGTTATTAATCTCTAGAGATTTATCTAAGAATAAATTTTTGTATGCATGAGATGTACTTGTGTGTATACCACTTCCCCAGTCCATTTTCCTGGCACTGGGTGCGATATTGTTATCCTAATGCTCAGCACCAGATGAGGAAACAATATCTCAAATTATAAAAAAAATGTGTGTATGACTGGAGTGGGGCTCAAACCCATGACCTCTAGAGAAGGAAACACTACCACAGAACCACCTAGGCAGTCTAGTATAAAAGGGTGATGATCCAAATAATATACTGTACATAGGTACTTGTATAACTACACATTCAATAGACTTTGATGTACAAGTGTACTTTGTCACAGGTAACTGAAAATTACGTATTCAGTAAGTTTTAATTTTTCTTTTTAATACAGTCATGTAATTGTAGGTTTTTGAATGAAAGATTTGTTAACAATAACATTTATCAGTAGAGTGGATTTATGATATTTTAATCCCCTGACAAGATTTTTTTTCACTTGTTTAGAGACAGTCAGTTTTAAGGATGTTAAAAGAAACCAGAAATAACTGATTTTGCCCAACAAAATTGAATTTTTTTTACTATCTACTTGAGTGGGATTCAAACCAAACTGAAGTGTTGTGATCAACATTCCTGCTCAGCAGATAACTTTGTTTATGTTTTACCATCAAGGTATATGTAATTTCTTTAACATTTTAGGCTGATATACCCCCATTACCCTCAGATCTGAAAGGTGAAACATTTAGTCATGTGTTTGGAACTAAAACATCTTGGTATGTATGATTCATCATTTTCTATCCTAATTATCTCCCCTTAGTTTGTTAAACGAACAAGGATATTTTGTGTGTAATATATGTACATGTATTTACTCTCTTTGTCCCTGTCAGTGCTATCAGTCTGTATGCCTTTGAGGTGAAACATTGCTCTTAAAAAATTTTGCTAATGTCTGCATATTAATTTACCATTTTCTGTTTTAAAAATTCTCAGATGGAGCACAAAAACTGTTTTGTACTGTGCAGTTTAATTCAGTTGTATCTGTATAAACACACATAATATAGTACTCTCTGACAACTTAATTATTTTGTTTCATTTTTACACAGGCCAACTAGTCCTGCAAAAAAGAATAACTTCATGTCTGGTTAAAAAAGTACATTCCTATAAAAGTTGGACAGGCTCAGAACAAAAGACAAGAATTTATATAGTAATTAGACTGTATGAAAAAATCATTTCCTTTATACACATGAGAAGTTTGTCATGCATGTGACAGTATTTCTAAAAACAAAATAAATCCATATTTACGCAAGGACATTTTTTTCTTTTTATTTTCAGTCTAGAAATATTACTGTTGGAAACGAAAATGAAAGGTCCTGGTTGGCTGGATTTGAAATGCCCTCGTAAGTAAATTCATGAACACTTGATACATGTAAAACTTCTTTATCAACAACACTTGTAGATTTGTATAATATAAAATGTTTGACATAGTATCCACTTTTGTTTTTAAAAAATCATATTACATTTATATACACTATTAAATTCATTTGACTATTCAGTTTAACTTGATAAGACTTGGAAATACATATAATTTGTAATAAGTATGCTATAAATCAGGAAATTTATGGGAGCAAGAAATTAAAGCCAAAATGTGAGACCCATTTCATCCCATTAATTTTTTGTTGCATATATTTTCTGACTTTCTTATGTTGATTGTAAATTGAGTTTATCTCCCTTGTAGGCTAAAAAGGCAAAATTAATTTTAAAAAAGAAAATTAAATTTTGGAATTTAAAAAAAAGTGTTAATTTCAATATGCATTTTACTTCAAAGTCAGAAATTCGCATTAATTTCATGACATTAATTTCCTGATTTACAGTATTTTTGTAGTTATGCAATGCAGTTAATTTAACATTTTCTGTTTTAGAAATCAGTAATCCACCTATCAGCTGGTGTAAGCTAGAGGTAAGGATAATAAATTTAAATTTGTCATATTAGATACCAAATTTACATAGTTATGCAGCAATTAGAAGTTAAAGAGTATTGACATATGTTTAATTAGTTCCAGTATATTGGACTATGGTCAGGAGACAACTGAATGATTTATAGATTTTCAGTAAAAATTTGACATATTGGCTACTATTTGTTCAGTCATATTTTGGCATGATTAATATGTTTGACAAAAAATCAATGTAGGCTTGTAAAGATTTAAAAAAAAAAAAAAAAAAAATACATGTATGAGAAATGTACAAAAAAAAGTATCTTTCATAAGGTGGGAAAGTTATTCTGTTCAGCCAGCCAGCCAATAGCATTCTTGTTTATTTATAAAATGTTTTGTTTATCTTTAGGTGTTTATAACCAAACCAGAGTTTATTACAGTCATAAATGACTCATCTATACCCACCACCTCCGTTAGTGATAATGAGCTTTAATCTGAGAACTTTGCCAAATCCTAAAACACATCAGAATGAGGTAAAGTCTGACAATACCAATTACTGGTGATGTCCAATGGGATGATAATGAATAATTGATAATCAGAGGGGCATAATCAATCATTTAATCGATTAATAATTGGGATTACTTAGTATATTGTACATCAGTATTCTGTAACAAATAAAGCTGAATATAAGTACTTTCATTGTGAAAGCCAAGTGTTTTTGCTTAGTGATTGTAAGTTAAAGGCCAGATAACTCCTTGCCCTGACAGAGTGGTCAAAGCATACCAATGGTGTAAAAATTGTCTAGATATGGATAAATTATCCAATCACCGTCCGCCATTTTAGTTTTTAGTAGCAAGAACCGAACCAAGGAAAGGAAATGGACTTGACTACAAACTGGAAACTACTTGCCGATGTAGGCGATGATCGATTATTTATTTTGTGATGGATTATAAGGATTGCTGCCCAAAAAAAACGACTGACAATCGATCTCGGAGATATTCGTGACATCACTACCAATTACAGATAAAAAAAAAAACAAAATAAAAAGAAAGATTGATAGCTACCTGTGTAAAATTGCAAAATTCTTCATACAATCTAACCTTTCACTGACAGGGTAACATGTGCCCCCAGATATGCCCGGTAGAACAGATCTGTACACATTTATTAATTTAAAAAAAATCTTTTTTATTATTCATTGTCTTTTTGGCCACTTATTTGTTTGTCATTCTGACTAATTTAATTCTAAAATTACTGTTCTTTCACTTGAGCCTACATTCCGGTTTTGAAATATTTAAGGACTGTTTCTCTGATGTATTTACATTTACAGCCTTAACTGGATACACATTGTCTGAAATTAGGCAAAAAATTTTACTGGTCAAATAAAATTTTATTGTGATCTACAAGAACACATAAGTCTTAAATACAAATAAATTTCAGGTCAAACTGAAAATGTCAGACTGGCTTGAGTGTTGAACACTGAATACACATATAAATTAATTAGCCATAGACAGATTTATAGGAACTAAGTATCAATAATGTAGTTCTAGAAATTTTGTTTATGTTTTATTTAGATAATCGGAGCAGCTTGTTTGATACATAACTCGTTTAGCATGGACAAACCAGCACCTAAAACTCCATTTCAACAACATTTTTCTGGTAAGACTTTATCAATATTATGATAAAAATTAAAAGATTCTTCAAATATATAAGGCATTGGCTTTTATTGTCATTACTATCATGATCTTTTTTCTCTGAAAGAAGTTTTAATTCTGGCTGTACGGTAAGGAGGAGACAAAAATGCCACTCTTCAAGTGTGAATATTTTTACATTCACGTGTATGTTCATTAAAACTAACAGTTTATGTCTAATTATAAAGGGGCCTTTTTGACTGATTGGTCTTAAGCATCAAATTAGGACTGCAGTGACTCTTAATTCTTACATGTACATGTAGGTTGGAATCCCACTTGAGCATATCTTGTGTGAGAAAGTGTGTTAACTTGCCAAAAGTTTATAGTTTTCTTAAGACTGGCAGAGAATGGAGAAATTTATCTGGTTTTTATGTAAGAATGGACAAATTTATCTGGTTTTAATGTGAGATGGAGAAAATTATCTGGTTTTAATTGAGAATGGAGAAATTTATCTGGTTTTAAAGTGAGAATGGAGAAAATTTATCTGGTTTTAAAGTGAGAATGGACAAATTATCTGGTTTTTTATGTGAGAATGGAGAAATTTATCTGGTTTTAATGTGAGAAATGGAGAAATTTATCTGGTTTTAAAGTGAGAATGGACAAATTATCTGGTTTTTATGTGAGAATGGAGAAATTTATCTGGTTTTACTGTGAGAATGGCGAATTTATCTGGTTTTTAAATGTGAGAATGGAGAAATTTATCTGGTTTTAAAGTGAGAATGGACAAATTATCTGGTTTTTAGTGTGAGAATGGACAAATTTATCTGGTTTTTATGAGAATGGAGAAATTGTATCTGGTTTTTATGTGAGAATGGAGAAATTTATCTGGTTTTAATGTGAGAATGGACAAATTTATCTGGTTTTTATGTGAGAATGGAGAAATTTATCTGGTTTTTATGAGAATGGAGAAATTTATCTGGTTTTTATGTGGAGAATGGACAAATTTATCTGGTTTTATGTGAGAATGGACAAATTTATCTGGTTTTTATGAGAATGGAGAAATTTATCTGGTTTTTACGTGAGAATGGAAAAAATTTATCTGGTTTTTACGTGAGAATGGAGAAATTTATCTGATTTTTACGTGAGAATGGAGAAATTTATCTGGTTTTAAGTGAGAATGGACAAATTATCTGGTTTTTATGTGAGAATGGAGAAATTTATCTGGTTTTAATGTGAGAATGGAGAAATTTATCTGGTTTTAAAGTGAGGAATGGAGAAATTTATCTGGTTTTAAAGTGAGAATTGGACAAATTATCGGTTTTTATGTGAGAATGGAGAAATTTATCTGGTTTTAAAGTGAGAATGGAGAAATTTATCTGGTTTTAAAGTGAGAATGGACAAATTATCTGGTTTTTATGTGAGAATGGAGAAATTTATCTGGTGTTTATGAGAATGGAGAAATTTATCTGGTTTTTATGTGAGAATGGAGAAAATTTATCTGGTTTTAATGTGAGAATGGAACAAATTTATCTGGGTTTTTATGTAAGAGTGGAGAAACTTTATCTGGTTTTATGAGAATGGAGAAATTATCTGGTTTTTATGTGAGAATGGACAAATTTATCTGGTTTTATGTGAGAATGGAGAAATTTATCTGGTTTTTATGAGAATGGAGAAATTTATCTGGTTTTTACGTGAAAATGGAGAAATTTATCTGGTTTTTACGTGAGAATGGAGAAATTTATCTGCTTTTTACGTGAGAATGGAGAAATTTATCTGCTTTTTATGTAAGAATGGAGAAATGGAGAAATTTATCTGGTTTTTATGTAAGAATTGAGAAATTTATCTGGTTTTTATGTGAGAATGGAGAAATTTATCTGGTTTTTATGTGGGAATGGAGAAATTTATCTGGTTTTAATGTGAGAATGGAGAAATTATCTGGTTTTAATGTGAGAATGGAGAAATTTATCTGGTTTTTATATGAGAATGGAGAAATTGATCTGGTTTTTATGTGGGAATGGAGAAATTTATCTGGTTTTAAAGTGAGAATGGAGTAATTTATCTGGTTTTTATATGAGAATGGAGAAATTTATCTGGTTTTAAAGTGAGAATGGAGAAATTTATCTGGTTTATATGAGAATGGAGAAATTTATCTGGTTTATATGAGAATGGAGAAATTTATCTGGTTTATATGAGAATGGAGAAATTTATCTGCTTTATATGAGAATGGAGAAATTTATCTGGTTTATATGAGAATGGAGAAATTTATCTGGTTTATATGAGAATGGAGAAATTTATCTGGTTTATATGAGAATGGAGAAATTTATCTGGTTTTAAAGTGAGAATGGAGAAATTTATCTGGTTTTAAAGTGAGAATGGAGAAATTTATCTGCTTTATATGAGAATGGAGAAATTTATCTGGTTTATTTGAGAATGGAGAAATTTATCTGGTTTTAAAGTGAGAATGGAGAAATTTATCTGGTTTTAAAGTGAGAATGGAGAAATTTATCTGGTTTTAAAGTGAGAATGGAGAAATTTATCTGGTTTATATGAGAATGGAGAAATTTATCTGGTTTATATGAGAATGGAGAAATTTATCTGGTTTATATGAGAATGGAGAAATTTATCTGGTTTTAAAGTGAGAATGGAGAAATTTATCTGGTTTTAAAGTGAGAATGGAGAAATTTATCTGCTTTATATGAGAATGGAGAAATTTATCTGGTTTATATGAGAATGGAGAAATTTATCTGGTTTGTATGCATTTTTGTACAGCTGTTTGAGAGTGTACACTTATTCTTTCAATATTGTTCTTAATAAATAAAAATGCTTGATCAATCCATTTGAAGACTAAAATTTTCATACATGTATTTTGTGTGTGTGTGTGTGTGTGTGTGTGTGTGTGTGTGTGTGTGTGTGTGTGTGTGTGTGTGTGTGTGATCATCTGATAAGATCCCTCTTTGTCTTTTATTGAGTGACTCCTGTTCAGACTGTTAGTTTATAACTTGACATGTTTTGGTTAATTAATGATAGTGATACCGGTAATTAGATAATAAGTGATAAAATTTTATAGAACCAAATTCATGTAAGCGGGGGCAACAAATTAAAATTGACAAATTTGGCTCTGTAGATAAATAAAATACCTACCTATCCTCTTTGCTCCAGTCAGAGCATAAGGTCAACACAAGGTCTCTCCATTCATTGTGGTTCTTTGCCTTTTTCTCTGCCTCACCCCCTGTCAATTATAAGTCTTTCAGCTTCTTTTCAGATCAATAAAATAAATTGGTATTGTTAATCCTATGCTACCTACCTACCTATCCTTTTCACTCCTGGTGGAGCATAAGGTCAACACAAGACTACGCCACTCAGCTCTGTTCTTGGCCTTGGTCAATCCAATGCTAGTACATATTTATTATCCAGGGTATTTGAGGTAACGATATTCAAGTGATCAAAGTTTTACTGTAATTTTGTTGTTGATACTTTCAGTGATTTGTAAGCCTAGTGATTGTATATTCCCATTCGACTTCAGAGAAAAAGTGAAAAAAGAGGTAAACATATTTATTACATAATAACATTTGTTGTACACTTACATGACAGTGTATATGGCCATGTAGGTTAGATTTTATTTAAAATTTGCCTATTTGAAAATATTAAGAGGTATGTGTACATTTAATATTAAAGATACACATACTTAAATTCTCTAATTTTTCTCTACATTATTGTTAATATGTTTATGAGATGAATAAAAAAAAATTGAATTTGAATGTATGTTAAAATTTATATCCTCTCTCTCTCTCTCTCTCTCTCTCTCTCTCTCTCTCTCTCTCTCTCTCTTGTAATTATCAAAACGCTTATATATCTTACAAGGACTTTTATTTACTGTTTAATTCTATGTAATTTTGTCTCAGATAGAAGATAAAGACAGTTTATTGTAATTTTCTTGTTTTTATATATGTTTTATTTATGCTGCCTCTGCAGTGAGGACTTAAATATACCAGATATTGAAATGGTAAGCTATTGTCATCATTAGTTGTGATGGAAAATTACCTCCCCACCCTTCAAGAGGCTTACTTCTTGGGAATGATTTTAGCTCACCTGGCAAAAAGCCATATTGCTCTTGGCATGATTAAGCATTGCAGAACTCTTGGTATCATGGTAAAGGTTTTCATTTGGCAGCAAATCAGATTTTTATTAACCTGTGTACAGGAGGGAAGCTGTTGCTTCTTTAGAAAAAAAAAATGATTGTTTCAGATTTAGACTGGTTAATTTCATTAAAATGAAAAACAATAAAAATCTACTTGTTTATTTATTATTCTGTCAAGAGTTTTTCATTTTATGGAAAACAAAAAATCTATTATGTTTGATATTCTGTCATAATTTATGCATCTAAGTTTAATAGATTTACAACAATAAGTTAAAATTGATTATGAACATTCGAGCCAGATGAGCTATACAGATTTATTATGTCCTTTGTGTTTCATTCATTTCATGATTTTCTTTATGCTTATTTCTAAATGGCTGTTTTTACTTTCTTTCTTACACAGAATGTTTTAAATAATGCATAGACAGTAATAAGGTCACTGAGACAGTAATTTCAAAAGGGTGA
>CM056602.1:29005263-29215699 GCA_029721355.1 Tegillarca granosa | reverse complement strand
CGGAATCCTCTAACCGGTTGGTCAGTGTTTTACGATGGTAATTATGAGCTTGGAGCATGCGCACGGATGTACGGAAAAACCCATGAATCGAAGGTGAAACATGACAGATTGCATTAATTTTCCTTCATTAATATCCAGATTATTTGAAATGGTGTTATGTATCCTTTACTAAGTCACAAATGACAAATTCAGCGAAGTTCTGTGTTTAATTCATCGTATTTCACCGTTTTGAAAGTTGTGTTTAAATGACCCGGGTTTTGATGACTTAACCATGTTCTAATATCAGATCCCAAAAGGCAGCATCTCGCTGGGTAAATACTGTAATTTCTGTATTTATTCGAGCTTTTATCGTTGAACCAAATGTAACATTGTTCATTAGGAATATCATTAATTAGATCAGCACCGTTTTAATTTTTTCTTTGGAAAACTTAATGCAGCTTTAAGAGCGTACAACATGAAACCTCATATTCTCAAATACAGGCACAGTCGCATAAGCTGAAATTTCTTTAGTAAAACGAGATTCAAACACGCTTTGTTAACATCCTACAAAACGTTGTAGTGTACAGTTGAATGTGTTTTAATCCTAAATGCTACATTAGAAAAAAACTTTTTTGACAAATATATATACGGCAGTGTAAACTTTTTTTTTTTTTTTTTTTTTTTTTTTTTTTTGAAAATCCTGTCACAAATACATTCTATATTTCTATCTCCTGATAACGAGAAAGGAAATGTTTTAGATATTCGGTTTTAGATACCATTTTCTTTCCATTGAACGGTATACACTTGCTTGTGCACATATTAAGACGCTAGGAGGAACTTTTTCCATTGTTGGAATCTGTCTTATAATATCATCACTGCAATCCAGTAGAAATCCTGCATGATAAACATGAAATAACAATAAAGATCAATGAAAATGAAATCCTCGTGTATGACTGAAAAATGTCTATGATTCGTTAACAAGAAGAATAAACACTATACTGAAACATTATTGTTAAAAAGCATGTATAAATGTATTTAACAATAAAATTTTAAAAGATATTTTATGACATTTATGTTTGTGTCATTGTGTTTGTGACAGTGAATAATGCAGAAAATTATTTTCACAGAAAATGCAATTATCTTGAATAAAGATCGAACATTTTTCCTACAATTTTCACGCAATGCGAATTCTATGGCCGACAAAGCTGTTGTCCTTGACTTCAAGTAATCAACTGTTTATTGAAGTCATTGTAAGAGGTTTTGTATGGCGTCCATATCATCGGATTTTAAGTTTCGTTCAATGTGTTTTGTATTCGGATATAAAAGTGTTCCCTTGCGATTTCACGTCAAAGGAAGTTAAAGCTGCATTAAGTTTTTCAATTTTCTGATTATCTATTTATTTATTTTATTTTATTTTTATTTTTTCAATATATTTTTTAAAAAATAGATAACTTCTAATCACGATCTAATGTATTCGCGATGGTGTTATTTATCCCTTACAAAGTCACAAATGACAAATTTAATGAAATTCTGTGTTTTATTTATCGTATTTCACCGTTTTGTAAATTGTGTTTAAATGACTCGTTTTTCATGACGTAACCATGTTCTAAAATTAGGTCCCACAGGTTACATCTCGCTGGGAAATTACTGTTATTTCTATATTTATTCGAGCTTTTATCGTTGAACCGAATGTAACATTGTTCATTAGGAACATTATAAGTAGATCAGCGCCGTTTTAATTTTTTCCAAAGAAAACTTAATGCAGCTTTAAGAAGAAAAAAGTTGTCATCTGTTCTGTAACGGGCGTCATTTGGGGCGGTGATATCTTATCAAACACTTTCTCCTTGTACCCAGAAACCTCAAATATTCACATCGGTCAAACTGCAAGAACTACGGATCATTTTTCACTTTTATCATAAGGACAGTACTTATTTTTCAAGATACAGAATATGTTATCGTTAAAGGCATATTTTTGATTAACATTTAATAGAAAGCGACCAATAATACACTTGAAAAACGTTAAAAAAAATACGAACGACACGTGGTTGACATATAAGTAGCAATTACCAAAAATTTTACTTTGGGTACTATGTCTTCAATCGCACGGTAAAAAAAAACAGAAATGCATATATACAGTATATAACCAAAGAAATAAAATTAACTGAAATACATTTATATTGATTTATTGGTTAATACATTTATTATGATTTATTGGTTGATATAATGGTGTTTTATGTCCCGGCCAAAAACATTTCACTTATTTTGAGACGTCACCAGCTATAGGTGAAGTTTTACCTTTGCGGTGAACTAAGGTCAATGTGCAAGAATGATGCTCTAGCGTACCACGCCTGACGTGATACGGGGCACTGGTTAAAGTTTCCTCCGACCGAGCCAGTGATTTTCATTTCTAATTGCCGAGTGCTCGGCGAAAGAACAAACACTACCTTTTTCAAATCTAACTCAAACCCGACCGGAGTTCGAACCCGTGCCTTACACATACGAAGCGAGCACTCTATAAACACAGCTACCGTACCATACAAATAAATAATCTTTTACCCATAAAAGTCACAATATTTACATATTTAAGATACTTTCGTGAAAAACAAAATAATTAAATAAAGTTTACAATATAAATATTAACCAACCCTGTTTCGCTGCTCTACTAAAGAATCTTCTAAATATCTGCAAAGTTAGTGTGTTGCGTTGACGGGAACTTTGTTGTTCTTTTAACTCTTCCACGGCTTTCCAAAATAATGCTGGCATAACACATTTGTTAGCTACCATAAATCTTTTGAAAAAATCAAACTGTAGTGGCACATTCAGACATTCCATGAAATTTCTGAAAAAAAATAATTGAATCACTATCAATGCCGTCGATATCGTCATTAACATCATCAACAGTCTTGCGAAATTTGTACATAAAAGAAAATATTTTCCCAAATTTATGAAAAACAAGTTATTTCAACTACGACGTGACATTATCTAGAATTATGCCCACTTTTCCCCTCTTGTAAGGAAAATCGGAGAACTAAACGTAAACCATTGACTTATCATGAGTCAAAAGGTAATTTCATTATTTTCAGGAAAAATTAACTGAAACATTCCTATTACTATGATATTGAAACAATAACAAAACTTTAATTGCCTTGTGTGTTCGCCGTTCGTCAGTCTGTTCGTTGCAAATTTGTTTAACTTTAAATGTACCCAGTTCCTTTTTTACTTTCCCGGGATCAAAGTACTCTTGGAGACATCGAAACTACGTCATATAACATAAGGTTAATGTGTAATCTGGCACATCTAAATTCAACTGGTATTTGTGTTATATATTTACTACCCCTGAGCGGGTACCGCTGCTGGTGGAGTAAAACTCCCCGAGGGTATCCATAACTCAGAAGGCAGTACATTGTGCTGTCAGAAAATGTACCATTTAACAAAATTTTCAGCAGCCTTAAATTGTAAAATTTGTTTAAAACTAAGGTTTGTTCCCTCACGCAAAGCATTCCTTAGCTGGATTTGGATGTATAAAATTTTGGAACTTTAGATTCATTAATTTTCAACTGTTTGGCTTATGTTTTTCATTATCAAACTTTTCGGTCTAAGTGTCACTGATGATGAATGGATTTCCGAAATGTACACATCTGGCACATCTAAATTCAACTGGTATTTGTGTTATATATTATGTTAACTTACCTAGGGCGTTGTGGTCTTTCAATTAAAATGCCATTCCTTCTAAGCGTCATACGATTAAACTTGGGCTTTTCTTCAACTCCTAACATTTCAGGTCTATCAAGCAGCACTTTTCGGGACACCTTTAGATTTTCAAGGTCCAATTTTGGCTTAAAGATCAAATTTCTCAAAAATGCTATAAATAAAATTGTTTCAGTTTTAACTGCAATATTGCAAATAATTGAAAATGCGTTTTATTTACAATTGATAAACTAAGTTGGATTTTTAGGGAAAATTTAAATAACTGAAACCACGCCAGTAAAACATATGACGTATCTGAAATCAAACATTTATAATTAGTGGCCTGCAAAACGTTTGTATAATTTCTATATTTTGCGGCATTCTTTGCATCGGCTATTGCCAAATTAATGTTTCAGCAGCAAACAAATCATTTGATCCTATGTTGATTTTGAGTCAAAACCTTGGACACAAGAATGACATAAAAATGAAATTGTTCGATTTTTTTATAATTTAGACTCTTTTGGTATTTTGGCGGATAGATTTTCTTGACATTCCGCTAGTTGAGAAGTTCCGTTTTAGACAAATGATCTACCTATACAGTAAGCTTACGGGTATAAATATTAACTCACTTTGTTTTACGACACCTGGTTTAGCAATATGTAGACTTCCATGATCGCTATACAACACGTCAATCAAATCCCCTATCTGTGCTTGTTTGTGAGGATACATAGCCGTTCTTCCTTTTTACGATAAATATATTATACATTCATTAATCAAGAAGATATGCACTAATTAATTGATTAATTAAGAAATTTCAATTAGCTGTCACTTTTGAAAATATACTTTTGACATATAATCATATCCGGTTATCCGTATAGATAATTGACCAATTCCAATCATTCCGGAGATGGTCATTATTAGCTATTGTTTCTGTTTATCATACACCCATTATCCTTCTATATAGAAGAATATATCTTTTACAGTGCATGCTCGGTCCTTATGGAAATCATACTTAACATATAAATACCTTCGGAAACAAATGTTGTACATTGAATTTAAACAGTTTCAAAGGTCTACACTTCAAGCTTGTTATGTGTAATTGAATTTTTTACTTCAGAATAATATCACATCTGATAACGATCGTGTTTTGTATTGCATATGGAACTATATTCTGTGTTTCAATCCAGACTCGTTTTCCGTTCTGTATGTTAGCGTTGTATGATGTATGAATACAAGTATGTTGTTATTTTTGTGTGTGTTTACCAAGTCAATCCATAATACATTGTCAACCGAGCTAGACATAACATTTTAAATCGTCAAATCATATGTATTTGCTAAACAATAAACCTACCATACTGGGAACACAGCACCGTAATTTCAAACGCACGCCACATTTCCTCTTCAGATAGGTATACCACGCCAAAATCAGAAGCATGGCTCCACGGTCTGGATTCCATAGACATACTTGTGGGTCCTGTCGTCGACGCCATATCAGGTTGACCAGTTACATTAATGAAGAGGAGGGGATCTTTGCCATCACTATTTAGATGTGACATTTCCACAACATTTCTGTCATATCTTTTGTTCCCACACTATTAAAAATCGGTTAAATAAAATAACATGTCTGACATAAAAATGAACATCTAAAGATGTTTAAAAATACTAATGTAGATAGGGGTGGGGGGTAAATGCAGTGTATATGCTGTTTTTAATAAAATTAATAAATCAAACACGAACATACAGTAATATGTTCAAGTCATAATCCCAAAGGAAATTAAAAATGCATATTAAGTTAAACATGGTGATTCTAAATCAGGGTAGTAAACCTAGTCGCTCCGGAGGGGTAAGACATCCTGTATACAGTAGATAGCAGCTTCACCCGCCACTTGCGAAAAAATGAGAACACAATACTATGGCACGTCAAATATGTCCGAATAATTTGGGAAACAGAGACATCAAATTTATCATAATATCCGAATAATTTTGGATACAGAGACATCAAATTTATCAATAATATTGTGATGAAATCTATCAATGAATTAAAACAGACACCTTGCAAACTCTAGCTTCGATTTTAACATGCATGTTAGGTGTTCTACACTAATATCCGTATTTTACATTTATATCTTAATTTCATTGAACAAACAGGGTTTAAAAAATATAATGATTGCTCTGATAACTGGATGTACAGAGATCTATTTTCCAGATGACGTAGTTTTCCTACTTTCTGATTTAAAACGGTCATATGAATAATGTTCATTTTGACAATCAGTTGTTAGTTTTTGCAAGTGTTAAAATTTTAATGATGGTGATGTACCTTCAACAATTATGCAATGCATTGCAAACTGATTCATCAATTTGCTTTTGCACGGCATTGAAAGTTATATGATTTTGAACGACGTGGTTATATCAACATTTCGCAGTTTCATTTTAGTTTTGTTTCCATAAAAATTCACATCGCTACCGCTTACGATAACCTTGCCATTTATTGCCATTTATTGAAACAGCAAAACAAATCACTTTTAAATCGTTATGCAATTAACACGATATTATCAACTGTTTTACTGCTTATTGGTCACAAACAGAAGTTTATAAAGCATAATGTTAATATGCTTCTTTGTATTTCAATATTTCAACACACGTATTTCCAATTTAAGTATTAAACGATGACTTACAACGACTTTCCGGAAATGTTTCCTCTCGTTTTGCATATATTCCCTCCATGGAGTCTTCAATGCCTAAAATATAAAAAAGTGACACATTTGAAATTCGATAGAATTTCTTGTGCGAAAATAAACATTAACAAATATACATCATCATTTAGGATATTTCTATCTTGTTTCATAGATTCTTTTATGTTTTCCGCATTTTTATGGTTTAACCTTGAATTATTTATGTATTGTGCATTTTTATTGATTAACTTCAATTCATTTATGGATTTCGTTTTTTATCGATAAACTTTAATCCACATAAGTATTGCGCACTTTTATCGATTAACTTCGATCCCTATAACAGTATTGCGCATTTTTTTACTCAATTAACTCCATTTGAAAGTATTGCACATTTTTATCGATTAACTTTGATTCGATCCCTATAAGAGTATTGCGCATTTTTTACTCAATTAACTTCGATCCATTTAAAAGTATTGCACATTTTTATCGATTAACCTCGATCATTTAAATATTGCATTTTCGATGAACTTTGATCCACATAAGTATTGCGCATTTTTATCGACTAAATTCGATCCATATAAGTATTGCATAATTTTATAGATTAACTTCGAACAATATCAGCATTACGCATTTTTATCGATTAAATTCGATCCATAAAAGTGTTGCGCATTTTTATCGATTAAATTCAATCCCTATAAGTGTTGCGCATTTTTATCATTTAAATTCGATCCATATAAGTATTCCACAATTTTATCGATTAACTTCGATCCATATAAGCATTGCGCATTTTTATCGATTAAATTTGATCCATATAAGTGTTGCGCATCTTTATCAATTAGCTTCGATGCATATAAGTATTGCGCATTTTTATCGATTAACTTCGATCCATATTGTATTGCGCATTGATTAACTTTTTATGCATTACGCATATTATCGCCCAAGCTAGTAATCACCCAACACATTTTCAATTCGTTTTTTTAAAGTACTGCGTTACCTGTACGTTTCCATTGAATGGCTTTCTGAGGAAATAAAAACAAACATACGATTTTTTTTATTGAAACTTACACCTGTTACAATATCCTGCGCGGTACAGAGTAAGGATATATGGTCTTCTCCCGACATGCTTTGCAGCAGCGCCATCTTTAACCCTTCAGAAAATATACCACAGTATTCGCCTTTACTCTGCAGATATTTGTACGAAATTTTCTGCCCTAGAACCTTCTTCATTGGTTTACCATTTGGATCTAAATAAGCCTCATCAGTGTCAAGGTAATGCCTTACATCAGACCAAAAATGTAAGTAGCCAAGATCCAATGTTTCCATCTGCTTGTTCAGGAACTTTTTGAATGGTTCCCCTGCCAAGTTGTCCGACGCTAAGGCGCACAATATCCTGTTGCTCACGGTTGGAAATGACCCAATAGTTAATCTTTTGCGCCCACAGAGATATGACGTCACAGATAGAGGGATCATTAGTGGTTGTTTTTCACTGTCTATGGAATCGAACTCTTTTTCCCAGTCTGCTAGTTCACCATACCCAAGCATATCTTCATCACTCCGACTGACCCAAGAAATGGAGGATCTGTGTATCGAATACTTTTCCGCGTCTTTTTCATCCGAAAGGGACACTTTATTTCCTAGAAAAGTTTAAATGTATTCCAAATTAAAAATACTGAGCTATCCTTAAACAAATTCAAACTGATAAAATCTCCGAAATGGTATAACAGTATAAGACGGTAGGACTCCTAATTTGTTACCAGTTTAGAACATTTTACAGAGCATGTAAATTTGGCGTATCAAACTAAGAAAGCTCAGAGATAAAGTCAAATATATTGGTTAAAGCTGCATTAAGTTTTTCAATTTTCTGACTTTTTTTTCGATTTTCTAAAAATATATATTTTTTTAAAAATAGTTATCCTGTAACCAAGATCCTTAAGATTCATTTTCTAAAATTTCATTTCTTTTAGCTGTAAATAAACGGAATCCTCTAACCGGTTGGTCAATGTTTAACGGTGATTATTTCGAGCTTAGAGCATGCGCACAGATGTACGGAAAAACCCATGAATCGAAGGTGAAACCTGACAAATTGAATTAATTCGCATTAATATCCATATGTATTTGAAATGTGTGACGTATCCCTAACTAAGTCAAAAATGACAAATTCAACGAAGTTCTATGTTTAATTTATCGTATTTCACCGTTTTGAAAGTTGTGTTTAAATGACCCGGTTTTGTATGACATAACCATGTTCTAATATTAGATCCCATGCTACATCTCGCTGGGAAATTATTGTTGTTCCTGTATTTATTCGAGCTTTTATCGTTGAACCAAATGTAACATTGTTCATTAGGAACAACATTAATTAGATTAGCACCGTTTTAATTTTTTCCTTGGAAAACTTAATGCAGCTTTAACACATGTACATGTATAATATTACTTTATATTAAAACATAGCTTGATCTTTAGCCTATCTCATGATCCCATTTGTTATTTTACATATACATATGTTTTTTGTATGTATAGAACTATGTATGTTTGTATCAGTTCTGTGTGTTGCTTTAGTTGGTAATCCAGTACTTAGTATATGACAATGAACATTATTATTATTATTATTATTAGCTTAGTTTAAACACAATTTATTTGCCAGTCAAAAACAATCATACAATTTCGTAATATAGCATCTAAATAATAGTGACAAAAGGGATCCAGAAACATGTGTCACAGCACTTAAATAACAGTGACAAAAGGGATTCAGAAACATGTGTCACAGCACTTAAATAATAGTGACAAAAGGGATCCAGAAACAAGTGTCACAGCACTTAAATAATAGTGACAAAAGGAATCCAGAAACATGTGTCACAGCACTTAAATAACAGTGACAAAAGGGATTCAGAAACATGTGTCACAGCACTTAAATAACAGTGACAAAAGGGATTCAGAAACATGTGTCACAGCACTTAAATAATAGTGACAAAAGGGATCCAGAAACATGTGTCACAACACTTAAATAATAGTGACAAAAGGAATCGAAAAACTTAAATAATAGTGACAAAAAGGATCCAGAAACAAGTGTCACAGCATTTAAATAATAGTGACAAAAGGGATCCAGAAACAAGTGTCACAGCACTTAAATAATAGTGACAAAAGGGATCCAGAAACAAGTGTCACAGCACTTAAATAATAGTGACAAAAGGAATCGAAAAACTTAAATAATAGTGACAAAAAGGATCCAGAAACAAGTGTCACAGCATTTAAATAATAGTGACAAAAGGGATCCAGAAACAAGTGTCACAGCACTTAAATAATAGTGACAAAAGGAATCGAAAAACTTAAATAATAGTGACAAAAGGGATTCAGAAACAAGTGTCACAGCATTTAAATAATAGTGACAAAAGGGATCCAGAAACAAGTGTCACAGCACTTAAATAAAAGTGACAAAAGGAATCGAAAAACTTAAATAATAGTGACAAAAGGGATTCAGAAACAAGTGTCACAGCATTTAAATAATAGTGACAAAAGGGATCCAGAAACAAGTGTCACAGCACTTAAATAATAGTGACAAAAGGAATCGAAAAACTTAAATAATAGTGACAAAAGGGATTCAGAAACAAGGGTCACAGCATTTAAATAATAGTGACAAAAGGGATCTAGAAACAAGTGTCACAGCACTTAAATAATAGTGACAAAAGGGATCCAGAAACAAGTGTCACAACACTTAAATAATAGTGACAAAAGGAATCGAAAAACTTAAATAATAGTGACAAAAGGGATCCAGAAACAAGTGTCACAGCAATTAAATAATAGTGACAAAAGGGATCCAGAAACAAATGTAACAGCACTTAAATAATAGTGACAAAAGGGATCCAGAAACAAGTGTCACAGCAATTAAATAATAGTGACAAAAGGGATCCAGAAACAAGTGTAACAGCACTTAAATAATAGTGACAAAAGGGATCCAGAAACAAGTGTCACAGCAATTAAATAATAGTGACAAAAGGGATCCAGAAACAAGTGTAACAGCACTTAAATAATAGTGACAAAAGGGATTCAGAAACAAGTGTCACAGCACTTAAATAATAATGACAAAAGGCATCCAGAAACAAGTGTCACAGCACTTAAATAATAGTGACAAAAGGGATCCACAAACAAGTGTCACAGCACTTAAATAATAGTGACAAAAGGGATCCAGAAACAAGTGTCATAGCACTTAAATAATAGTGACAAAAGGGATCCACAAACAAGTGTCACAGCACTTAAATAATAGTGACAAAAGGGATCCAGAAACAAGTGTCATAGCACTTAAATAATAGTGACAAAAGGGATCCACAAACAAGTGTCACAGCACTTAAATAATAGTGACAAAAGGGATCCAGAAACAAGTGTCACAGCACTTAAATAATTGTGACAAAAGGGATCCACAAACAAGTGTCACAGCACTTAAATAATAGTGACAAAAGGGATCCAGAAACAAGTGTCACAGCAATTATATTAATCTGTTTCCCAAGAATGATTAAAAATTACAAAATTTTCAAATAATTATTATTTACTTATTAATTAATTAAATAATTGATTGATTCATTAATCAATCAAACAAATTTCAAAGAGAAAATCGAGGCAACAAAAATAGGAACATTCTTAAACTACGTTTATCTTACTAATAATTTAAGTATCCTCTAAGGATATTTTTCCAGGACATGCATTAAATAGTGGAACAGGGTGGATAAAAGTTTATATGGAATCGATTATATACATGCAATACAAGACTGAACACTTACCTCCCCATAACGACAAGAGATCTTTTGGCTCTATCTTTGTGCCCGTCTCCTCGTGTTCGTCGCTTTCAGCGACTGACAGAGAAATATCAGACTCTGTATCCACGGTTTCTTCTCCTGGGATCTCGTGTGATGTATTAGAAATATACACTGGTGTTGTAGGAGTCGGTGAACTCTGCGGTGTCTTAGCAGCACTATAAAGTCGGGGGAACATCATTTGACACCTTAGCCTGCGCTGTGCCGACACCGATCCAATATCGCCAGGGGATTCCCTGTACAAAACATCTAGTGTACTCTTCGGGATTGTCCGTCGAATATTCAACAGATATCTTGGCACCCAGTATCTTTTTAATGATATTAACAAAATCCGTTGGAGCTGCAGGAATGCTTCTTCTGTATCTGCTATAAATAGTTCATCTTCATCGGTGATAATTTCTAGAAGTTCGTCATGAATTTCATGTTCCGGTATCAACTCAAAATTTATTTTACCTAAAATGAAATATGGACAAAAGTGGGCTCTGAAAACATTTTGATGAACAAAAAACAAGGCGCAATTAAAGAATAGAATAACGGATTTGCCAATTATCTACTCTACAAGTGGTTCGACCGGCCGCAAAAGTTATCTTTTGGGAAAAAAAGCACCCAGAACACTCGATTGTGAGTTATAGAGGACCAAAAATTTATGCATGATGAAACTCGTTTTTTGTTGACGATTTTAATTGCATTTTACGGATATTGATCTTTTACTAGAACTGTTAATCTAATCTGACTTTGTGAAAACTGCAAATTAATGAGTGTATTCAGTAATTTATTTTGTTCAAATTTTGAGACAGGTCATCATAATATTATTAATTCTTTAATGTACAGAGAATCATTTACTTTTTAATACAATCTGAAGTCAGTGGATTTGGAAAATGGGCTTATAAGACCCTGCACCAAAAACGTCAACCATTACCTTTATCATGTCGAAACAACATTTCTGAACAATCCTGTGTCTAGTATATGTAGTTCTACTGGTATCAATATAGTTATCGTTTCTTGGTTATCCTTCTTCTGTTTTGTTGTAATTTTTCTTTCTTTCTTTCTTTTATTTTTGAATTGTTTTCACTTCATAATTTTAAAAAAAATTATTTATTTATTTATTTATTTTAATTGATGTCAAGACAATTTTTGATTTATACTCTCGTTTCCTATAAACTTACCTTGAAATACGAGATTTTTACTTCTTGACTTCAGTTCACATTTTCCTCCTTCGCTGAGGTATTTGATTTTTATATTGTTTTTCACTTGAGCTTTTTCTTCTGAACCTTTTGGTAAACAACGCCAAATTTCTAAATCTGTCCAGCATTTGAACACATTCTCTCCAGCTGTACCTCGCAACGATTCCCGAAATATCTGCATTCCCAATGCATTTCCTAATAAATTTCTTCCAAATATGGATCTCTGGTTACTGTCTGAAAAAAATTTAAAAAAAAAAAAAAAAAAAAAGAAATCCGTAAACTGTCTTAAAAAAAACATGTTTTTTTTTTAGTCATGGATACTGCAAGAGGCGATATAAAAACATATCCTTCATTTCGTACACCCAGGCATGAAATATATATAATTTTTGACGTTCACACTTATCATATTTGCAAATTGTGTAAATATATATATATATAAGAGAAAGAATTTGTCATATTGAAAAAATTGGATTTTAAAAATAATAATAATAATAATAATAAAAATGGTGAAATATATTTAAACTGCGGTCTGTTTATCTATTGGCTATTATAATAAACGTCTCGAAGTCCAAAAAGACATGACGGAGAACTTTACATATTTTGTGAAATAACGTTTTGATTATGAACTGTAATTTGTAACCGGATGAAAAAATGTTTTCCAATACATGCCAGATTCATGCCAGGACAAGATATTAACTTACATACGCCCAATATAGCCTATATTAATGTAAAGTACAGAATTTTGAATTTAAGAAATGTTCAAAATTTTACACAAACTGTACGGTATTCCAGTGACCAAAATTGACAATTGAAATAAAAGTAAACCAGTAAATGGTACTATAAACAATACTGTGCTCGTTGTCATTACCTATGAAATTAAGTGATTATAATACATGTATAATATGTGTAATAGGATAAATAATGTGTCCGTAATTCTACATATACCGGAGTCGGTTTGATTTTAAATTCACATGTAAGTTTGATCTGTGACTTACCTTTCAAAGTAAATACTCTTTTTGTTGAGACATATGCTATATGAAGAATTTGAGTTGAGTTGAGTTGAGTAATGGTGTTTAACGTCCCAGTCAAGAATATTTCATCTATATCGAGACGTTCCCAGCTATAAGAGAAAGTGCAGAAATTTTGCTTTGCGTTGCGCAGATGGCATTATATAGCAGGGTTCTTTATCGTGTCACGCCTACAAGTGAAACCGGACCTCGTTTATTTTAAGTTCCCATCCAAAATCCAAAAGAATCATGATTTTCATTTCGTAATGCCGAGTGCTTGGCGACAGAACAGTCACTACCCACTTTCAAGTCTTGGGTCAGATCCGGTCAGGTTCAAACCTATGACCTCCAACTTACGGAGCGAGCACTCAACCAACTGATATGAAGAATTTGTTAAATGTACCAATTATGTATTTTTCAAGTGTAGTACAAATTTTGCTTGTAGTTTATACTTTACCTATCAAGGTAAGAGATTCCGAGTTGATCTCCACATCTCTAAGTTTAACGGATAATTTATATTCGACATGTAAGGCACTGTTCTCAAATAAAGGATATCTCTCCTCTCGGAGCCATCTGATCACTTCTCGTCGGTTTATGTACTAAAAGGAGAATGAAATAAATGTTAGATAGTAGAATCGAGAACAACAAATGAAACAAACGCGCCTGAAGTCCAAGTAGGTGTGGTAAGCGTTTCCGAAAAACTGAATAAAATCACTATTGACTTTTTTTCAAAAAGATAAGTATACCAATTACTATACTATTTATTTCAATTTCAATTTTTTTGAAAAAAAAAAAAAAAAAAAACAAGAGCACGATGTATAACAGTTGAAAAAACTTTTCAAAGTTGTCTCCGAGTCAAACTAGGACAAAAATGCAGAAGCGCGTTAAATTTACTTCCATTCTTACAAATCTTCAGACAGAGAATGTAAAGTACATGCATATATGTAAAAACTACCTACATGTCTGCGCTTTCTAATTGGTGGTTCATACTCAAATTCCTTCTCGATGTAGTTGTAGAAAACATGCTGACCAAAAATCTAAAACAAAATAGTTTAAATCTAAAATATTTGTATATAAAAATTGTTTAATCTACTATGGCAAATGGGCTCTATCGTGATTGTGTCTAAGACGTTCTTGACTAATGAGCTTGGTTGTCAACCTTCGGCTTACAACCATTGCAAAATTTATGAACGATGTCAAATAAGATTATACCATATAATGGGATATAGACCATGAAGAAGATGAAAAACATCCACCTTCGGGCGGCAAGCGAACCTACCAACTTTCATGTACTAGGATCCAAGTGCGATTCGGACGTAGGATGTGAGAGGCAAAGTCGCCCGTAAGCTAGCGCTTTAGACCACTCGACCACCTACCCCCACCCGCCTTCGAAAGGGAGTGCAGATAAAGGACTAATGCCTTATGGTTAATTTTTGAAATCCATTTTTTCTTCAAAATTAATTAACGGAATGTTAAATAAAATATTAACTGTATATAATACTGAATTAAGCTTTATACTAACCGGCAAACTAAGAAAAACATTGAAATAATCCACAAAAGCCCGGTCCTCCAGTAACAACGCAAATTCCTCGGTAGAAGGTATTTTACAAAAATATCCTACAATAAAAATAAATAACATATTATTAAAGATAGTCTTAAAAAGTTGAGTAGAAAATATTTTTTCTTCTTCTTTGAATAATTAATTCAATTTAATCATTTATTTGCTTTAATTTGTATGTGTTATTGTGATTATACAAATATACAATAATCATTCAGGTGCATTCAAGTTTAGAAGATAACTCAATTTTGCATCAGTATTCAAAACAATAAAAGTTCCTCATTGGAGTCTGATGGAATGGACTTAAATAGATTTTTATTTATTTATTTGTTTATTTATCTATTTATTTATTTATTTGTTTGTTTATTTATAAAAACGCATGGAAAATCATATGTTCAGAAGATAACTCAAATTTGCATCAGTATTCAAAATACTAAAAGTTTCTCATGAAAGTTCTATTGAACAGATCCGGATAGATTACTGTGTGTGAGGTTTTCGCCTGGTGGTTTTTTGACACCCCGGTGTCCTCTACTATCTCTGAACTGATACCTCAATTAAGCGAAATGCTTTTGTTTGACTAAAGATACAATTACTCCGTTGGAACCTGTTTTTTTTTTTAATTATTGAATAACGGTTACATATATAACATATATCTAATATTAATCATGGATATTTCAGTATAACCGAATTTTATTAGCATCCCAGACTCGAGTTACGCCTCGTTATTGATTTGCTAAATTAACTTATTTTAACAACATAACGTACGGTTTGAATTCATTTCAAATATAGCAAATACAGTAACAACTGTTTATTAATATGTAAACATCACCCGGTTTGTGATTGCGCAGTAAAATAACTATCGGCATTTCGCGCTATATGACGTCATGAAATATTGGAAAATATGACGTAATTTATTGATGTTATTTATGATGACATTTCGCAGGAAAAATGTGTATAGATTAGATATGTCTACTGTGCGAAAACAAATACACAAATTTAGACAGTAGACTGAATAGACGGCTTTTGCCAAAAGTCTACAGAATAAAGATGATTGTAAACAACAGACTGATGTCCATTTACAACCAATAGAGAATAACAATAGCAGTATTCGACTGGTTGTTTTCCGTTAAATAGCAAGATGCTGTTCCAGTAAACGATATTTTCCCATCTTTATTTTTGACCAATCGGAACACAGACAACAACTTTACGTTTGATATTGTTCTCAATTTTTCCTTTGTGTCGGTCTTTTAAAAGTGACAAATCTTTTGAGCACTTTACCAGTTAAATAAGAAATAATTAAGATCTGAAAGGTCACAAATAAATGTGGGAAAATATCGGTTTATGGAGGTGCATCTTGCTCAAAGGAAAACAATAAGTTGAATCAACGGCTAATACCTTCTATTTTCTGTTCTATTATAGATTGTATAAATTAATATCTATACATAATGCCAATGTTGATCGGTATATCTAGAATATATTTTTACTGCTTTTTTGTTCGAAGATTTATTATCTTTAAGTCTATCAGTGATAATAAAAAGGAATACAAGTCATCTTTTAATGTATGTATCAGATTCCAATGGTAGTTTATATAAATTCTTCTTTAAATAAAGGCTGCGATGTTGATGTTGTACCTTAGCTGTTCATGATTGTTGTTGTTGGTATTATTGTTGTTTGGCAAATGCTTGTCAAGCCACTTCATGGCAAAAGCCGTTGTTTTCAAGCAAGCTCTTTGGTTAATCCAAATTATCCAGGCCTTATATTGTAAAAAAGTAATCAAGAACGCATGTTAACAAGTTTGTTTTTCTATAAGTAAATTATTCTTACCTTTTCTCTCGTGTGCCATTTAAAATTTCGTGACAATAATTCCAAAACATAACAAAGTCGTTGTTGTCATCGGAGGACATGTTTCTAACAACTTCCGCGTTTATGACGTCACTAATTCTATCACGTGATTATTCCAACGACGTCTAAGACCCAAGAAGAGACTTTTTACTGATCGTAACATTTTATTTAAACAAATTAAAAGCTTGCCGACATGAGTTCGGAAATCTTATATATCATTTCAAGGGTGTATTAAAAGGGGGATTTATTGAGCTTATTTTAAAAAATCATTTATAATTATAATAATATTAATAAGAAGAAGAAGATTATAACCATAGCTACCAGAGATTTTATTTAAAGAAATTTAAAGAAATGCTTTTCTTGAAAGCACGTTGGTTCGGGTTCGAACTCTAGTCATTTCAACATTATAAAAGTCACTTATAACCTACTTCTGACTTTTAAATGCAGTTTGAAAAAAGACTATTTTATGTTTAGTTTAAAGTATTGTGAAATAAAAATAAAACATAAAATCAAAGTCAAGTGTTACCGAAGACTACTGCTGAAAAGTCTTCTACCAAAACGAAGATCTACATTGAAAAGTCTTCTACCAAAACAAAGATCTACATTGAAAAGTCTTCTACCAAAACGAAGATCTACATTGAAAAGTCTTCTACCAAAACGAAGATCTACATTGAAAAGTCTGCTACCAAAACAAAGATCTACATTGAAAAGTCTTCTACCAAAACGAAGATCTACATTGAGAAGACTTCTACCAAAACGAAGATCTACACTGCGGTCCTAACAGTTACAGAATAGCTTTGTTACAATAGTGCATGCATGTACACATATATAACAATATTCTGCTTTTTTGGCATATATATATAAATTGTATTTCTTCTCTTTAATTTTATTTGCTTGTCTAATTAGTTTTTGTTCAGAGAAATTGCTTCTCATTTTTTGTATTGCCCTTAATTGGTTAATAAAAATATCTTTATCTTGTAGCCAATTCTTAAAGAGGAGAGGCTCAATGGTTAAGTTCTCTTCAGCACTCGCTTGTAAATCTCTTTTCGTCGCCATGTTCAATTCTGTCCATGTAGACAGACCGTAGTGTGATAAAAGTTTGTCAAAGGTCGTGGGTTTCCTCACAATCCAAGAATTGACCTCGACGATATAAATGAACGAATCTTGACTCGGACGTAAAACACCATTACTATTATCCATCTGACTGGTTCTTAATAGTAGTTACTGATAATCAAAGTCAAACTCATTCAAGTCCTAGTTTTGCCAAATAACATTATGATGTCATGAATTTTCTTAATAAGTATGAACCTAGTAAATTTGACAGCTTACAGGGGTTTGTTGAGGGTTAATATCAAACATCTGCATTTTGCCAACGTATACTCCGGGTATTTAAAACAATTTAAACAAAAACATTCAACATTTGGTGGTTTTACACACGGTCGTCAAATAAAACATAAAATTGGCTATTATTAATCATTACACCAGAGTGCCACCTTCCTATATTTCAATATCTTTTGCAGAAACAATGATTTTTTTTTCATTTTAGAAGAATATAAATAGATTTGTATTTTATTGACATTAATACATGTCACTAATATTTTGAGAAAAAAAACGTTTATATGAGAACCACACAAAAGAGCAAGTATTTTACCTTAAAATACGTATAAGTCATTTATGTAGAATAAAGGAGTCTTCATGCTTACAATAACTACACTCATTACCACATACATTTTCTGAGTCATTAAATAGTATTTTTATTATATTTAAGGAAAAACCCGAACCTTTAAAACTCATTCTTCCAGAAAATTGGGCCGTATGTCATTTTGCTGCAAAAAGCACATTTCAATGTTTATATCAAAATGTGGTCCTGGCAAAGGAAGTACGTTACGCAGTGCAAGTCCTTACGCTGAAAATATAGTGCAAGGGTCAACCAATTCAGGTAAAATTTTGTGCAAACCTAGAATCTCTCAACTTAACAACATTGCAAAGTATTGTCTATTGACAAATTTAAATAAACAGGGCTAAGTAAAAACCTCTAGCTTTTTATATGCACTACTTTTGAGCCTTTTCACGACTTAGTACTGCTACCTTAAGATTATTCTAAAACATTAAGTAAATTACTAGTACTTCTCTTTACTCCTACGGCTTAAAAATGTTTCAGAAAATATTTTCTGAAACAAAAGATCACAAAAAATATGTACATTTATCAATTAACGATAATGAAACTAACAAAATCATGTAATTTATTCGTTTAAAAAGATTTAAGAGCGGATACAACTTGGCAACAAAGCTATTTCATGCCCGGTTATTAAGTTCATCTTGACCACCACTTTACTTGGCCAATGACAGCCGAACACGGGCCATAACGGTTTCGTACAGTCAATTCCTTTAAACTTATAGAGACATTTTTGGGTAATACAATTGATTATCGTCCATTTTGAATTTTCAGTATCCAGCAAAAATCCATAATGCAACTTTACTTCGGAATGTGTATCGACAGATGACAGCTGCACGTGCGAAAAACACTGACCATTATGGCGACTCCACTGGCATAACGAATGGTGATCTTGACAATGCTGTAGTGAAAATGACCAGCCATGTTGGTGATTGTATACACAATATCCGGTGTCAATTTCGTTTTGTCGACAAATTCCTATCTCAAACACCATATTTGTACTGTCTAACTCTCCGATAAGGGTGTAATTTACGATGACTTCGAAATAAAATTTACCAGGATATTTAAAAGATCTATTTCCGACGACACCTCGGAAGTTCTTGAGATTAGTTTCAGCTGCGTGAGATTTCTTCCCGCCAATATCGTTTGTCAAAATTGTTCCATTTATGACTTTTCTGTATTGGTGAACAGACTGTTGGTCGAAGTTAAAAACCGGACCTGAAATATATTTAAATCAAGTTTAGAACACGGCGAATAATTTGTTTTAAATCCAAAAGCATTTTAAGCAGTAAATAAATGAAATTGACGTAGAAATAGTGAAGATCGGCAAACATAAAGGCACGTGTAAAAGCTTCATAAAACAAATAATCGTTTCAACCAGATAAAAACTAAGTACATGTAAATAGTACAACCAAATTTACCACAGTTGGTGGACCCCATCGTCACGACAAATATTATTTAAAAAATCTGCAATCACACTCGGTGGACCCCAGCGTCACGACAAATACTATTTAAGAGATCTACGACCACAGTTGGTTGACCCCAGCGTCACCACAAAAACTATTAAGGAAATCTACGACCACAATTGGTTGACCCCAGCTTCACCACAAATACTATTAAGGAAATCTACGACCACAGTTAGTTGATCCCGGCGTCACCACAAATACCATTAAGGAAATCTACGACCACAGTTGGCTGACCCCAGCGTCACCACAAATTCTATTAAGGAAATCTACTGCCACAGTTGGTTGACCCCAGCGTCACGACAAATACTATTAGGTAAATCTATGACCACAGTTTTGTTTACCCCAGCGTCATCACAAATACTATTAAGGAAATCTACGACCTCAGTCGGTGAACCCCAGCGTCAACACAAATACTATTAAAGAAATCTACCCTCAGCAAACGAAACTGTTACAGGACAACTTGCCTGGCAATTATATCGTAACTATATGACAGCAATTTGCTTTTAAAGAAAAAAGCTTTTTCAAAATATACGTACATGTAATACTTCGAAACATCTTGTCATTTGTATCTGCAAATGAAAAATAAAATATAATTTCTTAAATAGTCTATTATCCGCCAAACAATACACAATTAAACAATTAATAGTCTATAAGCCCTTATAAAACAAAGTTATTTGTGCTTTTGGAGTCTCTGCTGGTCGTGAAATAAATGGGATAGTTGGTTAAGAACACTACGAAGGTTCTTTAGTAACATTTGTCTTTATGTTCAGTGGCCGTCCTAAACCAAAACTTGGCATTGTTTAATAAAATGCGTTATCTTGTGTCTTGTTTTATGATGTTTTTGTTGCATTTTTTAAAATTCTGACCAGAACATAAGTACCTGTTATCCTAGTGAAAATAATTTTCCGCAATTTATTTAGCAAAAACTGAAAAGCACACATGATAAATCGTTTGTTTGTGCAATAATTAACTAGTACAGGGATCTATTTTTCAGAAATTATTTTTTTAAGAACTATATATTATATAAGCAAACATGTCAACTTTGTTTTTCTAGGTATTATATTTTTTTTTACCTTTATTTGACATACGTAAAGCAGATCCCAGTTGGGTCAAACTCTTCGCCAACTGGATTTTCCTCGGAGACAGCGCTGGTAGTACTACATTACGAGTTGCCTTGTTTCTCTGTAGTGAATGAAGATTAAACGTGTCCAGTGATTTAGATCTAGTGGCCAGAAATGGTCTTGACATCAAGCCGTCCTTGTCAGTGTTCCTTGCCATTTCCATCTTCTCTCTTCCTAACTGCACTATTTTCAACGAGTTAGTTTGGATATCTCTATTCTCAAAGTTGCCTTCTCGAATTGGAGAAGTAGCCATCAGACGTAAATCGTCATTATCATTATCACAGTCGATGTTATCGTCGTCATCGTCGTCGTCGTCGTTATCACTTTCCTCGAATGACTCGTAGCACGTAGGTAAACGAGAGTAACAGGTATTAAGATCTTTGTTTCGTCTTAACAACATGCTTGGTGCCGAAACCTGATTTTTACAATGATCGTCTGCTTCTGCCGAGTGATGCGAGTCCTTTCGGCATCTTTCTACACCAGACACGGCTTCAGCTTTGTCTATTGTCCCCAATTTACTAACAATTCCCAAATATTCGTCCCCCATGTTTAAAGGGTCAAAGGTCGGCATTTTAAAGTCACGATTCAAGTCGATATCTTCATTTGAAAGGCTTTTCTGTCTGTTACTGAACGTTCTGTAAAGATTTACAAATTCAGTCGGGTCAGTATGCTTCAATAAATTTTGCAAAAACTCACGAGCATTTATGATGTCCTCCAGAAAGTGTTCAACTTTTGAGACATGGCTTTGAAGCCCTTTTTTCTTGGTTTGACAAATTGAGGAAAACTGTTCCTTCATTTCAAGTCTTCTGCTTTCTAAGGCTTTGAAGCAATCACTAAAGCATTTGTCTATTTCTTTTTCGGTTTCATACTCGCTTATATCCATATTGACAAGTTCCTGTTTAAAATGTTGCACTGACATGTTTGACACTTTGATGCTTTCATCCATTACCTTCAAACATTCTTGTAATTTTAATAATTTTCCTGCATGATATTCAACTAGATTTTGTACCACATGACCTTTGCTTTCATCGTGATCAGGAACAATGCATTTCGTACAAATTGGGATTTTACATTTCGGTTTAGAACAAAAGAACTCTAACGGTTGTCCTTCATGACCAGGTGTCGTGCATTTCAGCTTCCGTTGGAAAAAATCGGCTCCAAAATGTTTTATCTCGCCAATGCTTAATACGGTATGACTTTTAGATGCTACACTTCTTCTATGGGTATCTGTGCATTCAATGCACATATAAATGTGACAATCGCGACAAAAACCGGAAGCCTGGTTATCGTCTGGACAATCTCTGCATAAAATTTCGGAAGTTCTCTCTTTGACTTTTGCAAATTCAACCATGTTTCGTCTGGAAACATCTTCCGGAAGACATTGAACTCCACCTGGTGACAAATCACTTTTTGTCTTACAACTGGGACACACAATTGAATTTCTTACCACTAATTGGTTTAAACACTTTTCACAAAATGTATGGAGGCAGAACAATATTCTTGGAATGTTGTTTTCTTGGTCAAATTCTTCCCGACATTCGCTACATATAAGAAATTCTTTCGACAATTCTTTAGCAGGCAACATAATATCTTAGTCTGTAAATAGATAAGTTTATATAGTTTACAGTTTTAATATCATAATGGGATTCACAAAAGTACTTACTATACCACACCGGATACTGTCCTTCAAAGCTTAATAATCACTAAATCAGTGATCTTTTAATATATCTTTTTACTTTTACCATTTTTCTTAGTTTCTTTTTTTTGGGTGGGGGGTTGGGGGTACAAAAAGGTTTAGCGATGTTTACCAAAATTTAAGTAACAATCTGTCCAATGTTTTCAGTTATAAAAACAGTTTAAACTCGTGCATTAATATCCGGCTTATACATAAGTAATAAGTTATAAATAAGAAATATTTAAACTCTTGTGCGTGAGACAAATTTTGAATATTTATTTTGGTAAGACCACGAAATTCTGCACATGATAGTTGCCTTATAGGGTACAGCAACAATTAACTTAATCTCATCACAGCGTTAATCTTAATCCATGTGTAAAGTAGAAGTAAGATAAATGTGTAAAATCACTCTACAGTTGACTAAAATAATTTGGATAAAAACAGATATAAGGATATAGAATATTTCACATTTACAAACATGTTTCATACTAAGAACCCGAACGAAACTGGTTTGAACTCCAACCCTTTTTGAATCCCATTCCATCAGATTCTAGTGTGAAAAAAAAAAAATTAGCCATTTTGGTTGACGAAGGTCGGAAGTGTTATGCTATTATTCTGGTCAACTGAAGCATTCCAACGTTATGTGACTTGGACGTAACATCTTTAAATTTTTTCTGGTAAATAAATTATCTCCAGCAATCATATTACACATTTCGAATACACTAGTGATAAAAATGAAAAACTGTTAAATAATATTACTTATACATAAAATTTTATTATTTTGGCAATAAAAAATGAAGCATCGACAGTTGACACCATTTAAAAAAAAATGTAAATTGGTTTATTAATCGACGTCGTGATATTTCAGAGAGAGAGAGAGAGAGAGAGAGAGAGAGAGAGAGAGAGAGAGAGAGAGAGATTTCTACAAACCTTGTTTCGTGTGTATATGTTATTCCATTCCCTTTAGAATTTTGAACTCAACTGTGATTTTAGCTGTGTATATACCCGAGTGCAAAATCAAAAATAGGACAAAAACTTCTTTTTAAATCCAAACTTGTTATTGTTAAATTTAAAACGCATTCTATTTATTTTTCTTTTTATGTTTTCGTTATCACACAGGGAGATTTTATTGCTTATAAATTAAGATACGAATTTCAATATTAATATTGGAATTCTATCTTTAATATACCAATTATGTGTTGTGAATAAATCGAGGTCATGATTCGTTCTTAGGGCTTTTATAGTGATTGAACGGTAAGTTTAAGAAAATGTAAAGGCTCATTTGATCAAAGATTATATATATGAATAGATAAATGCATTTTAAAATTAAATTTATTGAAAATTTAATCTCAATTATTGTAATTTGAATGGTTTACATGTATATTTGACATATATTATGAAAACCTCTTTAACTTTAACACGATTATAATTTTTTACATTCCATTTTATATTTATAACTTTGCATCCACATTTAAATAAAAACTGGTGAAATATATTAAAACTAACGATGACTTAATCAAGTTGTTATTTTCCGTTTTTCTTTCCTTTTCTTTATAGTTGTGTGTTTCAAATCTTCCTCCTTTAAAAAAATATTTCTTTTCACAATCCCTCATTTATTTCCATAGAGATTAATAACCTTGCTGTCGTCTCGAATAGCTGAAAACCACTGCGTTAGCTAAATTGGTAGAGTGTTCGCTCCGTAAGTGGAAGGTCGTGGGTTCGAACCCCGGCCGGGTCTGACCCAAAGTGGGTAGTGACTGTTTCTTCGCCAAGCATCCGGCATTACGAAATGAAAGAAACGAGGTCCCGTGTCACGGCGTGGCACGATAAAGAACTCTGCTGTATAATGCAATCAGCGCAACGCACAAGCAAAATTTCTGCACTTTCGCCTATAGCTGGCGACGTCTCGATATAAGTGAAATATTCTTGACTGGGACGTTAAACACCAATACTCAACTCAACTCGAATAGCTGAAGAATTACTGATGCGACGTTAAACATCATTACGAAAAAATAATAAAAAAAAAACACCAACAAATCATAGTAAGCAATCCATATATAAAACACATATTTTACCAGATTTTATCATGCCTGCATATTATTTAGAAGTTTTAAAACATGCAGGCAGTTAATTTTCTAGGAAAGGGTTATCTAAATAGCTTCAGGCATATTATCATGTAAGTTTCGTGAAATACACCTTTTGACCCACAACTCTGAAATATGGTACATGTAAAGTTTTTTATATTTTAACTCATTAAACGGAGTAGATAAAACAAAATCAAAATCAAAAAATAATTTATTTAGACTGATAAGTTACTTTTTAAAAAATTTAAGTTTTAATTTTGATAAAGGATGATTCTCAATAAGCCGAGACATCCGCCTATAGAATTCAAAATTTGAAATTTGTTATAATGATATTTACACTGTTAACATCAAAAGGAGAGTACCAAAATGAAACGGTTTTGAATATTTAAAGTTTGATAAAACATTAAATTATGTGTTTAAACATACATTTCAGAATACTGCATTCCGTATACTTCCATACATATACGAAAATTTTGACGAAAATAACCGTGTTTTTCAATTAATACATATAGAGCACAGGTACTTGGGGACGGGTAACGCCCCCCCCCCCCTACCTGGATATTTGTTTTCTGGGCAATTTAATAAAATTATCTAGACTTTTTTAGTTTTAAATGTTTCCTGATGATGTATCAATTATAATACAACACTTTTTACCCCCAAAAAATAAAAAAAAAATCGACCATACATGTATCACATCATAAAAAACACGTGATATGGTCGATTTTTTTTTTTTTTTTTTTTTTTGACTTTCTTAAAACGAATCGTTCTCGGGTAAAAAGTGTTGTATAAAAATTGATACATCATCAGGAATCAGTAAAAAGGTCTAGATAATTTTATTAAATTGCCCAGAAAACAAATATCCAGGAAGAGGGGGGGGGGGGCGTTACCCGTTCCCAAGTACCTGTGACATAGAGCGCATTCTTCTCCATCAAAGATATTTTGACTACCAAAAAGTCTACATCTTCTGTTTTGCAAATTTTGGTTGATGGAGAGGGATGCGCTGGCATTGAAATTTGGGGATATTACCCCTTAATCGCTCCAAACACCATACATATTATACGATTTCCATATCATCCCACTGGTTGTGTGGTAGGACGTATGAAATGATAACCTCAAAGTCCTGGGTTCGAATCTTGTGTGCGTTTTTTATTTGTTTTAATATATTTTATAGATTTTTTTTTACTTTTACAATATTTTTTCTCATTTAAACGCAGTGTATTTATTTCATCAACTAATAACCCAATTAAATTACGCACTGCTCGTCTGAACACATCATTGAAACTAATTACAAAAAAATGAAAAAAAAAAAAAAATAAATAAAAATAAATTTTAAAAAGAAGTTTATAATGTTAACCATGTTGGTTACCAACTTCGTTATGATCAAGCAGGGACATAGTTTATAATGTTAACCATGTTGGTTACCAACTTAGTCATAATCAAGCAGGGACATAGTTTATAATGTTAACCATGTTGGTTACCAACTTCGTTATGATCAAGCAGGGACATAGTTTATAATGTTAACCACGTTGGTTACCAACTTCGTTATAATCAAGCAGGGACATAGTTTATAATGTTAACCATTTTGCTTACCAACTTCGTTATGATCAAGCAGAGACATAGTTTATAATGTTAACCACGTTGGTTACCAACTTCGTTATGATCAAGCAGGGACATAGTTTATAATGTTAACCATGTTTGATACCAACTTCGTTATGATCAAGCAGGACTATAGTATATAATGTTAACCATGTTGGTTACCAACTTAGTCATAATCAAGCAGGGACATAGTTTATAATGTTAACCATGTTGGTTACCAACTTCGTTATGATCAAGCAGGAACATAGTATATAATGTTAACCATGTTGCTAACCAACTTCGTCATGATCAAGCAGGACCATAGTATATAATGTTAACCATGTTGGTTACCAACTTCGTCATGATCAAGCAGGACCAAGTTTATAATGTTAACCATGTTGCTAACCAACTTCGTCATGATCAAGCAGGACCATAGTATATAATGTTAGCCATGTTGGTTACCAACTTCGTCATGATCAAGCAGGGACATAGTATATGATGTTAACTATGTTGCTTACCAACTTCGTTATGATCAAGCAGGGACATAGTTTATAATGTTAACCATTTTGCTTACCAACTTCGTTATGATCAAGCAGAAACATAGTTTATAATTTCAACCATGTTGGTTACCAACTTCGTCATGATCAAGCAGGCACATAGTTTATAATGTTAACCATGTTGGTTACCAACTTCGTAATGATCAAGCAGGGACATAGCTTATGATGTTAAATTTTGCTTACCAACTTCGTTATGATCAAGCAGGAACATAGTTTATAATGTTAACCATGTTGCTTACCAACTTCGTTATGATCAAGCAGGGACTTAGTTTATAATGTTAACCATGGTGCTTATCAACTTCGTTATGATTAAGCAGGGACAAAGTTTATAATGTTAACCATGTTGGTTATCAACTTCATTATAATCAAGCAGGACCATAGTTTATAATGTTAACCATATTGCTTAACAACTTCGTTATAATCAAGCAGGACCATAGTTTATAATGTTAACCATGTTGCTTATCAACTTCATTATGATCAAGCAGGACCATAGTATATAATGTTAATCATGTTGGTTACCAACTTCGTTATGATCAAGCAGGACCATAGTATATAATGTTAACCATGTTGGTTACCAACTTCGTTATGATCAAGCAGGACGTTCTATAGTTTATAATGTTAACCATGTTGCTTATCAACTTCGTTATGACCAAGCAGGACCATAATATATAATGTTAACCATGTTGGTTACCAACTTCGTTATGATCAAACAGGACCATAGTATATAATGTTAACCATGTTGGTTACCAACTTCGTTATAATCAAGCAGGACCATAGTTTATAATGTTAACCATGTTGGTTACCAACTTCGTTATGATCAAGCAGGACCATAGTTTATAATGTTAACCTTGTTGCTTATCAAGTTCGTTATGATCAAGCAGGACCATAGTATATAATGTTAACCATGTTGGTTACCAACTTCGTTATGATCAAGCAGAACCATAGCATATAATGTTAACCATGTTGCTTACCAACTTCGTTATGATCAAGCAGGACGTACTATAGTTTATAATGTTTACCATGTTGCTCATCAACTTTGTTATGATCAAGCAGGGACATAGTTAATGAAGTTAACTATGTTGCTTTACAACTTCGTAATGATTCACCATAGTTGATAATGTTAACCATGTTGGTTACTTTCTCTGATTTGTATAAACCATTCCTATATTAAATGTAAATATATATTGATTGCCTTGTATGTTGTTATACATCATGTGTACAAAACAAAAATGGTGTTCGTGTCATGATTTAGTCGTTATATTTGTTTGTTTGGTTTTTTTTTTTTTTTTAATATTGTGATGTAGATGACAATAAAGTTTACGGTTACATTTGCCCAATTTGATACAGATAAAGGAGACTGAAAGATCTACGTATGGCAAGCAAATTGCACAATAATTCGAGAAATCTACATTTACGCCGTAAAACCTAGTTTTGCGGTCGTGAAACCTACTTTTACGGTCGTAAAACCAGGTTTTGCGCCGTAAAACCTACTTTTGCGATCGCAAAACCTAGTTTTACGAATTATTGTGCAATTTACGCCGTAAAACTAGTTTTTACGACCGTAAATGCAGGTTTTCAAGTTGAAATGCATTTGCGTTCGTAAATGTGAATTTACGGTGCCAAACCAAGTTTTACCACAATTGTTGTGCAATTTTAAAGAAAATATACATTTACGACCGTTAATAAAATTTACGATCGTAAAACCTGGTTTTACGAACATCCAATAACTTAGCCAATGAGATTGCTCGTTACAAATGGCTTCGTGGCGCGCTAATTGATGTGTTGTTCAAAAATTAACAAAAATTGAGAGTGCATGTGCGTGTGTGTTATGACTTTAAAAAAACAGAAAGATAAGTAGAATATTTAAGCCATTATTAATTCATGTTTTAATAACAGTACAATTAATACTTCATTCAATATTTATTAACAAAAAAATCAATCAAGAAGCAAAAAAGATTAAACACAATTATGAAGATGCATCGCACTTCTGACACTTCTTATTCATTTTCGAAAACTATGCTTCATTAAAAGTTTTTTAAAAATGCACAATTCAAAATATATAATGTGTGATATACTTAAACTTATGTAGTAGTTTGGTTTGTAGGGGTGGATACGACGTTTTTTCTCCAAATTCTGAACGCATAATATGGCGTTTTTAATAATACTTTTTTACAGATTGTAATAAAAGAAATATTATTATTTAAAAGTTTTTATGTTAATGAATTAGTACAAAATTAAACTCTTTGACTGATTACAAACTTAATACTTTGTAGTTGTATTTTTAATTTTTGAAATAATTAAATAAATAAATAAATATATATATATATTTACTTATACAAATAAATAAAAATAGGATATAAAATAAAATAAAATAAAATAAAATAAAATAAAATAAAATAAAATAAAATAAAATAAATAAAATAAAATAAAATAAAATAAAATAAAATATGAAGTATGTATAGCTCTAAATTAAACCTAGTAAACACGAATATTCTTTCCCTTGCAACAACATACTTGAATTGTTAGAAATAGTTTTATTATTGTTATTATTATTATTATTATTATTATTATAATTTGGCTCAATCATTGATTTTTATTGACTTTACGGTATACAGTAGAGAATATGTAGCAGTAAAATAGTGTATTAATGTGTCACATATCATAATCTAATGATATTTAAAAGTATTTACAAATAAATATATTAAATAAGTGTGACACCCTTCCTAAAACACATACGAAACACAATTTGATTCACAATAATTGACTTCAATACAACGTCGAAAATAGACAAAATTTAAAAATACATATAACATAAAATTAATAGTTTTAGCTAAAAGAGAATGTACAATAGATTAGCATAGAAATTCTACTGGCATTCCTATTTTCTGTTAAAGCAATGATAAAAAATTACTTATCCGAAAAATGAATCACAAACAAGGTTCTTCATCATGTTACTCATACGAACAGGTCAATAATAAAAACAAGAAGTGTTTACAATTTTGATATAATATGTCGGGTGTCAAGCTTGTATATAAATTCGAATGCATGGCTTCTTTGATATTATGGCAGACTCCGCTAGATGAGGACATACTCACGTATCCACTTGTGTCGTAGAACAATGCAGATTAATTGGGGACAATAACATAATTTACCAGTATTTACTAATAATTACCGATGTCAAATTATTATCATTATTGTTTCCTTTTGTCTTCAGATTCCACGTTATTGTTTTGTTAATGCTGTACAATATCTTAATAATATCTTTAATTCACACGAATGAACAATGTTATATTTTACCCAAATAATTTAAAAAAATTTTTTTATTATATTTTTAATACTTTATTTACTACCGATTACTTATACAAATAAAGTAGTTAATAGGTAATATTTATACGGTTTTAATGTCGCTGATACAACCCAGTCAGAGATATGTAATACTCTATAATATATCATTACACAAACCGTAATACCAATAATTTCTATGGCCTTATTCGATTTTTTAAAAATTGCTTCATTTAGAAAATACCACAAACTAAATTGTTTATTATTCAATAGATCGATTAATGATTTTGATCTTATATTGTTGACACATACACTTTATCCAATCAAATAAGGGGTTACATGACATTAGAAACTATTAACCAATCAGATAACGTAAATGTTAATACTGTGCACAAGTATAAGTAAATCTATCATTTACGACGTAAAACTTGGTTTTGCGACTGATAATAAAATTAACGATCGTAAAAGTAGGTTTTACGGTGTTCATACATGTTATGATACCGTAAAACTTAGTTTTACAACGCAAATTGCACAAAAAATAAAAATATGCATTTGCGATCGCAAAACCTAGTTTTACGATCGTAAAACCTACATTTACGGTCGTAAAACCTAGTTTTACGGCGTAAATTGCACAATAATTCGTAAAACTAGGTTTTGCGATCGCAAAAATAGGTTTTACGGCGCAAAACCTGGTTTTACGACCGTAAAAGTAGGTTTCACGACCGCAAAACTAGGTTTTCCGGCGTAAATGTAGGTTTCTCGAATTATTGTGCAATTTGCTTGCCATATCTACGGGTGTGCGGGTGGTCCACACGAATAGCTGAAAAATGCTGATGTGACGTAAAACAATACTCAACCAACAAACCATCCAACTCTTTTAACTTTAATGCAGTCTGTCAGTTTAAGTGAAGTGAAACACATTTTTATTTATTTTTATTTATTTATCTATTTTCATTTTTTGTTAACCGGCATTTGTATTTAATTACTATTGTGTTTATTTTTATTTTTTTTTTTTATATTTATTTGTTATTTTCAGTTAAAATTTTATTTCTTTTTGTTACTGTATGCAGAGACTTTCATTACACAATATGATACGTATGACTCTGCTGTATCATACGGTGGTTTTTTTATCTTTCTTTACCAAGCAGTTTTTGTTTTGTTATGTTTAATCAGTGATTGTGAATTTTTTTGATGTCATGTTTTTGTTTTAAGGCATGGTTTATTTTTATTTTATTTTTGTAACGTCGAAATAAACGCTTTTAAAGCTTATATTTTAATGTTAAAAATCGCTAATAAATAAAAATTGTTGTATCATGGCTTAAATACCAATAATTTCTGCCCAAGCACCTGTCGGGATTGAATGAGTTATTTCCCTTTTTACACACTTCCTGAATGACGTCATGTGTTTTCAGCATCCACCATTTTACTGAAAAAGAAAACATCAACACATGTATCATCTATAAATTATCCTTCCGCAAATAATAATCACAATGGTGTTACCTTGGAAATGAGGTATATAGTATCAAAAATAGAGATATTTTAAATTAATATGATTGTCGAATTGTCAAAATACTTTAATGCAAAAAAAATCGCCTACTAAAACAGTCCTCAGTAACATGACGATTATCATGATGATGATGACACAGCCTCAAAACTCGCACAAAACAAGACTCAATTTTCACATTTTACATGGAAAATTATATATTTTATTGGTATAACAAATCACATTGCTTTAAATAAGAAGAGAAAGATAGTGTTGTTATAGTTTTATATAAAATATTGGCAGTGCAACTGTTTTGTGATTTATTAGAATTTTATTGGAGAAAAAATAATAATAAAATCTTCCTGGTTAATAATTACCAAATTGATAAAGGTATAAACTTGCTGTACATTGATGTAAAATATTATAGCCCTATATTGATACATCATCAGCAGTAAATAATTTATGTTTTCTTAATACATTATAATGCTTGTTTGTAGGCAAGGCATGTGATACATACACATTCTTCCTATTGTTTGAGAGCACCTAAACTTTGTCTTCAAAGCTGCATTAAAGGGTACCTGTAACAATTTTCAGTTTTGACATATTTTATTCGTCGTACTTAAATATGACTGTAGCGAAAATTCCATAAAATTTCATTCCATAATAAGGTAGATATCAGCGATTTTCTAATACATCTCTAGAAATTCAAATCAAAAAGGTCGATATCGAGGCTCCCGTGTTGTGACGTCATAGCAGTAACATACCTCCACAGAATATTATTTACCAACTACTTAAATAAGTCAAATACGAACTCGTAGTTTAACTTTCTATGATTATTTTACGAGAAAACTATTTAACAAAGTGGAATTAACATTCGTTTGACATGTACCAATAATTAAGATTATTATTAATCCTTTTGTTTATCAGACACATTCCTTAGATTTAGACCCACACCTGTAATTAACAGGATGTCACTTATAATTTGCAAAATTGATTTGCAGGTTGATAAAGTTATCTTAGACCGGTAATATACAATAATATATTTACAGTTCGAGTAAAGTAAATAATTTTATTTGGTAAACGTTATTTGTCATATACAGTATAAAGATTTCACTCCGGAAAAAATGGATATTTCATTTGTAAATTTTCAAAAGTAAGAAAAAGAATTCTTTTTTAGTTTTCATGTCAATAATAATAATAACTAGAGATTGTAACTGGGATACCAGTTACGTATGATTCCCCACCATCCATAATCTATATATTGCCTAAAATATACACCTGCTGATGGACTGATCTCGAGATGGATTGATAGTATCCATTACTAGTAATCGAAAGCTGACTAAGAGAAAGGGCGGAAGACAAGTAAATTTAAAGTTGTACAATTATAATTCGAGCAGTATTCATTTTAATATATATTTTCATTCCCTCATACCCCATTGTTGCAACAATGTTTTTTGTTAAAAGAAACCAATTGATCACGGGAGTCCGAATCTGCATGTATAAATTTATAATTCAAAATGTATGTAAATTATACAAGTTTAATAGATCAGAATCATGCGTTCTGTCTTCTGACATAGGTCCTATCCATTAAATTGGCAATTCTATTAGCTGGTGTATTTTGATTGGACAGGTATTCAACTTTGATTGATAGCAAATCTATTTCACGAACTGTGAGGTGTTTAACCAACAAATTTGATTGACGTGTGTCATGACTGTGAAGTAGCCATAACCTACATATTAATGGATAATTGACAAAGAGATTAAAGCAATTATCCATATCAAAACATGTAATAATGCTATTGAATTTGTTTACAATTCTTTGAATAGGAATTTAATCCTGTAAACTTGCCTTAAGAAATGAAATCAAGTATGCCATAAGATAGTGTTTCTTGACTGAGGGTGGGTGTTAAGAATTCTGGCTTCCCATCCCTACCCTCTCTTGAAAATGATTTCCTGGAGGTTTTTATCACTCTTTTCAAAAGTCCATAATGAACAAGAAAATATACAGATGAGTGGAAAGGATTTTAACTATTTAAAAGCTATACATGTACATAGCACCACCCACAGTGGGAAATGACCTTAGGTGCCCTTTATTAATATCACTCTATTCAACTTTTCATAAGGAACCAGAAAATACATAAATTAGGGATGGGGATTTCAATAGTTTAAAATTAACTTAGCACCACCCAGCCCTACCCTTCAGTGGGAAAGGACCTTAGGTGTCTTTGATTAGTGTCATTCTTTTCATTTTATCATTAGGAACCAGAAAATATATACAGTAGAACTTCGATAACTCAAACTTCGATATCTCGAATACCACGGATAACTCGAAGTCTTTATTTTGTCCCGACCGGTTTTCTATATAAACTATATTAGGACAACTTCGATAACTCAAACTTCTATAATTCGAATACCCCCGATAACTCGAAGTAAAAATTTGGTCTGTAGTTAAAAAAACTATTAAAATTTACTTCAAAAATTCTAATTTTATTCTAACAATGTGTGACCAAAGACCCCTTAATTAAAACAATCAGACAAAGCACATATGGGTAATTATTACAGAAGTGAACCGAGAAGTTCTAGTTATCTACCGGATAAATAAGTATCAATTAACGGATTAATATTCAATACCGTCACGGACAATTAATTTTGATAGTTACGCCAATCCCTTACTCTTATCTCTAATTACAGAAGCCGAGTAATATGCCGCCGTCGAGTAACAGTTCAACTTTCGAATTAATTACTCCAAGCTTAATTTAAACGACTAACCCAGTGGTACTCACGACTGCATAAAATATTAAAGACTTATGTCAATGCTTTGTAATTTTATTTACTGTGTTCGTATTATCTTAACAATGTAATAAATATATATAAGTATTGCTGATAAACATTACACATATCTAATTTCCGATCCCGTTGTTGGTAAACATCATCATTAAAATAAAATAACACGTTTTGTTTAGGTTTTATAATCATTACTATTATATTTCGAAAGTAACTATTAGTTTTTTTTTCTATTGTGTCTCATTTGGTTTCCGATAACTGTTTACAACATCAAAAATTTCTGTAGAAGAAAACATATACTAGTATTAAGGTGACGTCATCCTTCAACTTCGATAACTCGAACACCCCGATAACTCGAAGTCACCAATGAAGTCCCATGGACTTCGAGTTATCGAAGTTCTACTGTACTTTAGGGATGGGGATCTCATTAGTTTATGAGTTATGACAAAGCCCTATATATGGTTTTATATTAACTTAGCAAAGTGTTTAAGGAAAAATTGGTGATTTTTGTTTTTAAGATCCCATCTTCCGTCCCTCACCCAATAAATACCCATGAATGTAAAACTTTAATGGTGCAGGAACTTATCCTAAAATTTTGAACGAGATTGAATGATGCGTTTAACTTGTTTGGCAGTGCTGATAAAAATTTGATATATTTTTAACAATTTAATACATAGTAACTGAGAATTTATTAAGAACAAATTATGTATGTGAGAAAGAGGTTAGTCACTTAATTAACATTTAGTTCATTAACATTCAATCATTTTTGTTTAGTGCTTAACTGTATACATTAATTCAGATTACCCATTTTTATCGGGCGCTCATATATCTGAGAAACTGAATAAGAAAAAAGAAGATTTTGTAAGAGTTATCTATGTACGTATTGGACAGAAAGATGTTTGGAATTAAATTACGCAATTTACACGCACCGACCGCTGAGCCGTCGAGATAGAAAAAAATTTGATCATTTATCCATATCTACCAAGATAGCAGATTGTTGGTACCAAATTTCATCGAAACCCATCATACCGTTTCCGAGTTCTGCACCGGACAATTTTAAAGAAGAAAAAAAATTATAAAAATAATAATTATAACTAGAGATTGTAACTGGGATACCAGTTATGTATGATTCCCCACCATCCATAATCTATATATTGTCTAAAATATACACCTGCTGATGGACTGATCTCGAGATGGATCGATAGTATCCATTACTAGTAATCGAAAGCTGACTAAGAGAAAGGACGGAGGACAGTAAATTTAAAGTTAACATCAAGTACAATTATAATTCGAGTAGTATTCATTTTAATTTATATTTTCATTCCCTCATACCCCATTGTTGCAACAACGTTTTTTGTTGAAAGAAACAAATTGAATCTGCGTGTTTAAATTTATAATTCGTAATGTATGTAAATTTTACAAGTTCAATAGATCAGAATCATGCGTTCTGTCTTCTAACATAGACCCTATCCATTAATTTGGCAATTACAATTAGCTGGTGTATTTTGATAGGACAAGTATTCAACTTTGATTGATAGCAAATCTATTTCACGAACTGTGAGGTGTTTAACCAACAAATTTGATTGACGTGTGTCATGACTGTGAAGTAGCCATAACCTACATATTTAATTTAATGGATAATTGACAAAGAGATTAAAGCAATTATACATATCAAAACATGTAATAATGCTATTGAATTTGTTTACAATTCTTTGAATAGGAATTTAATCCTGTAAAATTGCCTTAAGAAATGAAATCAAGTATGCCATAAGATAGTGTTTCTTGACTGAGGGTGGGTGTTAAGAATTCTGGCTTCACACCCCTACCCTCTCTTGAAAATGATTTCCTGGAGGTTTTTATCACTCTTTTCAAAAGTCCATAATGAACAAGAAAATATACAGATGAGTGGAAGGGATTTTAACAATTTAAAAGCTATACATGTACATAGCACTACCCACAGTGGGAAATGACCTTAGATGCCCTTTATTAATATCACTCTATTCAACTTTTCATAAGGAACCAGAAAATACATAAATTAGGGATGGGGATTTCAATAGTTTAAAATTAACTTAGCACCACCCAGCCCTACCCTTCAGTGGGAAAGGACCTTAGTTGTCTTTGATTAGTGTCATTCTTTTCATTTTATCATTAGGAACCAGAAAATATATACTTTAGGGTTGGGGATCTCAACAGTTTAAAAGTTATGACAAAGCCCTATATATGGTTTTATAGCACACTGCAAAGTGTTTAAGGAAAAATTGGTGATTTTTGTTTTTAAGACCCCATCTTCCTGTCCCTCCCCGAATAAATACACATGGATGTAAAAACTTTAATGGTGCAGGAACCTATCCTAAAATTTTGAACGAGATTGAATGATGCGTTTAACTTGTTTGGCAGTGCTGATAAAAATTTGATATATTTTTAACAATTTAATACATAGTAACTAAGAATTTATTAAGAACAAATTCTGTATGTGAGAAAGAGGTTAGTCACTTAATTAACATGTAGTTCATTAACATTCAATCATTTTTGTTTAGTGCTTAACTTTATACATTAATTCAGATTACCCATTTTTATCGGGCGCTCATATATCTGAGAAACTAAATAAGAAAGAAGAAGATTTTGTAAGAGTTATCTCTCTTTGTACGTATTGGACAGAAAGATGTTTGGTATTAAATTACGCAATTTACACGCACCGACCGCTGAGCCGTCGAGATAGAAAAAAATTTGATCATTTATCCATATTTACCAAGATAGCAGATTGTTGGTACCAAATTTCATCGAAACCCATCATACCGTTTCCGAGTTCTGCACCGGACAATTTTAAAGGAAAAGTAAAAAATTATAATAATAATAATAATAATAATAAGAAGAAGAAGAAGAAACAGAACGAAAACAATATGATTCCCCACCTTTGGGTGGGGAATCATAATAATAATAATAAGAAGAAGAAACAGAACGAAAACAATATGATTCCCCACCTTTGGGTGGGGAATCATAATAATAATTATAATTATAATTATTATTATTATTATTATTATTATTATTATTATAAAATACAACTTTCAGGCAAAATCAAAAATTAAAAAATGACAACCAGAATAGGGTATTTAAAACATGTTTATTGTTCTACTTACAGCATTTGATTTTATTAGATTTTATTTTTCACTTTTCCTTGGGCATACATTTAGCTGTGATATTCTTAAATTTTTTATTCTATATATACAAATTCATAAAATTATTATTATTATTATTATCATCTCGTTTTTTTAAATGTGGTCTCATTCTTAAATCCGTGTCATTTCATTTTAAACAATTATATTTCGCGTAAAATAATTTGAGATGGAATATCTGTTTTTTTCTTTCTTTTTTATTATCCCAGCATTAATTAACCATCGGACAGTTGAAAAGAACTATGTTACAAACTTTAATTGTGTGAACATTTTCCAATTATCGAGAAAATGTGATGCCGCCAGACTACTTAAAAGTTTTCTACATCACGGTCATTTAATTTCAATTGTCAATAAACATTGCACAAAAGAACATAGGCGATTGTTTTTTTATGTATTCATTTTTACCCGGTGCCACTGTCATGTGCTGATTTCGAATTTTTATTAAAATATTGCATTCAAAATTCAAAATTTTGAATGCATTATTTTAATAGAAATACAAAATCAGCACATGACACCACAGCAAGTTCCATAATATTCATCCGGTAGTCTGTCCAGTCCGACTTGATATTTAATTCATTTTAAAATGTTGACGATAAAATTAATTTTTCGTGTATTTGACTAGTTAAAACCAGAGACATATATTACAATATATGTCTCTGTTAAAACTAATCGCGTATTTTTTGTTATAGCTATGCAACTTATCGTAATTCTCGAGTCTGTCCAGTCCGACTTCATAAAATAATTTATTTTCTTAAGTCACAGATATAATCATTTTTCGTGTTATTGACAAGTTAACACTCGTCAAGCATTTTTCAACAGCTATGCAACCAAATGCAGGTCGGGACTCGACTCAATATGTTCATCAGATTCGTCCGTTTCTGGTTCGAATAAATAACGGTCTTACTCCAAATTCATCACTGATAAGATTGTCTACTGCTTCCCGAAATAATGACGAACTATTTGACATAAATAGGTACATGTCAGAGTCTTTACTTTCTTCTACATACATCAATATATCATCATTGTTACTACTGTCTATTATGTTAGACACTACTTCTTATACTGCAATGACGTCACACGTTTATAACTCAAAACGAGGCGTTTCACTTTTCGATAAAGAGAAAGTTATAAAATGTGGATTTCAAACCGCTATAACTTTCTTAATTTGTCACCAATTTTGATACGGTTTTCACTATTGTTATATTTAAATAATATATAAAACAATTGTGATAAAAAAATTTTTGGTTACAGGTACCCTTTAAGTTTTTCTATGCATAATACATAATGACACATTTTTTCAAAACTATACCTCTCATGAAAAATGTAATACTTGGTTTCATTTTTTAAAATTTACTTACGTTGAAATCCAAAGAGAAACCCACTGCTAGTTGTTGTTGTTTTCTGTATTATCTTCCTTTTTGTATAAACACCCTGTGGCAGGTTAAAATGTTTAATTGATTAAAACTAAACTAGACTATAAACAGACTACTTCTACAAAGTTTAAAACTTATAAAACAAATCTGAGGGTTCCAACTCAACGTACTGTCCTTACAAACTGGTAATATTAATGAGATGCTTTATGTATTATTTAAAATATAACATCTTCCACAGTGAAGACTATAGCAAAGAAGCCTTGTAGCACTCTATTTTGCAAATTAGTTTATTGTTATCTGGAAGCAGATTAGCAGAGACCAACATAGTACAGTCAGTTAGTATCTGTGCTAGTTTGATTTACCAAAGATTCCATTTTTAATGTGATTCTTTATCAAAAACAAGGTAATTTCAACAAACACAGCAAAAGAGCATGTGTTCAGGAGCAATGGGGCCATGTTGCCTTTATATACAAACCAAACTCCTGTTTTATTTAAAGCCATTTTTCCATCTGACCTGGCTGATTCAAATCTTTAGAGTCATTTTGTCCAAGTTGGCCCTTGTTCGTTTCTTTGCAGAATCTATTGTTGTTCTCACAAGAATATGTTCTCTTTCTGCCTGGCCATTGTTTACATACATGTAGAACTTCCTTGCATGCTCCAAGCTGATAACATTTTATCTAGTTGCACCAAGCTTTTATGATTTTCATTTATTATGGGCTGATAAGAATGAACTTAAGAAAATTATTTGCACAGATCATGATAACAACCAATTTATATTGATATCAATATATTTAACTTTTTTTTTTTAAATAATGGGGTAACTGATTGCAGCTTTAAAAATTCAAAAAAAAAATAATAATAATAATAATATAAAAAAAAAAAAAAACTTCATTTGTAATCTGGTTCGAGTTTCACAATCTTTTCTTAACTAAGATTATCGTTTAATTAAAATTAGTAAAATGTGGCAATCTTTTTTGGAACTGTAATTAAACATTTTTGACAAAACAAAATACAGATTTTAAAAGTTTGATATTTTTCATTTAAATGACACCTTAAATTACTGAAAATTAAGAAATTTCAAAATTTGTCAGAGGAAAATCTTAAGAGTTAAAAGATATTGTGAAACTAAGGCTTGTGATATTATCTACAACTATAGTCATATATAGTTTTACCAATTAGCCAATGGTGACATATGAGCATTTTCATGTTTTGATACTAGCATTTATATAGTACATATTGCAAATTTCATCCAAAATCGGATTTTTTGGTGTTTGGATTTTACTAGCTCAAAAAGAAACCAATTAGTCATATGCAGTAGACTAGATGCTAACTTCTATGACTGTATTCTATAGGGAGAATCTAGGTTTGGTTAGACAAAATATTTTTGATGGCTGATCCAGAAAAACAGTATTTGGGAAAAGTTGTAGTTTTTGTTTGAATACAAATGTTCTTGTATCTGCAATATGAAAACATACACATGTACTCATAAGTATATATTTTGAAATAGAATGGTGCATTATAATAAACAAAATAATATAAATTACCATATGTAAAGTAATATCTACTGTTTCTTTCTCACCTGTCTGATAATTGCAATATTAAAAAAATATACCTTGATGATAATTGCAAAATTTAAAAAAATATACCTGTCTGAGAATTGCAAAAATTAAAAAAAATACCTTGCCTGATGATTGCAAAATTTTAAGAAAATACCTGTCTGATGATTGCAAAATATAAAAATACCTGTATGATTGTGAAATTAAAAAAAATTATACCTGTCTGATGAATTTAAAATATAAAAAATAGCTGTCTAATGATTGTAAAATATAAAAAATACATATTTAATAAAACTTTAAATGAAAGCTATCTTCGGTGTATTATATACAGAAAATTGTTGATAATGGCGACTTAAGGGAATTCATTTTTTGATTTTTTCATGTATAATCAAAAGGAAGAAATGAATCTATAACAATATTTAAAATCAGCTGCAAGACAAATCTGTCCATTATTATAAGTGGTATAAACAGTAAAGCTTTATTTCTAAATTACTTTTTGTAGAGTAAAAATCATCGAAAAAAAAACATTACAAATTTCTTTTCCTATATTGTAAAACTTCCTGTAGAATATTCAAACTAGACACTAGTTTATCTAGGATGTTTACATTTTCTAAAATATGAAATTCAAAGTTGGACAAGAAAAAAACCCTGCTACAAAGATGAAAAATTACCTGTGTTATGAAATCAAGATGTAAACTCCATATTTATATCTTCCATAAAATAGAAATTTTATAAATTCCAGATTAAACATTTTCTAGTTTTTATTCTTCTTCTTCCATGTTAATTAAGAATCCATGTAAATACTTAGTCTTCATTGATAATTTCATCTCTATTTGATGCATAACCAAATAGATGATAAAACCAGCAAGTAAGATAGTAGACTACTGGATCTCAGCAGGCTGTCCGTCTAAGTTATTTATAGTAACAGTCAGAGTCCTAGCTTTTAGTCTCAGATGATCTTGGTACATTCTTAATTTGGCATCCCTATGTAAGACTTAAATTCCAGGGGGAAACATGTATCACCAACATTTTAAGCCGAAATTAAAACCACATGGTAAGCCAAGAAATTATTTTTCTTTTACTGCTTTATCTATTTTTGTTTAAAGTTATAAATTTTTGTACATATTAAAAATGTCATAGTTGATTTTGCTTGATGAATTGTATATTTTTGGTGTGTTTTTTATTGTTTTTATTTTCTTTAAATTTCCCATTGGGGGCCTCAAATCAGAGTGGCAATAGTAAGGAACCAATCATTGATGCTGATTTGATTTTGAGGTTACCTGGGATCAGATGATCTGTGGTTGAAATCTTCCAACATTTTACAGATGTTTCTATATAAACCATTATCACCATGGTTCTCATTACATATAATATCTCGATAATGAAAAACAATTTGTTTTATTGAAGTTTTTTTTTTTTCAAAAATTTTTTTGATGTACTGCCAGATTTCATTCAACATTTGTTACTAATTTCCAATGTGGTTATATCCTCTGGCAGGGCTAGATTCTAAAATATTAGATAAATACAAGAAGATGAATCATGATGTCATGTGTTTTCGAGACTGATGTTGTTATGGACTTCTAAGCAATTCAGTATGGGAATATATATTTAAAACATTGGTTTTTTGGTGGTTTTTGAGTTTTTTAAAATGGAAGAAAGAACTTTTCACAGGAAACCTACAAGCACTGAGTTACCAGACGATTTTGATGATATTGTTAATGAAATTAATGATTTCATTGCAGATATTGAAGAAAGAGCTCATAATAATGAAATAATTCTTGGAGAATCAGAAGAATTTTTTTCAACACCTCGTATAACAACACCACCAAGAAATAGCCTTGTGCAGTTTGGAGAACCAGTTAATGACGAACCAATTTATGAGAGCTTCCAAGATGTTGAAGAAAATGCATATGAACCCATTGGAGCTGCACGAAATGTGATAAATGTATCAGAGACACCTCCGACATTCATTCCGACTGTGGCAGTAACAGCTACTGCTACAGCAAATCTGATTTCTCCAAAACCAGAACTTAAGCCAAAACCTAAAAATTTACCAATAAGAAAAATGGTGGAACCATTAAATCAGGGGCAACAACCCAAGAGGGTCAAAGCCATATATAACTTTAAAGGAACTAATAATGATGAGGTAAGAAAGTGTGTGTGCATGTGTGTGTCACTGTGTGTGTGTGTGTGTGTGTGTGTGTGTGTGTGTGTGTGTGTGTGTGTGTGTGGTCAGTTAACTAGCTTTATACATTTATACATGTATTTGTCAGACATTGTTGGTCTCAATCTCAGATACAGAAACTCAAAAACATAGCACAAACAACATTCATACATACTTGTATACCATATGGTGTAGAGACCTATTGTTTTTACCCCAGTATTGATTATAAGTCTTGTTTGAGTTCTTTGATTTTGTAAATGTAAGAGTTCCTACAAGACACTGCCAAATTTTGTTCACGTGAATTCCACATGAAATTTCTCATATGAATTTTTTATGTGAATTTCATGTATAAGTTTGATTAACGTGAAATTTACATCAGAAAATTTGCCTATATATGACACCAGAGAACGTTGACCTCAATTATGTCATATTAATTGTTGTTTATAAACATAACAATATGTGTCATCAAGCTTCATGTTTTTGTACCCATAAGTTGCAGATTTGCACGGGTCTCATGATGAAAATTGACAGGTACTAAAACGTATACTGTAGAACTGTTTAAACTGAAAACCTGTCTAAAATGCACTGTTTACTAGTACATACCATTAATATTGATTGCTAAATCATCCTGTTAAAAACCAAATACCTTATAAAAAAATCTTCAGTCAGTAAGGTCTACCTAATCTGAACAAATTCTTCAGTCAGTAAGTTGTACCTAATCTGAACAGAATTTTCAGTCAGAAATGCCTACCTAATCTGAACAAAATATCCAGTCAGTAGAGCCTACCTAATCTAAACAGAGTTTTCAGTCAGAAATGCCTACCTAATCTGAACAAAATATCCAGTCAGTAAGGCCTACCTAATCTGAACAAAATCTTCATTCAGAAATGCCTACCTAATCTGAACAAAATCTTCATTCAGAAATGCCTACCTAATCTGAACAAAATATCCAGTCAGTAAGGCCTACCTAATCTGAACAAAATCTTCATTCAGAAATGCCTACCTAATCTGAACAAAATCTTCATTCAGAAATGCCTACCTAATCTGAACAAAATATCCAGTCAGTAAGGCCTACCTAATCTGAACAAAATCTTCAGTCAGAAATGCCTACCTAATCTGAACAAAATCTTCATTCAGAAATGCCTACCTAATCTGAACAAAATCTTCAGTCAGAAATGCCTACCTAATCTGAACAAAATCTTCAGTCAGAAATGCCTACCTAATCTGAACAAAATCTTCAGTCAGAAATGCCTACCTAATCTGAACAAAATATCCAGTCAGAAATGCCAACTTATCTGGACAAAATATCCAGTCAGTAAGGCCTATCTAATCTGAACAAAATATTCAGTCAGAAATGCCCACCTAATCTGAACAAAATCTTCATTCAGAAATGCCTACCTAATCTGAACAAAATATCCAGTCAGTAAGGCCTACCTTATCTGAACAGAGTTTTCAGTCAGAAATGCCTACCTAATCTGAACAAAATATCCAGTCAGTAAGGCCTACCTAATCTGGACAAAATCTTCATTCAGAAATGCCTACCTAATCTGAACAAAATCTTCAGTCAGAAATGCCTACCTAATCTGAACAAAATCTTCATTCAGAAATGCCTACCTAATCTGAACAAAATCTTCAGTCAGAAATGCCTACTTAATCAGGACAAAATCTTCAGTCAGAAATGCCTACCTAATCTGGACAAAATCTTCATTCAGAAATGCCTACCTAATCTGAACAAAATCTTCATTCAGAAATGCCTACCTAATCTGAACAAAATATCCAGTCAGTAAGGCCTACCTAATCTGAACAAAATATTCAGTCAGAAATGCCTACCTAATCAGGACAAAATCTTCATTCAGAAATGCCTACCTAATCTGAACAAAATATCCAGTCAGTAAGGCCAACCTTATCTGAACAGAACTTTCAGTCAGTATGTTGTACCTAATCTGAACAAAATCTTCAGTCAGTAAGGCCTTCCTAATCTGAACAAAATTTTTCAGATGTTATGTGTCTGGATTTGCTGGTTCAATTTGATTAGTTATTATAGGAAATCCAGATAAAAATAATTAAGTATTCAGTACTTAATAATAATTATCACTTTGAACATAAACTTAATACAAAACTTAATACACCACCCATGGATTGTACTATATATGTTTGTTGGTTTCCTTAAGGCACTCCATTTTCCTTCACTATCCCAGAACTGACTGCATTGATAATAAGCAATTGGAACATAAATTTTATGAGATATCACATAATACATTACCCATGGACTTACACTATAAGTTTGTTGGTTTTCTCCAGGCACTTCAGTTTCCTCTGTCATTCCAAAACTGACTGCCTTGATATAAGTAAATTAGTCATGACTCAGGTGTTAAATACATGTACCATTGATCTAAAACACAGGTTTATAGATCATATCACCTTCCATTGTTAGATCATTTGATAAAGGTTGATTCTCCTCCAACCATCAAAGAACTGATATCATTAAGTGAAAAAACCTTCACTAGGTCATTGACATTTTTCAACAGCATTTTTTAAATGTGTAGTGTTTCTTTTGCATTATAAATAACTTAAAATCAAGTGCACAGTTGCCATTTAAAATGAACCATATTGCGAATGTATGATTAGTCAGTTTACTTATTGTTAAATATAAAAGTACTTCCCTTTTATCTGATCATAATGAAATATCATACCTCATTATATAGATAAATAACCTGCTTTAGAGACTTCCTGGTGCAAAAAAAAATCTTTCTTAATTTTATGTGTTTTTCCATATAAAAAAGAGGAATTGGTTTGTGTATTATTTAAAAGTTTCTATGGTAACCATTACCGTAGCTGTATGACAAAAAGATCATATGTTAGTACAAGTTTTACAGTAGTACTTATCACTGGTCCAGTAGTATATATATCAGTCTGTGATTAATCACCTCCTACTAAGTCTTTTTATCTGTATCTTGTTGATGTTGTTTTGTAAACAAATAAAGATCATATTTCTGTAACTGGTTCATTTTCTGGTACAGTCAATATCTGTCTTATTGCCAGACTTTTATTACAAATATTTATACAAATTAACTGAAACTTTCCATACATGTATGATTATTTGTTCTGAGATACACAGAGAAGTCACTTAACCAGCCACTGAATCCTCCATAATCTTGTTCTATTTAACATTTTAAACCAATAATATATGATTAACTTTTCATAAAGAAATATTTCTTCTATTGAGATATACGTATGTTAAAATTTAATTTATATACCTAAGTACCAGTATCTGTTTATTTATTTATTTATTTATTTATTATTATTATTATTATTATTTTTTTTTTTTTTTTTTGCTAAAACAGACCTGCTATGATTTCTTCTTAGGGATTTGTTGGACAGTTAGTTGTAAAGTGCCGAGTCACAGATCCAAGCACCTGTTATGAACTAGGTTTGTTAGGTAATTCTAGTATGAAAAAAATTGTCAGTTTATTTGCTGAAGGCTAATGGTTTCTGCATGTGCTCATTTTCCCAATCCTAGAACTGAAAATGAAAGAATCTTGACCAGGGCATAAAAACACCAATGTGACTGTTTACCACTCCATTTTCTTACTATTTTTCTGTAAGAAACAAAATACATGTATAATTTATTATAGGAAAATAAGAAAAAGAAAGAAAAAATAAGAAGAAGAAAAAATGAAGGGAAAACATGTAAATTAAATGATTAAAAAAATTCTATTAAAAAAAAAAACAAGATTCTTTGAATAGAGAAATCATTTTCTTATCTTTTATGGTGAAAAAAGCAACATTCTTTGAAAAGAGATCTTTTATGGTGAGGCATTGGAATGATGTTTATAAGAGAAGCAGTGTTATTAAAGTCAATGGTTTTGCACATTAATTTTTTTTTAATTCACCCCTTCTGTTCTGCTTCATGTTCCAAATATGTATTGTGACCCAAATTCTCAGCAACTTCTAAAACATTTTTGCAGTAATAGAGGTGTTGAAAAAGATTATATGTCAGCATCAGTCTTCTGCATAGAATAAAATGAATCATTTGAAAAAATATAAACACTATTTCCATCTGTGGTAGTTATGAGACGAGTCTTCATCATATTTATAAGTTCTCATTACGAGAGGAATATTTATCACTTACTGTATTAGAAGTGTTCTGTATTTCTCGTTTATATGGAAGTCATTTATGTAGCTTAATCATGACACAAATATGTTATATAAAATGGGTCAGATGCCCATAAAATTGTATATTTTGATGGTCTTCTATCACCTTGATATTACTTTAAATATACATTGTATGTAAATAGAACTTTGCCTAGACTCATTCCTTCACACAATTTTTGTCGAGCCTGGCATCGCCATAAGACGAGACTTAGGTGTTACTTTTGTGTCATCGGCGTCGTCGGCATGTCAGAATGTGATAGTTTATGTTAAAGTAATGTATTTTCTACGCGATCAAAAACTAACCAGGAGAGACATATAAATCTGTGGAATTCTTGTTTCTATAATGGTGAACTTTTTCGTTACTCTTATGTACCTATGATGTCATTATATAAATTTATATCAAAATTTTCCACAAAAATAATGTATTTACCTGGAAATTTTACTGATTTCTACAGCAATGAATACTGGTAACTAAGTAATAATAAGACATAGTCATGACAATGTTTACCTGATTTTCTAGTTATAACTGAAAATTGCTATGTGCATCTGTGATTACCCTGAATATTTTTGTAGTAAGGAAAATTTTGTAGCTTTGAGGATTTTACATGTCAAAAATGGTGATGTTTACACTGAAATGATGTTTTTTGGTGACCTCTATTCAGCACAAAAAAATTCTACCATTTCCCTTATTTTTCAACATGAAAAGCTGGAACTTTTTAGTGTGTGCAGAAATATTCCATGGTGATCCTGGATGCACATAATGATTTTCTGTTACGACCAGACTCAAGTAAGTGAAACCCACTAAACTTCACTTACATACATTGGATTTTCTATAAAAAATTTGCATAATTCACTGTTACAAACGCCAATAAAAAGGCAAATAAAAAAAGCAAAAATAATTCTTTGTAATCATGTGTTATACATCCTTAAGAGTGCAGTTAACCATTTCAATATTTATCTATAATTAACAGTGAAAAAAGAACAATAACAGATATTGACCATTGATAGCCAGTTTCTAACAGACAATCAGTAATTCAATGAAAATGTTTGATATATCAATTTATTTGAATGTACTATTACCCTATGGTGAGCTCTTCAGATACGTAGAATCAAATTATAAATAGGTTTGATTATGCCTTGTTTTGAAAAAATATGGCTGAAAATAAGACTAAAATTTTTGGTAAACCCCCAGAGTAGATAGTGTACATAATAGAATTTGTATTGGCAGTATCTGATAAAGTAGAGAGTGTTTTAGTTGTAATATGAAGTAAGTTTCTGCTTCCTTGTTTAACAAGCCATTAAATCCTTTATGTATATATAATGTAATTTATCTGTTTTACTTTCATCACCTGTTATCTGTAATTTCCGTTTTAAGATCTACTTGGCTCAAAGCCTGGTACCTGATTTTTGAAAACAGAAACTCCTTTGTGTGACATACATTTTGGAATTATTTCTTTAAATAAACTTCAATTGTAGTGGAGTCTTGTTATAAGGAGGCTATATGTAAATAAATTGTACTTACCATATAGAAAATCATAAAAATCTCCCGAGAAGAAGGACTTTGATGACCACCAGAGAGGGACTTAGATGACCACTAGCTTTGTTCATTGACCTTGTTTATGTATCTTAATGCCACTTAAAACCCATTTGGGCAGATCCTAACTTATAAATTATTATTCATTTGATGAAGGCTGACGGTCATTTGTAACATTGTCAGTTCTTTTGAAAATCGTCATTGATATTCTGATAGATGTCTGGTTTTCTCTTTCATGCCAGAACTATACCCCTACACTGCACAAAAGTTTTTGTTAATTATTAATACCATGTACCACTTATCGCCACTGCAGTAGCTCAGTTGGTAGAGTGCTTGCTCCGTAAGTGGAAGGTCGTGAGTTCGAGCCCCGGCCGGGTCTGCCCCAAGACTTGAAAGTGGGTAGTGACTGTTCTTTGGCCAGGCACTCAGCATTATGAAATGAAAGTCACGGTTCTTTCAGATGGAAACTTAAAATAAACGAGGTCCTGTGTCATGGCAGGCATGCTGCCGTATAATGCCATCAGCGCAACGCACAGGCAAAATTTCTGCACTTTCGCCTATAGCTGGCGACGTCTCGATATAAGTGAAATATTCTTGACTAGGACGTTAAACACCATTACTCAACTCACTTAACTTGTACCACTTATCATACTTCAGCTTCTCATAAGGTCAATTATGCTAGGTATTTTAGTTTAAAGTTGTAAGGTAAAAGGTAATTTATTAATACCCATTTTCAATCAAACATCTATTTTGCACTTTATCAAGGATCCTTTTTGAAAAAATCAAGTTTAAAAAGTCTTGGGTTCAGCCAGATACTTAGTTCTAACTACTTACATAGAATTCTTTTCCTTATTAGTCAGGCATTCAGTTCTGTCTGGAAGATACTTTGGTGGGTTTTTTTTTTTTTTTTTTTTTTTTTTTTTTTTTTTTTTTTGTTGACCAAAATGACTTTTGGCATCACCTATGGTATATAATCATTTGGTGCATTCATATATTATATTAAGAACCCCTTACAAGAACTACCTCTTAAAACTGACCATTATTTAAACCTTGCCTGTTATCAAGGCAGAAAATTTTAAGGATCATGTGACTTTTTAAACCTTATAAAATTAATACCAGTTTTTTATACACTTGTATGAAGTATTTTCCCAGTACAATAATTTCTTGAGAACGTTGAAGACTATGGACACAGCTGGTATGATACGGGAAGTGCTATAATCTTACAGAATTAAGTGATTACAAATAAGATTAATTAACCATGGAAACCATTTTGTACATACAATCTGACATTGTGTAACATAGTAATAATGTCCACATCAGCTAAGTTCTAGCATGATCATTCGCATCATATGAGTGTTTTCTATTTCCTGGGGAATTTTATCACCTTATCAGAGGAGGATTCATATTATTTTACACTGACTACTGTATTTATTACTGCTCAGGCGCTTAGAATAGGGTCAAGATGGAAATATTTTGTTTTTACAATGGACAAAAGATTTATGCACATATACCGGTATATCAAATTCATGAACACCAGTCTGTATGGTGTGTCGTCCCCACACAACCAACATGCCTAGGTGGTCAAGTGGTCTAAAGTGTGCACTTATAGATCTTAGTACCTTTCACCACCAAGGTTCAACCCCACACTGACAGATCCTAGTCAATTCAGTTTCCTCCATCATTACAGAACTGACAGCCTCATATTAAGTGAAAGATTCTTCACTGGGACATAACACTATTACACGTACTACACTCTATTCCATTCTATTCCAACTTAGCCAACATTTTAAAATTTCATATTTTCATATTATCAAAAACTAGGAAATGTCTTCTTTATAGATAATAGATTTTCAGTGATAGGCACTTCCAAATTATTAAATTTGGATTTTTTTTTGTTTGTGGTTTAGTACATGTTGAAATTTTCACATTACTGTCTATCACTCCAGAACAGGCAAAGAACATCATTTATATTGACACGGGCAAAGAACATCATTTATATTGACATGGACAAAGAACATCATTTATATTGACATGGGCAAAGAACATCATTTATATTAACACAGGCAAAGAACATCATTTATATTGACACGGGCAAAGAAAAGCATATATATTGACACAGGCAAAGAACATCATTTATATTGACACGGGCAAAGAACATCATTTTATATTGACATGGACAAAGAACAGCATTTAAATTGACACAGGCAAAGAAAATTTATATTGACAAGGGCAAAGAACATTTATATTGACACGGGCAAAGAACATCATTTATATTGACACGGGCAAAGAACATCATTTATATTGACACGGGCAAAGACCATCATTTAATTTGACATGGGCAAAGAACATCATTTGTATTGACACGGGCAAAGAACATCATTTATATTGACACGGGTAAAAAACATCATTTATATTGACATGGGCAAAGAACATCATTTATATTGACACGGGCAAAGAACATCATTTATATTGACATGGGCAAAGAACATTATTTATATTGACACGGGCAAAGAACATCATTTATATTGACACGGGCAAAGAACATCATTTATATTGACACGAGCAAAGAACATCATTTATATTGACACGGGCAAAGAACATCATTTATATTGACACGAGCAAAGAACATCATTTATATTGACACGGGCAAAGAACATCATTTATATTGACACGGGCAAAGACCATCATTTAATTTGACATGGGCAAAGATCATCATTTATATTGACACAGGCAAAGAACATCATTTATATTGACACGGGCAAAGAACATCATTTATATATTCCAGTCTTTCCTTTTTGAGAGCCTTATAGACTCATTAATATAGAAATGAATGGCTCATTTTTTAAACCATAAGCCATGAAAAAGAATACTTCTTTTACACAAAAATGTTTCCAATGTCTGGTGATTTTTTTTACAAAAATATTTACAAAAGTTATCAGTTAAAAAAATAATTTGCGAATCTTTTAAACAAGTAGAGACAAATTGTCAAAAAAAAGACCATGGACCAGCTCAACTCTTTGAAATTTTATAATCGCTCCAGCTACAATTTGAATCACTCCAAAAACATTTATGGTATCAGTACTTTTTTACATTGAGTAAGGGTTAAATAATTAACAAAACCAGGAAAAGATAAAATTCCATTTGTCGGATTTTGAAATAGTAAAAATCTTTATTTACACCAGTTATTCGGAAATGAATACTTATGAAGACACTTATTTATTGTCTGAAGATTGTAGTTTTACAGCTACATCAGAACTCTTCACAGATAGGAGATAGGATTTATACAAATTATTGAAACTCTTAGAAGATAGGAGTTAGAATTTGTACAGATATATTGGAACTCTTTATAGATTGGAGATAAATATGCATGTTTTATGATGGTCTTATTGCTAGAACATTGCTATATAATCCTGATATGAGATAAGAAAACAGATCATTATACAGTGTCTGTAGCCAGCGGGTCATCATAAACTATATTTTATATGAACAGGCACTGTCTTCTTTATAATCCTGGTTATCAAAAGGCTCCACATTACAAGCATTTTCAAATCTTTCATTCTCCAAAGAAAAAATGAATTTACTATAGAACTTGAATTTCAACAAGAAGTCAGCATTTTGTCCCATCCTGGTTTTTCATCACCATCCTTCAAATTTGCTGACTTTAACACTTTGTAACATAAAAGTTGTTGATTGTGATTAACTCTGAATCACAAGGGTTCATTGCAGTTTGACTTACTATAGAGAGGCCACCATTGATAAATATTTAAGGTATCCACCTTGGACATCTGACTTGTTAACTTTGTTTTTTTTTTATGCAGCCTTAATCTCACACTTTAGTTAGGATTTATCAGTACATGGAATTGATTATTGGACTTTCCAGGTCTTATCATGTTCATAAGTCCATAATAATTATGTTTGAGACATCTATAATTGACACTGCAGTTAGGAGAGGGTTTTTCTTGTCATAGGCCCAATCTAGTGCTTATTACTACAACTCTTGTTTGCTGACTTAATATTTAATGGTGGCTTGGTTTTATTATAATAGTCTGAGTGTTCAGCAGTGTTTATCTGCGACATTTTGGGCATGTGTACTTGCACTCTGTAGTTGTAATAAGTGTGCACAAGTACAATGCCGATCAGGACTTGCACACTTGGGCATCACATGAATTTCTGTTAAATTTAATCCTGAAGATTTATAAAAAGTGTTGATGTGATGTTAAACAACAGTCAACCAACCAAAGTTCGAGGTCATCTTACAAACTTTTGAAGTACCGGTAGTATCAATAATCTATGATGAATCTATATGTCAAGATTCACAGAACCATTGTACATGTAGTTTTGAAAAAAAAAAAAAAAAACAAAAAACAAAACTGATTTAATACTGAGCTTCCTTTTGATCATAAACAGTAAGGAATTAAATTTGATTTCCTCAAAATCTTCAGAAACTAACTATTAAAATATTTGTATTTAACTAAAAGGTAGAATTTAATATCAGCTTTCAAAACTGTTAAGGGTCAAATGGATGCCCTATTAAAGTTGTCCTCTTTTCATTTTCCGAGGTCCCTCCCATTAATATCCCCATTTTATGTTTTTTTTTTAAAATATATTTTCATTATCTTGGGTCAGCAGTAGGTATGTAGATTAGAGGAACCATTAAGTGGATCATACACATGTAGGTTTCAATTATTTTTTGTTACTGTTTGATGTGATATGGCGAGGCATCATACAATGGTTTAGGTTCATTCATTAGCCACCTCAATTTTTCTTTTGACTATTTAAGTCTGGTTTCTGCAGATAGAAGACTAGAAACAAATTTAGTTTGATTTTGTGACCATTATTGTACAGTTTCTTGTGGATAATATATTTTAAAAAAAGGTAGGTTAAACACTTATAAAGTAATTTTTAACAATTGTGAAATTGAGAATTAAGATTTTAATTTTAAAAAAGAAAAGAACTTAGATGAATTTGAGAGAAAAACACTCCATATATGAAATTAAGATGTTTCAACTGATTAGTCAAATAGGTGTATGGACTACTTGAATGTAAAAAGAGTACTTGTTCTGTTTTCTTTGAGCATTTTTCAAATTAAAGATTTTAACTGACCATGGTAGTCAAAATCATTTACATAAATAATAAGAGGCCTCATTCTGTTGAATGACTTCGAGCTTATTTTAAAATTTAAGGTGATAGTTTTTTCAGTATATACAATTTGTAATTTTAAGAATGGGAGTAATTACTTTGGTTTGCTTTGAAGATTTTTGAATAGAGAATCAATATAATATGGTTGGTAGCTAAACTGTGTATGTTTATTTTGAGAGGAGTGGAGTAATGGTATTTTATGCCTTAGTCAAAATTCTTCATCTTACATCAAAGCAGTCAGTTCTGGAATGGTTGAGAAAACCAGAGTAGGTGGAGAAAACACCAAACTTTGGCAAGTGAACTGACAGACTCTCTTACACTAGGGTCTTTCCAGAGAAAAATTTAAACCTAACTGGTGTGAGGCACTAAGTTTTGTATGTGCTCACTTTAAACTGAGACCCTGCAGTTTAATTTGGTAAATAAAAATGAAATTATAAATCGATATTAAATCAATATATCATAATTAAAGTAACAAGCACAAAGCAGTTTCAAAAACTTACAAAATTTTACTATTTAATTTAAATACCTCCCATTTTGGATTTCACATTTTAAGTTTCTTTCTAAATGACATGTTCTGCAATAGTAGCGAAAACTTCAAAACAGTTCTTGATGTGCCTTAACAAAGTTGTAACACAAAATACAATTATGACATCATATCTATAGAAATAGATGGAACCACCTTAATAGTATCTATAAACAAATGTAATCAAATTATGATTTAAAAACCTTGAAGTAGGTAAAATGAATACCATTACTGTTCTCTAAAAACACTACGTTTTATAAATAATGTTTATAATTTGTGCAGAGATCTCCTGATTGCAGATATTACCATTACAACCTTATCTGTAATATACATCATCATCTCTTACAACTGTAATCCCATGTTGTCTAAATCTAAAACTTCATCAAAAATATTATAGAATCTGGCATTTAAAAATGCAGAGTGTGTTAACAAACTTTCTGTTGGAGATGTATATGTATTTCAGAAAGGTACAAGATTGTAAACCATACACCAGGTCAGTTAACAATGCATCTTTACCAAAAAAAAAAAAAAAAAAAAAAAAAAGAAAAGAAAAAGTTTTAAGTCTGTACAGGATATAGTGTCCTATAAGCTTAGAGCCAGTTGATGAGTCTCCAGCCAAATAAGATTCAGAAGAAAAAAACATAAAATCATGGAATAATTAGAGGAAATTGTGATTAAGTCAGCTATAGTAACAGTTAGTTCTGTTTGATGTAAGAGATCATATTTACCATCTGTTCAAAATTACTTCTATATCAAAAAATAGACAAATCTAATATGATATAAAACTCTTAAATAACCAGGATAAGCTTTGACTACAAATATTTTGACCCAACAGTTTTGTCAGAAGGCAAATTCTGCTGCCAGTTTGTTTGTTTGTATATTCCCATGTCAAAAATCTACAATTTGTGTGATTTACTTGTTTACAAAAAAAATAATCTGTTGCCAAAATATATGTAGTAACCCAAAACTTACTTTTATTTGTCACCAATCTTTCAACAAAAATAAATAAATAAGTATATAAAAATGAATAATTAAACAAATAAAAATAAATAAATAAATAAAAATGCAATATTGCAACATTGGTGAAGCCCAGATGCAAGTCTGAATAATGTAAGACTAAATATTTTTTTTATCATTTCAGTTCAGTTATGTCATTTGTAAAGCTGTTGTTGATTTGATCTCTAACAACTGTGTTTAAAAGTGTTTTAAAATCTCAGGTTATGGATAATTTTCACAATATATAATTTATAATGGAATTAAAAAACTAAATTCTTAATTTATATATGTGTGTGTGTGTGTGTGTGTGTGTGTGTGTGTGTGTGTACAATTAAGAATTGATTTTATTAATTTCATATACATAAATAAATAATATTGTAACAAGAAAATATTGATTAACCTAGAAAGTTTTGACATGATTATGACTAGACATTTATGTGTAGTACTTTAGTTGTTAATTTGATGTTTGTGATAGTACATATTGTAGTGATTGACTACTTCAGAACATATGTAGTTGATATAGTTACATAAATACTGATGTAGTAGTACTAGTAATGATTTATCACTACAGACAAGTAACATTGTAAGTTAATTAGTTGGTCAATGAGTAGATATGTTTTCTTATGTGTTTGTTTATACTTTGCTTTGTTGATGGTAAGATTTTTATCTTCCTGGTAGCCAAAACCTTGATCTTACTTCAAATTTGGGATGGCATGAAAATGAATCTTTATGGCTCTTAAAATCTTTAAGTAAGAGGGGGCTTACAGATCACAGGGCCTTTCACTGCCTTGGTTTGAATCCCACTCTGGCAGATTCCAGTGTGAGAAAGTTTGTTAGTTTGCTTGCCATTGGTCAGTGATTTTCTCTGGACACCTCAATTCCACCACCATCACTAAATTGACCACCTAAAAGATGCTTAGCTTGGGTGTAAAGCTGCATTATTCCAATTCAATACATGTACAATCTTTACAGATATTTCATTTTATTATATAATCTACTCAATAATCCATGTAATACGGTCATACAATAAAAATCGTATTGAATGAGTGTGACGTCATAATAGCGTGTGAATTAGGTTATATCCTTACGCACTACGCACGGGTATTTACACGGCGGATTCCAAAGCATTTTTGTAGGAACAGTCACCCGTGGTGACATTAATACATATAAATACATATTTATCAAAACAAATCACCAGTTCCTAAAAAACGGGCCAGAATAATCATGGATAGCGATTCCGAGTAACACGTGTCTGTAAATCCTTGTCCAGGTTGTTGACATTCCAGAGTGCGCGCGCTATGATGTCACACAATTCACCTAGTTCACAGTGGCACACTGTTTGTTGATTCATAATTTAAGCTGATACTTTTGTACTTTTTTTCTAAAAAGGAGATATATTGTATTTAAATTGAAAATGTTTGTTTTGTTTTTGTATCCTGCGGACAGACAATTGTTTACTTTTAATATTTCAGCAAGATTACTTTTGGCGCATGTATACACGGTAACGTAAACTTGTTGTGTTTCGGTCAATCAGCTGTTTTCTTATAATGAGAAGACAAGTTTTAAATCTGAAAAAGCCGTTTTTTATGGGATTATATAATAAATAGAATCTTGCATTCCTGTTTATGTAATATTGAATTTATTAAATTGTTGAATAATGTTTTATGCAACTCGCCAAGTCTCGTTGCATAAAAAATTATCCAACTTGTTTAATAAATTCAATATTACATAAACACGAATGCAAGATCCTCTATGTATTGGAACATGAAAATATTCCTGCATTTTGATGTCAAAGAATTGTGAATTAAGTACAATTTAGCATGTAATTGTATGATTGTAACTATGTTGCTATTCACATGGTGAGGTGAGACTTACAGACTTGCCATACATTTAAATGATTAATTTGTGGATGTCTCAATATAAATAGAATAATTTGACTTTTGATGATGTGTAAAACTTGTTTCAATCTATTATCCATCTTAGTAGTCAGCATCTGTTCACAATGTTTAGAAATTTGACTGCAGTACTTAATATTTTGGTTTCTGTATTTTGTTTGAAGTGAATTAAACTTATTTTTTGTCCAAAATACATTTTGTACCATCACTCTCTTTGTCATAATCAGAGCACTTTTGCACTCACAACAACTTGCACATGACCAGGGCTTCAATTATTCACTCGTCCACTTGTCCTAACGAGTGAAATTTGCACTTGGACGAGTGATATTGTTACTACCACTCGTCACAATGCCAAGTTAAATTTATCTGACATATACATCAAGGGGCTTGTTGCAATTACTAAACAACAGATTATTTTGTTTTTGTCGGGAAAATATTGTATAAGGAGGTCAGTTGTAACGAGGCCCTTTCTAGACATCGGCCGTTCTGTTACAAGCGTCATTAAATAAAATCATTTAAACGTTTGCATCACATGTGCAAACCTATTGTTTCGCATTCGGAATTTACTTAGTGTAACGTAAAATCAAACCGATCGATGTTCCGAGTGTTCATGTACTTGTTGGTCCATTAAGTATGTCAAATGAAAGTAAACAAACTGTTTTGTTTGACTTTCTAAAGACAAACAAGGATGTAACAGCTGATAAAGAAATTTTCAAAGAAACTGATTAGACTACCACTGATCCTGACGACAAACCAGTTGCAGATAGAATCATTTCTAAACCTGCCATTTCAAAACGGAAGTTACTGGTTACTGAAAGTGGAAAATCTGAAGTTCCTGAAAAACTTAAGAAGCTAGTCAGAAAACATTTATTGGTACAAGCTCTGGTGGTACTTAAGAGAAGGAAGTCTCGTTTTTCATGTAGTGGACTGTGCCGAGTCAAATTTCCAAGTGATGAGTGGTTTTCTTCTTTATCTAGGCACTGTGCCGAGTGGCATTTAAAATTCTATCTAAGGCCTGATGACATAATCTAACCTCATCTTTATGATGTAAACTGTTATTAAATTTTCCAAACAAAAGTTATAGTTTCCAGCAGTTTGTCTTCTTATTTAAAACTTTTGAGAAAAATCATTTTATGATTGTTCTTGTATATTTGTATAATTGGAATTTTCAATATCAGAAGATGGAACTCTCTCTCTCTCTCTCTCTCTCTCTCTCTCTCTGTGTGTGTGTGTGTGTGTGTGTGTGTGTGTGTGTGTGTGTGTGTGTGAGGGGGGGGGGGACAGTTTACATTAAAAAACATGTATCATGAAATATCAAGTAAAATGATTGCTTCAGAGTGAGAACTCCAGTACAATAAATTCTTATCACATTACATTTTGATTCAGTCTTATAAACAAAGAGCTGGATTTTTTATGGAACAATATATGTACAAGGATAGAACGACATCAATTTATTTATTTTCTGTTTTTTTCTATTTCAGCTGTGTTTTAATAAAGGTGATATAATTACAGTTACTCAGGTGTTAGATGGTGGTTGGTGGGAAGGTACACTTAGTGGTAAAACTGGATGGTTTCCTAGCAACTATGTCAAAGAATTAAAAACAGGTAAATCAACTCATATATATTGATTACTGCAGTTAACCAAAACAAATGAAATATTGTATCTAATTTATTCAAAATGTCAGGATAATTAAATAAAGATGATTTTAGTTTTTTAAAATATTTGTATCAGATATGTTGTCTTAAATTAACTCCAATGGTTAATGTTTCATACAAAGTTTGTTATCTTTCATGTCATACTTGCTTTTGTAATCACCGTCAAATACAGATTAATTATCATCAGAATGCTCTGAACTTGTAAATCCATTAGCTAATGCATCCAAAAATTGTGAATAAATTGCCTCCTATAATTCTTTTTATGTTTGTTTCTTATCTCGAAATGATTGATCTCCATTGCTATGCAGCTAGTCATCATTATACTTTTTAAGAATAGTGAACAAGAGTTCTCTACCTTTATCAAGTTCTGTTGTGTTGTTTTTGCTTATGTTAATGTTTGCTTTACAGCTTTTTCATCATACAGGTTAAGTTTGTAACCATGGCGACAGAAAAGGTGATGGGGAATTCAAAAAAACATGTCAGCTTATCTTATTTTGGGCATCAAACCACAGTGAATATGACTATTTTAGTTGATAATTTTATATTTTGCAGATTTTTTTGGCTGTGATAGGGTCATGGGATCTAAAAAGGGGTCTGAAGGGGTCAAAGTTTACAAACGGGAAAGCATGCAGTACTATCATAGTATGGTAAGTGAGCGTAAAACTTTCAATTAATTTTAATAATTCTTACTACCTCTTCAGGTGTAGAAAACGGCGTAGGAATACGAGGTCCAGAGGCGATCCAGATTCTCAGACTGGAAAATTATAATATGGTGAGTCATTGAAGACCAGGAATATATATATATATATATATATATATATATATATATATATATATATACTTATGGTATAACGTAGACATGCATATATTTACAGTTTCATTTATGATTGTGTTGTTAACATGGATGGATTTTAATTTTTTTTTCGTTGTTTGAGTAGCATGGTTATTTTCTTTTGTGTAGTAATATAACTAGAATGACTAAATCTTTATGATTTGGTTGAAAATTATTTTTTATATTTTCTGTAATTTTGAGTTATCTTATTTAATATCTTTTCATTGTCTTTCAATATTTAACTTCTTCTGTTATTTAGTTATGGGTGTTTTTAGTTGTTTTGTTGGCATGGGAATGTTAGCATGGGATCATTAATACCAGTGGTGATGAAGAAGCATGAAAAATTATCTGATTGATAAGCATGAAAAATTCTCTTTCGAAGTAACATTTTTATTTTACACATATATGTTGTTAGACCATAGTGAATTGAAAAAGAAATATGTATACAAAAAACATCTCAAAATGTCATATAATTAATAAACTAGGTTAAATAGCCACCTATCTTCATATAAATGAACTAGGTAAAATAGCCACCAATCTTCATATTATTAAGCTAGGTAAAATAGCCACCTATCTTCATATTATTAAGCTAGGTGAAATAGCCACCTATCTTCATATTAATAAGCTAGGTAAAATAGCCACCTATCTTCATATTAATAAGCTAGGTAAAAAAGCCACCTATGTCCATATTAATAAGCTAGGTAAAATAGCCACCAATCTTCATTTTAATTAGCTAGGTAAGATAGCCACCAGTCTTCATATTGATATGGTAGGTAACATAGCCACCTATCTTCATAATAAATCATAGGTAAAATAGCCACCAATCTTCAAATTAATAAGCTAGGTAAAATAGTCACCAATCTTCATAATAAATCATAGGTAAAATAGCCACCAATCTTCATATTAATAAGATAGGTAAAATAGCCACCAATCTTCATATTAATAAGCTAGGTACAATAGCCACCAATCTTCATATTAATAAGCTAGGTAAAATAGCCACCTATCTTTATATTAATAAGCTAGGTAAAATAGCCACCTATCTTCATATTAATAAGCTAGGTAAAATAGCCACCTATCTTCATATTAATAAGCTAGGTACAATAGCCACCAATCTTCATATTAATAAGCTAGGTAAAATAGCCACCTATCTTTATATTAATAAGCTAGGTAAAATAGCCACCTATCTTTATATTAATAAGCTAGGTAAAATAGCCATCAATCTTCATATTAATAAGCTAGGTACAATAGCCACCAATCTTCATATTAATAAGCTAGGTAAAATAGCCACCAATCTTCATATTAATAAACTAGGTAAAATAGCCACCTATCTTCATATTAATAAGCTAGGTAAAATAGCCACCTATCTTCATAATTAACCATAGGTAAAATAGCCACCAATCTTCATATTAATAAGCTAGGTAAAATAGCCACCAATCTTCATATTAATAAGCTAGGTTAAATAGCCACCAATCTTTTTATTAATAAGCTAGGTAAAATAGCCATCAATCTTTATATTAATAAGCTAGGTAAAATAGCCACCAATCTTCATATTAATAAGCTAGGTAAATAGCCAACTATCTTCATATTGATAAGCTAGGTAACATAGCCACCTATGTCCATATTAATAAGCTAGGTAAAATAGCCACCAATCTTCATATTAATAAGCTAGGTAAAATAGCCACCAATCTTCATATTAATAAGCTAGGTAAAATAGCCACCAATCTTTATATTAATAAGCTAGGTAAAATAGCCAACTATCTTCATAATTATAAGCTAGGTAACATAGCCACCTATGTGCATATTAATAAGCTAGGTAAAAAAGCCACCAATCTTTATATTAATAAGCTAGGTAGTCTGTATTTCTCAGGTTCCTGGATTGATCTTTATATACAGGTTTTAATGTTTATCCAAAAGACCAAGTTAAAATATACCTATACAGTGGAACCTGTGAAGAAAGAACAAAAAGTACAGGAAACTAAAATATCCTATCTAGACTAGTAAACTGAAGCCATTAATTAGGACTTGATAACCGTAGTAACAGTGTTTTTTTAATGAATCTTTGTGAACAAAAAACTTGTCCAATCCAAAAACAAGATTATGTCCCAGAAAGGGTACAGCATTGACAAGTCATTCTTAATTGGGAAAGAGTTCCTTTTGTACCCCCACTTAAACATACACTTGTATACATTGTATACTACACAGGTTAGATATAGTATATATAGTGTATTTTAAGAAGAAGGTACAAAGGAACTCTTATCCTTAATTGGACAAAAAAATATTTTGTCTCTAGTGTTTCACTATTAAGTCCTATCTAACCGTCATTTTGCTAGTTACTAAAGCTACATGTATCAGATTTTGTCTGTAATAGGAATTTATTTATTTTTATGTAACCAGTAGAGATTATTAATATGTATTCATAATGTAGATTAACAGATATTTATTAATTAAAAAATTATAACATTTTATTTTTGCAATTGATAGAAAAGGTAATAAATAATCCTTTCCTGGGTGTAGGATGTTTGTGATTGCTGTTATGGGGGTGGTCTGGGTTTGTTCCAAATAAGGATAATTAACACTGCCATTGTATTGGATCATGAAGTCTGTGGTTCAAGAAATTAGATTTTGTCCTTATTGTGTCATTTGATATCTTTTTACCTTCATATTAGGCATCTATTTTATTTAAAGCAAAACAAAAAAAAAACAAAAAAAAAAACTATGAACCTAGGGTGTATAATGTAATTTATTGTATATTGTAAATCCTTACGTTGATGCCACTATTTGTTCAGATTTTGATAAAATATATAAAAGGCTTTGGCAATAAATTGAAAGTGACACAAAAGAGAAGCACAAATTGAAAAAGACTTTAAAATACATGCAATGTGACAAAAGGTCAGGTGACAGAGTTATGATGATGCATTGAAATAAGGTTTTGCTGTGTATTTTCATATACATGTGTGTGTGTGTGTGTGTATATATATATATATATATATATATATATATATATATATATATATACTGAGTATGTATATATGTGTATATATATATATATATATATATATATATATATATATATATATATATATATATATATATATATATATACATATATGCCAGTATATTTATAGAGGACAACTGCCTGAAGGACATTAAGTCCAGTCTGTATGGTGTGGATTATTATGGCTTTATCAAAAACATGCCATAGCTTTTTATTTAGATTGATTTTATACATGATAAATACGTTGGGCAAATTTTTTCCATATTTATGATTTCATCACATAATTAAGCAATGAAAACAGGTCGATATGAAAATAATGTTTTAGAACATGTAAATGTTTTTCTTTATAATGTTGAAAATGAGAATCTGTTATACATAGATTTAGGATAATAGCATTTCAAAAACTGGTTATTGTCATTGGCCAAATATCTTTATATGAAAATGTTATTGGCAATTTATTTAGCAATAATGATTATTTAATTTGTTTAAGAGAAGAGAGACCATATTCTAACCAGTAATTGAACATTCATATATTTGTAGTTGTCAAAATAGGTTTTATATATATGTTGTCCCTACAAATATTGAGTAACATTTATCGTCAATAAGGACACATGTATCATGTCATCATTAGGAGTTGATTGGAAAAGCCTAATTATACCATTTATTATTATAAAACAATTTTTTATCGAGCCTGTCATCACCATAAGACGAGACTGAGGTGTAACTTTTCAGGTGTCAGCGGCGGCCTGTCAAAATGTAAAAGTTTATGTTTAAGTAATGTATTTTCTACTTGATCAAAAACTAACCAGGCGAGACATTTAAATCCATGGAATTCTTGTTTCTAATTATTTCTATATATATAAGTTATCATATAAGCTTATCATTTTATTTTAGGTTTTACAAAATGTGATAGAAACAGAGAAAGCCAATGTCCAAGAAATGACAATGGTTTTACAAACATATATTCAACCACTACAGAATTCTGGCATGTAAGTGTTACCATAGTTACTGACATAACTATAGTGAAGGATATATTATCTGTCAACATTGTTAGATAACAGTGTGCTAGTACTTTGAAGGTATGGCTGATACAGTACTGCTATGGCAGAACTGACAATGGCACACCATATGATTAAGTACCTGAAATATTTCTGGCATTGACCAATTTAAAGGTGGCCATACACACATAAACATAGCCAGATATTATAATGTAACAAATGATTGATTTGATTGATTTAATGGGGTTTTTATGTCCCATTCAAGAATATTTCACTTATTTTGAGACGTCACCGGCTATAGATAACATGACAGAAATTGTTCTTTGCAGTACGCTTAGGGCAATGTGCAGGGAGGGTTCTTTAACGTGCCACACCTGCTGTGACACAGGGCATTAGTTTTTAGGGTCTAATGTAAGTGAAGAATTTATGCAGACATAAAACTATCACAATCTGCTTTACATGAAATATATAAACAGTTATCAATGTTGCAGATTTTTAAAAATATATGTAACCAATAAACATCACAGTCTAGATATTCAAACTCCACTAACTTATATAGAATTTAAAATTTCATTAAAACAACTGTTTATATCTATAAAAATTAGAAGAATCTGTTACCATTTGTGGTGGAAAATTCACAAGTTCCAAAAATAATTGAGACAGAACAAGGCTTGTTTAGTTAGTAATCTCTGCTCAAGTTTTCATATTTTAAATCAAAGTAAATTAGAACAAGAGAAAAAAACGAGTTTAGGCTATCTGGGAACTTTGGGGGGGGGGGGGGGGGGGGGGGGGGGGGGGGGTTAAGACAAGGATATATAGGACTGCTGTTTTAAGTATATTAGAAAAAGGGAGAGGAAAAAACCAGCTTGAAGAGTCTAGGCTATCTGGGACGAGGGAGTGGGGGTTCAAACAAGGATATCTAGGACTGCTTTTTTAATGGATTATCTTATCAGAGGTGCAAAAAGGATACTTATGTCTGATGATAATGTTACAACAAAAACTAGAATATTGACAGGTACACATTAAGGTTAATAACTTGCTTTATCATAATTATGAAACTTTTGAACAGCCTAGCCCATATGTAATTGAATTTAAGATATAGACATTGAAAATTTATCTATCATTATATATATTGTAGATTAACGCCAACAGAGTATTCACAGTTAGTAGGTAACTTAGAAGAAATTGTCACATTCCAAAATATGTTCCTTACTTCCATAGAAGAATGTGTAAAGTAAGTAAAAATTTAAAAAATAAATAAAAATAAATAAATAATAAATAAAATAAAATAAATAAATGTGTAAAATAAGTACAAATTTAAAAAAAATATAAAAAAAGGGCAAGTTTATATGCAGATAATTTTTTTCTGGTTTTAGAATCCTAATATGTAGATGGCAGATCATTGTATGCTCACTAGGTAAAGCTAGGAGAGTCGTGGCTTTTGCCCTGTGTCCCATCCTCTTATTCCTGTCCTGTACCATAACTACAAAGCTTTTTATAAGCCAAGATGGACAAATTAGGGGATCAGAAAGCTGCATTTCCTTCTGAACACTTGTGTTGTAGTTAAGGGCAAATTCTGGCACGAAAATAGGTAGCAGCACCTGTTCTCTTACTTAATGCTGAGTTTTGAGAAAATATGCCAGTTCAAATGCAAAGGTGATTGGTTTTCTTTTAGAAACTTATAATTTTCCTTTTCTGTTCCAGAACTGACCATTTTATAATATATAATATATTCCAGTCATCGGGAAAAACAAAAAAAGGCTTGTTCAAAACAATGAAAAAACCTTTTCAGCATATGTGGTTTGGAGATTGAAATCAGAGCATCCATCACTGCTTGAAGTTACATTTTAGCTTGGCAGCTGATGTTTTATATTAATTAAGCTAATCATAAATATTTATCTATCAAAGCAAAATACATCAGATTCATATTTTGATATATTATGTTAGGAAAAAAAAAGATTTACGCAAGATGGATGAGATCTTCCGTCATCTACTTGGTATTGTGCCAAGGTTATACTGATAATATGCCAGTATAGGTTATTAAACTGTATAAAATCAACAAACATTACACTATATACTTTTGACAGTATGGGATATGATATTTTCTATAAAAACCACCTTGTTGATGTATATATAATGATTTACGTGACCCCTTCCATTAGATCCTGGTCCTGAATCGTTGATAAATTACGGCTTTTTATGTCTGGTTGTGATCTATTTCATATTGGTTGAGTCATATCTTCTGGCTGATATACAAATAGTTGTAGGTGTATGATGGTAAAAATAAGGAGCGTTGTGGTTTGATAGTTACCATGGTGAAGGTCGGTGAATTTCTCAAGTTAATGGGTACTCTGGTTTCCTCCATCATCCCACACTGAATGCCTTGACATAGATGAAAGAAAAATTGATTGGGATATAAAACACCATTATTGTGACCAACTTTTAATTTCCTTTAATAATCACCTTTAATAAAACAATGTATTCAAACAAACAAAAAAATATACATGTATACATAAAGGAAATTATGTAAAATTATTAGGAATTATGTAAAACATAGTCATGAGATTAAAATCAGTATTTTTAAAAAAAAAAAAAAAAAAATTTACCAGTACTTTAAATTATTAATAAACATAAAAACCAAAGTAATACCACTTAAGTATAAAGTTAGGTAATTTTAGTTATAAAGCTTATGAGAAGGAATACATAGGAGTTATTGTCTGTATAAAGGAAGGGATACCGGTAGGTAGGAATGGCCCCGTCTGTCCATCAGTCTGTGAATATGTCATTCTGTCTATATACAGTATTATGTCTGCTTCATAACTTCCACATCTATGTAGGTAAACCAACATGAGGTGATGTTTCACATACCAAATTTAGGTATCCAGGTCAAAGGTGAAGGTCATGAGATTAGATCCAAAAGTTAAGGACATAGTGTGCTTGTATCTAAACAGACTGCTCTTGTTTTCAGCAGGTACCCAGTGTATTATGCAGTTTTCTATATTAGAATCAAACCTTATGCGAACTTGTTTCAACAGTAGAATGACATTTATAACAGGCTTATTTTCTCTGCATGTTGACAGGCTTCCACATCAAATTCATGTGAAGTGTAATTTTGTTTTATAGGGATAAAACTTCTAGTTGATGTTTAGTGGTATATAAGCTTTAATTAGATTGATTAGAGTTTCACAATCATTCACTCAGTTGAGTGTACACTCAATCCAAATTAGAGAATATTTCAATGTGAATTTTTAAGACATTAGAGAGTTAAAATTGAAAATTCAATGTTATATTTAAATTGTTTATTGTAAGTTTGTTAAACAAAACAAAACAAACATTGTCTCATAAAACTTTAACTTTTTTTTAAATATTGACGAGAAAAAAATGGAAGTGTTTCAGTTGAGTGTACACTCAATTTAGTGAATTATTATAAAACTGGGGGCTGATGTATATAAAGGTCAGCACGTTTTAATCTTGATTCCTTTTAAATCATATTACATAAAAATAAATACAGGAGCACCTGCTTGTACGGCTGTTTTAACTTGCAGCCAGAATTACAACTAATCATGCATTCTCCCATTCATGTTCAGAAATAGCAAATATAATCAACATTGAATTAATCACATAGCCAGGAAAAAATAACCGTTACATAAAAGATATTATATAACAATGTAGTACATGTACTATTATCTGTTGTTTATACTGGGTCTATTATCTATACACTGTGTGTGGTATTTACTCTGTATCAACTTTATAGCTGGAGTATCCTGTCTCTGTATCATATGTAGAGGTCAATTAGTACATTTGATTGCAGTAGTATGGGGATTTTCTGCATTGATAACATATGCTCATTCTGCATTTATTAAATATTATAGATGATATTAATCTAAATGGTTATTTTTTGCTTAGAATGGGGCTGTAATGATTTTTTTTCCTATAAAAAGGGAGAAGAGTTTTGTCAGTATTTTTGTTTTTTGGTAGATCATAAAACATGGGGCTGTATTACTGTATGTAATAAACATCTATAACATTCCACTTTTTTGTATACCCTGCAAATTTTGAATTTTGTTAATGTATAACAGCATGATATATCAGCATAATAGCAATGTTTACACATTTACGTGTGTAGGTCAAAGGCTAAGATCACTAGGTCTAATGGAGATGATGGGATTGGATATTTGGCCCTCAAGAGATGATTCTAGTTTCATCAACTAGAATTGGATGTAGTTTTGTATAGGCTTTACTGTTTAAAATTGACATGATGCATTTTATTTTATCCGTGACTTTATTGGAAAAAAGTTGACATAAATAAACTCAGTTGTAATAAAATGGAGTATTGTGTAATTTTCCATAGAATACTGTAAACGTACTAATTTTAGTGTATATGTATTTTAGTGCAATTTACATTCTCGACTAATTCGCGTGGATTAAATTTAGCGCAAAACTTTTTAGAAACAGACTATAAGACATACTTATTTTAGCAGTGTATTAAAATAAGGGCTTTTGTCTTAGCCAGAAAATCGCTAAAACTAATACACCGCTAAAATTAGTACATTTACAGCATATGAAATAACCTACCGGTATATGAAATAAAAACAGTTATTTGTTAGGCCATGTAAAAAAATTCTCTGGTTCTCAGATACTTTTTTTTTCAAAAAGTGGCAAGGTAGGTGGGTATTTTCTTTTATTGTTTTATTTCACAAACTTATGCACAACTTATGCATTTTATTTCATGCAAAATTTTTTTTTAATACATTTTATACATATAACCGTACTCCTGAATAAAAAGATATTAACCTAAGTTAGAGTGTAAACCATCTTTTGATATTTTCAGTAATGCGTCATTATGTAAATGTTTTTGAAAAAGATCAATACATTTTTGAATTCTAAGCATTTTATTTTCATATATGAAAAGTGTATTAAATAAACATTTAAACAGTAAACAGTGATGTTGTGTTTTAGAACAATACCCAGGAAATGGGCTGGCATTGCTAAAATGGTATACAAAAACAAGCAATTACATGTTCTTTATCACATAAACTTGAACATTCACACCTACAGTGACATAGTGAGAGGTAGTGTCTTTTAATAGTTGTAAGTCAGTATTTATAAAGCTGTATTAACTGATATTCTTTTTTCACATTAATTTTGGTCAATATTGAAAGATTCACAACCATATATTGGTTACCTTCCAATAGTGTAAAATGTAAATACTGCATGCCTACTTGGCACAATATAAAATTTAAAATGTGATTTTGAAATATCAACCAAATAGCTCAATAACCTCACCAATCTTTACATTTGGGAACATTCTTTCCATTCCGTCAATTTTGTTTTTCCAACAGATACATCGAATGTTAGTGTTGTATTTATGGCAGGGTTATTTTCAGCAGAGTTTTCATTTCCTAACATATCGTTCAAAAGTCCATCACAAATTTTTTGTACGGTTAATTTGGACTTCACTGGCACAATTGTCCATGGTACTAATGTTTTCTTATCAAAACTGAAAGCAAAGCTTGCTAAAATCATCGCTTCTTCGGCATTGCCGGCCAAATTCTCAGATGCCATGTTTTTTTTTTTTAACACTTACATATTTGGAAATGTAAATTGAAGTAATTCGGTACCTTTCCTGAAGAGGAAAACTTACGAGGTGTCCTGAGAACAACCTTTGCTCTTTACAATCTAGATCAATAAAGCGTTTTGAAAAATCTACTTTCACTTTAAGAATCTTAGTCATTGACGTGTTTGATCTTTATAGTTTATTTCCTGCTCAAAACATCCGATCGGTGGATTTTTTTTTTTTTTTACACCACGTTAAAATGGAGCAATCGGCAGCAAATTTAAGCGTGCATCGGTGTCTAAGAACCAGAGAATTTTTTTTACCTGGCCTTAATTTACAAAAGTAATAGTATTATCTTATATTGTCTATCCTGTCTCGGTTCATTTGTAATATGGACCATATTGAGATATACTATAATACAACACATCACTAGTCATTAATGTGACTTCCATTTCTTGTCACATCTTTTCAGATTCAAACATACTGTTTACCAGGAAACTATGTGCCATGGGTCAGATAAATGTAATGGTTTACAAATAGACATATTTAATTGCTATTTTTTTTTTTTTTTTTTTTTTTTTTTTACAGAAATCCACCGCATCAGAGAAGAGTGGGCGGGGCTTTCATAAAACATGCTCCAAGATTAAAAGAATTATATTTAGAATATTGTGCCAATCATCCCAGAGCAGCGGCCGTAGTACAGAATAAAAGGTAAAATCAAGAAAAATTAATAAAATGAACACGAGGAAAACTTAAGTACAGTTGATATACTTTAACATTTTAACTTTTTTAATTAAAATTCTGAAGAGTTTCACATCTTTCAACCTCTTTTAAGATTGTATGTAAACAATAATAATTTAATTTTACCAAAGTGAATGGATACCAGAGCAGAAAACTTTAAAATTGTACAAATTAATTAATCTGTTTGATTAAAAAGCAAAGTGAAATGTGCAACCTTAAGATGCACTTTCAATATTACTTCATAGGTTTACTGTAAAATAGTTATATTATATGTAATTCTATAGTCAGATAAAGGTCCTTTTTAGCTCACCTATATGAAGAAATGCAGTAGAAAAACTTATGATATGTACTGTGTATAGGCACCATTGTCAGCATCCATTATTCAAGGTTTAAATTTTTCAACAAACAAAATCGCAAGTTAGAACCAAGTCTTCTTCTGACAGCTCATGTGAAAAAATAAATAGAAATATAGTTATTTTGGTCATAGTTTTTGACCTAAAAACCTCAGAAAGGGTTCTTAAATAATAGGTTCCAAATAATACAATGTAGTTGTGTTTTTTAATTTGTGGAAATTAATGCCCGTTACAACATGCCCTATAGCATTATTACAAGCATTTCTGTATTTACTACTATAATTCATAATTCCTTGTTTTTATGTTTTAGGGATGAGTTAAATAAATTTATTGAAAATGCAGGTACAACATCGACAACAATGACCTTGACCTCTAGTTTATATAAGCCATTTACAAGATTAGATAGATATCCAAGTTTATTAAAGGAATTAGAAAGACATATAGAGGTGAGTTTAAATAGAGAGTAAATCAGTAGAAATTGGATGAATGGAATAATGATGTTTTACACCCTGGTAAAGATTATTGCACTTGCATTGAGGCAGTCAGTTCTTGAAAAGTGGAGGAAATATAAGTATCTTGGGAAAATCAACAACCATAAGCAAGAAACTGACAAAATTTCGCAGGTTTATTAGGTTATTTATTAGGTTGAATCGGTAGGAAATATTTAAGTCTGTTTTGCAGATTTGTATTTGGACTTCTTTTTTGAAAGTGCCATTGGTATTGTGATTGTGCATAACCATTTATGTTTCATCATTAATTTTGTCTTGTACATCAATCTAAATCTTGAAAGAAGGCATTCACTGAGAGACATTATATAGCAGTCAGTAATTTTGCAAGAGAAGCTGTCATGATACAAACTGATCTCCATTGTAATCAGCAGGAGCCATTTAGATTCAAAATAACACATAGCATACCAAACAGTAAAGTTTTCTTCCTTTTACAAGGCTTCTCGTGCTGTTAAAAAACATTTACCATATTTAAGGATTGAATGTCATTTTGAATGTTGTCATTGGGGTATGACAACATCAGACTACCTTCAAAGTAAGTGAATCACAAAGCAATTCATGTAACTGTGAACGTGGTCTGATGTTGTCATACCTCAATGACAACATTCAAAATGACATTCAATCCTTATGTTTACATTATTTTTACCCACATAAAGGTATTGTTAATTTTACGAAAGTCGGTGTATTAATGTGGTTGGAAACACTTAAAGTGAGATAACTCTTTTTGTAAACCATATAAAGAGAACAGCCATATTAATTTGTTTCAATGCTTGGCAATCGTAAAATATAGTTCTGTAAAACACTTTTGAAAATTAAATTCTTTTTCTCCTTTTTTAACTAAACAATAATCTGTTTGGTAAGATATTACTATGAATATAATTTCTACGTTTGTTACGGCTTTTTGAAAATTAAATCTATTTCTCCTTTTTTCACTAAACAATAATCTGTTTGGTAAGATATTACTATGAATATAATTTCTACATTTGTTACGGCTTGTAAAGAGCGTCCCTACAGTTGCCAGACAAAATTTATGAATGAACCCCTAGAAAATTATGAATTAATAAGTAGTTCATTGGTGGTATGTATTCCTCCACCATTCCCGGTGCATCGAAAGCAGATTGGCTAAAGATATAACTGACATATCGCTTTATCACAGAGCTTGTGACACACTGCTATCATCGAAAAATTAACCCAATGCCAAAGAGATTCAAATAAGACAATGAATTGGTAATGTAAACATATATCTGTGTGTGTGTGTGTGTGTGTGTGTGTGTGTGTGTGTGTGTGTGTGTGTGCGCAAAGGATATCATTAAGAACCATGTTTGCACAAAGTAAGTATCTTGCTCCAGAGTTTGGTATTCTAAATTAAGTTTTAATATTCATGGTTTAATGTATCAAAGATTACATTTGATTGATATTTTATTTATATTTTCAGGAGAGTCATGTAGATAGAGGTGATACTCAGAGAGCCATAGCTGTATATAAAGATATTGCTGTATGTACCTTAGTTTTTATTTTAACATGCTTCAGTGACCAAGTGTGTATATAGCATAGACTGGGGGTGATCTTTGGTGTTATAGTTATTTATTCTGAAACTTTGTATGAATTGATAAATTATTTCCCAAAAAAATTAAATACATGTAAGTTTATCAGCATTTAGAAATTAAAATCACAGGTTCCTTCAGATGAGTTCTTCAAAAAATACCCTGCTGTCTTTTATTATGGTATGATAAAAAAAACCTTAGTGCTCATTTAATCATTACATACTGTCATTGTCACTGCCTGTGCCACTGTGCTTGTAATGGTGTATTTTGCAGAATTTTTATAGAAAATGTAACAAAATAGAATAAAGTCTAGTTTTCTTCACTTATTTCATATTTGAACCCAATCATTATGGAAAATAACAATGTATCCCAGATTAATCATAGAATATCGTATAAGAACATATAATTCTACTGCAAAAATTGGGGATGAAGAATTGAAAATAACACAATTTGCAGACGACACTACCCTACTCCTTGATGGTTCTTTTAAAGCTTTTGATGAATCTTTACATACTCTTGAAATGTTCGCTAGGTTTTCGGGGCTAAAAATTAATTCGTCTAAAACTAAAGTAGTTTCGATAGGGTGTAAGAAATATAGTGGTGAAACTTTTGACCACAGACTTAAATTAGATTGGGGATGTGAAAAATTCGATTTGTTAGGCATTAAATTTTCAGTCGACTTTACACAAATGATTTCGATAAATTACAAACCAAAAATTTCCGAAATAAAAAATATACTTAACCTGTGGGCGATAAGAAATTTAACACCAATTGGAAAGATTGCGATTCTGAAATCATTAATTATTTCAAAATTCAACTATTTGTTTATTACTCTTCCGAACCCAACTGAAGATATTATTAAAACATTAAATACTCTATTCTTCCAATTTATATGGAATAAAAAACCCGACAAAATAAAACGCGACATTCTTACAAATGATTATAGTAAAGGTGGTCTAAAAATGACCGATTTAAATAGTTTTATAAAGGCATTGAAAACTACATGGATACGAAGATTGATTACTAGAAATTCAACATTTATAAAAATATTTGAAATTATGGTATTGCCTGTTAAAAGTTTAACAAATTATGGATGTGATTACATTACAGAAATTGTTAATAAGAAATTAAATGCTTTTTGGAGAGATACTTTAAATGCATACAAAGACCTACAATTAAAACGTTTAGCATATACTTGGAAGGAATTTCAGACTACTTGCTTATGGAAATACCCTTATTTTAAAATAGGAAGTAAAAGTGTTTGCTATAAAAAATGGGTAGAAAGTAATATATTTTTCGTATGTGATTTATTGGATGAAAAGGCCTCTTTTTTAGATTATAAAACCTTTGTAAACAAATACAGAATAAGAACAAATTTTTTAGAATATATCGGTCTTATTAAATGTATAAAGGGCTGTATAATAAAAAATAATATAACGATACATTGTGTTATAGTTGACAGGCCTTATATACCCAGCAGTTTTTACCCGTTATTGAAATCAACTAAAGGATGTCAAGATATGTATAAAATTTTCAAACCTGACCCAAAAAACTTTAAAACAAAATCCAAATGGACTGAAAAATTTGCTTTAAATGATTCTAATTGGAAACATACATGTATATACACTCTACCATTTATTGCGACAAAAGATACAAGACTACAATGGTTCCAATATCGTATTAATCATAGAATTTTGGCTACAAATTATTCGTTATATAAAATGAAAATAAAAGAAAATAGCATGTGCACGTTTTGTAAAACCAACTCGGAAACTTTGGAACACATTTTTTGGAATTGTGAATATACAAAGAGTTTATGGAATGATTTAAAATTTTGGATAAGAGAAAATAATTATATTTTAGAATTAAATGAAGAAATAGCACTCCTTGGCATTACCCCCCTTACAGAAAACAATAGACCCGACAATTTAATTATTCTCTTGACAAAGTATTATATTTACTCGAGCAGAGTTAAAGAAAAAAAACCAAATATCCATGAACTACGGACTCATATTGAATATCACCTAAAAACTGAATACTACTTAGCAAAAAAAAAAACAGAGATATTAACTTTAGAAAATATTTTATTAACGTACTATCGATATTTCCTGTAGAATGAACGACTTAAGATTTATAAATCATTAGTATCATATATATATATATATATATATATATATATATATATTTATTTATTGAACGGATATGTCACAAGTGATGTAACACTATGTAACAATAATTGAATAATTTATTATATGTTATCTTAGTGTATATGTAATGTGCTTTAATCAATCATGTCAATACAATAAATATTTAAATTACAAAAAAATAATTCTACTACAAAAGTTTTATTTGTTGAGCTTGATAGTATTTACACTAAAAGGATGTGTTTTTGCTCTTGGTTTATATCTGTAAATGAACTTTGCTTTGCCAGATTTTTCACAAGCTAATTCCATGTAGCACAACAATTTTTACTGTATACAATATTCTCTGGTTATGGAGGATGATTTTGGGCTATGAGTGGGCTAAACAGGGTGAACACTACCAAAAGTTATTCATATTTAATAATATTACTCAGGTGCCCTTTACTTGTTTTTTGTCACAATTAGGTGTCACCATTTTTAGCTCAACTGGCTAAAGCCAGATGAGCTTATGGCATGATGCGCGCGTGCGTGCATGCGTGCGTGCGTCTGTTAACAGCAAAAACTCAGAAACTACTGGGCCAATTTTAGCAAAACTTTGCAGGAATGATCCTTAGAAGGAGTAGATGAAAATTTTTACAATTGGTTTCCATGGCAACCAAAAGTAGGTCACAGCGACCTAGAATGTAAAAAACCTAAAATAAGCTTCTTCTCTGAAACCATAGGTTATATTCAAAATCTGATGTGATATTTAGCTTCTAGACACCCTTAAACATGTAGGTTGTACATTTCGTGAAATTCTGTCAAAAACTAGGTTACGCGTTTTTCTGTCGTACTTCGTAAAAAGTGAAAATAAGGCTTATAATGGAAAATCAACTTTGAAAATCTTCTTCTCTGAAACCATGAAGCCTTAAGCTTTCATATTTGGCAGTTATTATCAGCTTGAGCCCCTTTACCAAGTTTGTACAAATGGTGGCCCCCGGACCATTTTTGGCCCCACCCCAGGGGTCCATATATCAGCATATGCATATATGGCTCATAATGGAAAATCAACTTTGAAAATCTTCTTCTCTGAAACCATGAAGCCTTATGCTTTCATATTTGTCAGTTAATATCAGCTTGAGCCCCTTTACCAAGTTTGTACAAATGGTGGCCCCCAGTCTATTTTTGGCCCCACCCCAGGGGTCCATATATCTGCATATGCATATATGGCTTATAATGGAAAATCAACTTTGAAAAACTTCTTCTCTGAAACCATGAAGCCTTAAGCTTTCATATTTGTCAGTTAATATCAGCTTGAGCCCCTTTACCAAGTTTGTACAAATGGTGGCCCCCGGTCCATTTTTGGCCCCACCGCAGGGGTCCGTATATCAGCATATGCATATATGGCTTAAAATGGAAAATCAACTTTGAAAATCTTCTTCTCTGAAACCATGAAGCCTTAAGCTTTCATATTTGGCAGTTAATATCAGCTTGAGCCCCTTTACCAAGTTTGTACAAATGGTGGCCCCCGGTCTATTTTTGGCCCCACCCCAGGGGTCCATATATCTGCATATGCATATATGGCTGATAATGGAAAATCAACTTTGAAAATCTTCTTCTCTGAAACCATGAAGCCTTAAGCTTTCATATTTGGCAGTTAATATCAGCTTGAGCCCCTTTACCAAGTTTGTACAAATGGTGGCCCCCAGTCTATTTTTGGCCCCACCCCAGGGGTCCATATATCTGCATATGCATATATGGCTTATAATGGAAAATCAACTTTGAAAATCTTCTTCTCTAAAACCATGAAGCCTTAAGCTTTCATATTTGGCAGTTAATATCAGCTTGAGCCCCTTTACCAAGTTTGTACAAATGGTGGCCCCCAGTCCATTTTTGGCCCCACCCCAGGGGTCCATATATCTGCATATGCATATATGGCTTATAATGAGATATCAACTTTGAAAATCTTCTTCTCTGAAACCATGAAGCCTTAAGCTTTCATATTTGGCAGTTAATATCAGCTTGAGGCCCTTTACCAAGTTTTTACAAATGGTGGCCCCCGGTCCATTTTTGGCCCCACCCCAGGGGTCCATATATCTGCATATATATATATTGGAAATCAAATTAAAAAATTTTCTTCTCTGAAACTGTAAGGCATAATGCTTTTATATTTGGCATTTAACATCAGCTCAAGTCCCTTTACCAAGTTTGTACAAATGGTGGCCCCTGGGCCATTTTTGGTCCCACCCTAAGGGCCAATATATCTACATATGCATATATGGGAAATCATATTTAAAAATCTTCTTCTCTGAAACTGTAAGGCTTTAAGCTTTCATAATCAGCTCAAGTCCCTTTACCAGGTTTGTACAAATAAAGGCCCCTGGGCCATTTTTGGTCCCACCAAGGGGCACATATATCTACATATACTTATATGGGAAGTCAAATTTAAAAATATTCTTCTCTGAAACTGTAAGGCCTACAGCTTTTATATTTAGCATTTAACGTCAGCTCAAGTCCCTGTACTGAGTTTATATAAATGAAGGCACAAGAACCATTTTTGTCAGTTGAGCTCCACAGGCCCTTTTGGGCCTCTTGTTTTTCATATTGTGCTATCCATTAGAACAGTGATATGTGATAAATAGAACATTTTGTAGCAAATTATGGATATGAATTTTATTTTGTTTCTCATACTTCACTGATAAATATATACTAGCTCACTGACTTATATTCATTCACTTCTAAAACCACGTACTAACTACACAAGTGCACATACTCACTACTTCATGTACTCCCTTTACAATACACCCCCACACTTTCACTCACACACATACCGGTACTCACTTTTTTTCACACTTTAACAAACACACTCACTTTCATACACAATTGATTTCACCTACAATTTCAGATACTCACTTTCACTTTTATTTCAACTTACTTACTTTTACTCACACTTACACACACACACACACACACACACACACACACACACACATACACACACACACACACACACACACACACACACACACACACATATACACTTTCACTTTTACTTACTTTTACATGCATACAAACATTCACATTTTCACTCATGTAATCACTCACTCTTGATCTGTGCACCTGTGTTTTTTTTTATTTCCAAATTATCATTAAGTTCAAAATGATACAAGAAATATGTCACAATACATAAAGTCTTACATATTTATAAATTAAGATGTATTTCTTTTAAAAGATGCATGTGTATACATACATTTCAAGAATTAAAAAAAAAATTACTTTCTGAAACTTGAGATATTTTAAAACCAAGGTTTTTTGACAGTACTTGGTTATATATAGCTTTAACCTGATGAATAATACTCTAAAATGGTTAATATTAGTATTAGAATTTAATTCATTTTATTCATGGTCTTTATGCAGTAAGAATGAAATCAAATATCATTTCTTAAGGGGAAAATTGCAGCAACATATGTTAGTGTGCTTATTTAGATTATATAAGATAACAGATAGAAAGGTTGTATGTTCAAGTCTCATTCCAGCATGTATTAAATATCCTTGAACAAGACATGTAATCTGATGAAGCTCAATGTATATACAACAGATAAATGAATGTTACCACCTGAAATACTGATAGTTGAATCACTTTTGGTGAACCACCTTGGTTGCTCAATGGTAGATGGTAGATAATTTGCTCCTAGAGCAGGGGGTTCTGGATTCCTGCTTCCTGGTGGTGCTTGGCATTAAAGGGACAGAGTATTGACTGGTTCACCTAGTGCCAGAATAAATGTCACTAAGGGAGTCATGTGCTTGTCTGTAGCATACTGATTTATTGAGCTAGCAACTTAACAAAAAGTTACCCTAAGTTCGCACTAGTTAAGGCAGACCATAATATACACCCCAAGATCTCAAATAGCTGAAAAATTGCTGATGCAATGTTAAACAACATTACAGTCAATAAACCATCATAAAGTTCATGGCATGATGTCCATGGGAGAGAATTCAGTATTGTATTGTAGAACTGACCTGATGAGTTATAGGCTTGGAACTCTTCTGTCATATAAGTTAAGAAATATAAGGTGTACCGACAGGTCTTAACTAACATTATAGATTAAAATAACAAGTAACAAAAATATTTAACTTGAGTTGTCTAATTTATATATTTACAGAATGCTTGCATGGAAGTTAGAAAACTAAAAGAAATGGAGTATGAAATATTAACTAGTGCAATAAAGGGATGGGAGGGGGAGGTAGGTATTATTACAATATTCAATCGTGCAATTAATGGAGGGTGGGTAGGTTTTATTACAAGATAATAGTAGTAAAATTGTAGGGTATATTTGATATGATAATGGTTTGATGGCAACAAAATGTAAACTTAGTTGATGAATATACTGTAAATCCTGACAAAACTGAACACCTGGGCTGAAGATTTAGTTCAGATTAGACAGGTTTATTTTCTAATGAACAACTACGGTAATACATGTAGTAAGATATACAGTTAAAAATGCAAAATTTGAAATAGAATTACATGTAGGAATATTATGTACTGCTGACGTGTACTTTTAACTGATGTTTACATGTAAATGTTTCAAAGTCTGAACACAGATTAAGACGGCCACACCCTGGTATTAGGTCTGAGTACAAAGAATTTGGAAACATCAGCATGTTGTCCCATCGTGAGAACAACTCAAATGATAGCTGTTAAGACTTCTGTGTTGTCTAAATTGATTCCCAGACATTTTTTTGGGAAAAAAATGTTTCTGATCCTGAGAAAGGGATAGAGAATCACCTGTAGTTAAGCAAATTAGCAGTACTGATTATAAAACTAACAGACCAGAATGAGACATATTATGAGACATACCAGAATGAGACATATTATGAGACAGACCGGAATGAGACATATTATGAGACAGACCGGAATGAAACATATTATGAGTCAGTCAAAAATGAGACATATTATGAGACAGTCCAGAAAGAGACATATTATGAGACAAAGAGACCAGAATTGGACATTATGAGACAAAGACCAGAATTAGACATATTATGAGACAGAGACCAGAATAAGACATTATGAGACAAAAAGACCAGAATGAGACATATTATGAGACAAGGAGACCAGAATTGGACATATTATGAGACTGACCAGAATAAGACATATTATGAGACAAACACACCAGAATTGGAAATATTATGAGACTGACCAGAATAAGACATATTTTGAGACAAACACCCCAGAATGAGACATATTATGACAGTCCAGAATGAGACATGTTAATGAGACAAACAGACCAGAATTAGAGATATTATGAGACAAACAGAATGAGACATTATGAGACAAACAGACCAGAATAAGACATATTATGAGACCGCCTAGAATGAGACATATTATGAGACAGCGCAGACAAACAGAATGGGACATTAGAGTCAAATAGACCAGAATGAGACATATTATGAGACAGCCCAAAATGAGACATATTATGAGACAGACAGACCAGAATGAGATATTATGAGACAAACAGACCAGAATGAGACATATTATGAAACACACAGACCAGAATGAGACATATGAGACAAACAGAATGAGACATTATGAGATTAACAGCCCAGAATAAGACATATTATGAGACAGCCCAGAATGAGACATATTATGAGACAAACAGACCAGAATGAGACATATAATGAGACAAACAGACCAGATTGAGACATTATGAGACAAACAGAAAAGATTAAGACATATGAGACAAATAGACCAGAATGAGACATATTATGAGACAGCCCAGAATGAGACATATTATGAGACAAAATTCAAGAATTGAGCAAACAGTATTTAATCATACTAAATTTTTTTTTTAACTTTTTACAGGAGATAGCTAAATTAGGAGAAGTGATTCATTTGTCTCAAGTTCAGCTTCACACATTAGCTGGTGATAAACATGACCGTATATTTGTGTTATTTCCAAGTGTTCTTGTTATGTTATCAATGAGTCCAAGACTCAGCGGATATCAGTATGAGGTTTGTAATATATTACTACAATTTGTAACACTCGAGTCTATCTGTTCGTAGTTTGGCATTCGACATTTGTTTATGTATTTGAAGTACCGGTATGTTCTAAGTTTGGCATTCGACATTTGTTTATGGATTTGAAGTATGCTCTAAGTTTGGCATTCGACATTTGTTTATGGATTTGAAGTATGATTTTTACATACATTATACAGTAAAAAGTAAAACCTGCATATTAAGACCATCAGTGGGACAGAGAAAAATATAGACACAGTGATTTTGCAATTGCTATTGAAAACTACCTTCTACCTTTCAGATTTAGAAAATTCTAATTGTTTTTATATGCTCAGAATTTTGAAGTTCATTGCAAAGGTTTTATATTGTGACAATATAATAAAGTTTTCAGCCAGGACAGTTTTGGACAACTGGATTTAACAAACTATTTGATTGTGTGTCAGTATTCGCTTTTGGGGAAAATTGAGAAATATTGGGTAGGGATTATAAGCAAATGAAACATTTGGGACAGGACTTTATTATATAGAGGTTCTTTTTGGTTGAAATTTGAAGGCAAAGGAAACTTGCCATGGTGGTCCTAATTGACAGGTTGTCTTTTTTTCTGGAGGTGGTCACTTAGCAAATTTTACTGAATTGAAATTTCTTACATTTTGTACATTAGAAATAGGGTTTAAGAATGAGATGAATGAATTAGCGAGTTTTTGTTTAAAGCTGCATCAGCTTTATTGCAGCAATTCGCGGCTATAGGAATGAGGTGAAAGCCCCTGGGAAAAATTTAAAAATTGTGACACAATGTCTCTTACATGATGAGTTAAATGATATACAGACGTTGAACAAAAGTATTCACACGATAATATAAATAGACGTCATTTCAGCGACCTTGCAATTTTCATCAACACCGGTTCAAATAATTTAGGTCAATTGTTATCAGAAGACATGACATCCTGGCACACGATTTTTGTTCAGGAATTTAAAAAAAAAAAAAGAAAATCAACCAAACTGAGAAAAGTATCAATGTATGGAATACACTTACCTTAATATTTGGTGATGTACCTACAGCCTCTGTGTATCCTGGCTAAACGTTCCGGCAAGGTGTGATATAAATTTTGAATATATTCAGCTGTCCATATATTGAAAATATGATTATAAATGTCATCATTGGAATGAATAAGATGAGACACAAGTCTGATATTGTTCTTAATTTTCAACCAAACATTTTCAATTGGATTAATGTCTGGTGATTGTGCGGGCCATTCAAAGGACTGTATATTATTTCTTCTTTGTATGCATTTGTTATACAAGAATGATGGACGGGGGCATTGTCATCCATAAACAAAAAATCTGTATTTGGAAAGTGTCTAGCAATAACAGGCCATAAATTTTCTTCTAAAATATCTATATATTTTGTGGAATTAATATTACCGTTGACTCTTGAAAGCGTACCAATGCCATTACAAGTTATGCACCCCCTATCATAATGCTATATTTTTTCTCAAACATCTCCAAACTGTTTTTTCTGATATATTTAAGTAATTTTTTGCATTAAATTCATTTGTGACATTGGACAAAATGGAATTTCTATTCATTCTTACTTGCTGTATTAATGACCTGGACGCCCTGACACTGATCAATTGTTTTCTGCCACTTCGTTTGCAATTTTCTTGTGATCCAGTTAATAAAATTTTTTTCCAAAAACTGTTAATGGTAGATTTAGGTAACCCTAAAATTTCTGCAACTTTTCCGTAACTTTTTCCCTCCCAATAATGATATTTTTACACCCTATACTTATTTCACCAGATTTTCGCCACATGTTGGATTTTCTGTAATTGTTGATGATCTAAAAATAGCAGACGACAACAAAAATGACCTAATATTTACTTTGACCTTGTATATTAACTTATTCATACGGTGTAGGGGAAAACCTTATGTATCAATATTTATACCGCATTGAAATACAGCATAAGGCATATGGGAGAGTTAAAATCGCATCACCGTGCGAATACTGTTGTCCAATGTCTGTATATATTTCTGATTTTGTTTGAGGTGAGACAATAATTTTTCTGATTTTCATTGAAAGGTTTTTAAAAGTCTTACCATATCCGACAATCAGAGTGGTGACAGTGAAATGTAATACAATATAACCTGTGAATAAAGACAACCTAAGGGATTGAGCATAGGTGTATTTAATAGACAGGTGAATTTAATATAGAGTTGATTATATGATAAATCCATTGGGAATACCTCGGACTGGTTGCTGTAAATAGGTGATCTTTATGTAGTGGTGAATTCTGTAGCAGGTTGTACTGTATTGGAAAGCAAGTAGTCTTTGTTTTTTCATTGTAATTTGTCAGTGTGTTTAAATACATGGATATCTCATTTACATTTTACAGGGTCAGTTACCACTAAGTGGTATGAATGTTATTAAATGTGATGATGAAGAAAATTATCCCTATGGGATGGAAATATCAGGTAGGTGTATTCATGATATCTTACCTTTATAGAAGTAATAACCCCAACCAACCCCCACCCTCTTAGCCAATGACCAATGTTTTATCACTCACACATGATTAATCCAGATTGCTGTCATGTGACCAAGCAATAGAATCATCATGTGACCAGGCAATAGAATCATCATGTGACCAGGCAATAGTTAAAATCATTATCAAGCAATAGAATACCCAAAATCAGTCATATTTTAAAAGATATAAGAATTTTATACTTTAAAAGAGAAAAAATAAAATTATAAACAGGTAACAATATGAGTTAAAGAACCATGAATTGGGTGTAAAGTTACATGATATTAAAATTTTTGTTTCAGGGAATATGATAGAAAAAATTATAGTAACATGTTTGACAGCTTCTGAACTAAATTCTTGGTTAGATGCATTAAAACAACAAGTTAACATCACTCAGACCTCAGGAACAACAAAACCTCAGAGTTTACAGGTATGATAATAGAACAAAATAGTTACATGGCACAGAACAGTGTGAACAAACAGGATATCACAAGATTGCAAACTGCCCCAGTGCCTCAGTGGTAGAGCATCCATCACTAGAGGGAGAGATTTTGGGTTCAAACCCCCAAAGAGTCGCACATAAGACTAAAATTTGAACTGCTGCTTCCTTGCCAGCAGTCGGCATTAGGAGGACACATACTGGTTCACCTGGTGTCTAAATAATGTGACTGGGGAGTAGTATGTTTGTCTGTGACATATTAACTGAGTGAGCTAGCAACTTATAAAAAGTTAACTTAGAGTGCATGCTAGTACAAGACAGGTCCTGACACACACTAGCATACTCGAACTTGTCTTTAGATGGAACCTTAGAAATGAAATACCTTGCTGTCATTGTGATTAGCTGAAAATTGCTAATGTGACATTAAACAACATTACAACCAACCAACAATGTTGCAGAAACCTTTAAAGGTACAGAATATGATCTAGAAAGTTCCAACTTGCACACTCATGTTTTTTAACTGAACTATAATTTAAAATCAAATTTTGAAGAATTGCATGTGTATGGTTTAAAATTTTGGGTTTAATTAAGGATGTTTGAATTTTTAAGAAAAGCAAAATAAATGTGGTTTTTTTTCAGATTTCTACATCACAGCCAAGTATAAGCTTATTAACACAAGCAAAAACAGCATTAGTAACCCATTCCACATGGAGCATGTCATGTCTACGACCCTCTCCACCTCTACGACAACATCTAGTCTGTAAAGATGACGGAATAAGAAGTCCACGCATGGGTAGAAAACCAGTCAGGAGAAAACCAGGTAATGTTAACTGTCATATTTAGGGTTTTAAAACACATATATTGTAAAATATAACTAATTTCAGAGTTATCATAATGTACTCTTTGTGTCACTGTGTTTTTGACAGTGAATTATGCAAGATTTTCATAGAAAATCCAATTAACTTGAATTACATTTGGTATTTTTCACTTGAATCTAGTCATAACTAAAAATTGCTATGCGCATCTACAATTACCATGGAGAAAGGAAAGTTTTGCTGCTACAGGGAGTTTACATGTCAAAAATTGTGATGTTTACACCAGAAGTGATGCTTTTGGTGACGAATTACATCATATGTGCAGAAAAAAAACCTTCACCATTTGCTTTGTGTTGCAACCTGTAAAATCCCTGTATCAGCAACACTTTCCTTTCTACAAAATTTTTTTGATAATCGCAGATGCACATAGTGATTTTCAGTTACAACCTAGACTTTAGTAAGTGAAAAACAATGAACTTAGTTCAAGTTAATTGGAAACTCAGAGAGAACCACTGCCTACAGCAAATGAACTGACAGACTTTGTATAAAAGAATTTGCCTTGCCTTTTAATACGACGTGCTGTGATTCAGGATCCATATGTCAGGGCTTAAGACCCCTTGGCCATTTAGTGGGTTGAGAAAATGGTGTTTTTCATCCCAGTCAAGAATTTTTCACTTATACCATGGCAGTCAATTCTGGAATAGTAGAGGAAACTGGAGTCGAAAGAGAAAACCACTGATCTTCAGCAAGCAAATTGATAAACTTCTCCACACTAAGAATTGGCCGAGTGAGGTTTAAACCTAGGTAGTTTAAAGCACTGTGATCCATAATCTCAAGCTTTAGACCATTTAGCCACCTTGCCCCCTCAGCCATTGAGGTCTAATATGATATTGGGAATTGGTTTAAGGTTCACTTACTAGAGATTTTATAAAAAAAGAAGTTATTATTACTACAAATAAAATCATATTTTTGGATTGATATCTTGGTTTATTTAACAGTTAAAATCTGGTTACAGGTAAATTTTTTTTTTATCTGTAAATCAAGATATTATTTTTCCTGAACATTTTCTCATGAGCAGTAACTGAAATGTAACTTCAGTCATTGTAAATTAGAAAATTTTATATTTGTAATATTTTTTGTAAAATGACACCCACAACAATAATATTTTTTACTGTATCACAAAGCAATAAAACATACTTTAGATTTTTGCAGTAATTTTACTTTGCAACTTGTGATTTATATGAAAATTAGAGAAGCCTATAAATTTCTGGATGTAACTTTATAAATGTGTTGCTTTTTAGTGTTAATACTGTCACCTCTTTGTTTTTAAGAATAGTTCATGTGTATATATCATATACATTTTCTTCTTCGTCTTTTTACATTACAACAGTGCGGACACATTCCCAGGATGAGTATGATTACAAATGCCGTTGGCGACAATGTTAGTTTTTATTATTTCATTGTTGTATGTGGCCTTATGTTATTATTTCATTTGTTGTATGTGGCCTGATATTTATTTTATGTATATACATGTGTTTATTTATATCCTTAGTATTGTATGTGGCCTTTAATTTCTCCTTTACTATTTTGTTTAATTCTCAGTTTATTTTTGGTGTTGTAAGCATAGTTTATTTTTAGAGCTTTTTTATGGCATGAACATATAAAATCTCAGTTTATTTTCCGTGTTGTAAGCATAGTTTATTTTTAGAGCCTTTTTATGACATGAACATGTTAAATCTAAGTTTATTTTCGGTGTTGTAAGCATAGTTTTTTTTTTCAGAGCCTCTATGTGGCATGGACATATTTTTGACATTGATATTATTTTAGAATATCTGGGTGTTGCATGAGTGATATAGAACTTTAATACATAGAAATATTGTACATACATTTAGCATGGATTTTAGTCTTTCTACCAGAAACTGCTTTGTAACATTACTCTATAATGGAATTATATAAATAACAGATAAAAATTATTATAATCTAACTACATATAGAGGTAAAATCAAATCACTTCTACTCTACACAATAATACAATAAAAATGCAAAAAAGAAAACAACACAAAAAAGAAAAAGAAAAAAGAAAGAAAAAAAAATAGTAACATAAGAAAAAAGTTATTTACATCATGAAAATATACTTTGGGTTCTTGTCACCTTAACAACCTATCCATAACTTCAACTACCTACATAAAGTCTTGTTTGCATGATGGTATGCAAGATGATATATCGTGTTTTCACTAAAACTAAGTACATTCACTAAAACCCAGTACATATATGCAGAATAGCAAATAAATACAGTATCATATTTGCATTCATTTTCAGATGACTAGCATTCGTTTTAGAAGTTCAGATTTTAAAATTTGAAGTATCTATATTCTTTTACAAGTAGGCAACTGGGCCTGGTTAATTTAAAGCTCTGTTACCAATAATATTACCAATATCTGTTAAAATTTTGAAAAACAAAATTGCTTTGCTCAGTTAATTTATATTTTTGAGAGTAATCCAAGTCTTTATTATCCAGATTTAATAAAATTATATTTTTCTATTGCAGAATATCAAAAAGACACAAATTGTAATTTCCAGATGATTACGTTATAATTATGTTTTTATGTAGATGTTTCAATGTTTTTGTTTTTTTTTTTTTTAAAAAAAAACAACATTTTTTAAATATCATTTTGATTTTCTTTTCCTATTTCAAGATAACCCATTTTATCTTTTTAATAGATGATCCGAGAACTATGGAAGAAGATGCTGTGATATTAAAAGTGATAGAAGCTTATTGTACAAGTGCTAAAACAAGACATACAGTCAACTCATGTAAGTATCATGTGACAGGAAATAGCAAGTGTTATGTTGCCATGCAACAGGAAATGCTTTCATACCATTGGTTATGATGTCATCGAAATGGCTGGCCCCAGTTTCACAATCATTCCTTAACTAAGATTTTTCTTAACTTAAATTTAGCAAACTTTAGCAATCTCTTTTTGAGTTACAAATAAACATTTGCCATAAAACTAAATGCAGATGTTACATGCTTAAAGTGTTCTTCAAAATCACACTTTACATTACTAAATATTTCAACAATTAACAAAATTATTAAGATTTTAAATTCCCCAGATTTAAGTTAAGGAAAATCTTAGTTAAGGAATGATTGTAAAACTGTGGCCAGTTATGATGTCATTGAAATGGCAGGTATGCTGTGATTATGTTGTTTTGTGACAATTTGGGTATGATATTATATCAAGTTTGTCATGTGACATGTTGTGATGTCATTATTTTGGTAAGTATGTGTCATGTGACATAGTTCATTTCCTGTGGCTAAATATGATTTTCAAATGGTGTTATCTACTTGTCTTCCAAAGCCTTTAAAAATTGTATAATGATTTTAAGATATTTTAAATTTTCCTTCTGCATGGTTTATTGTCTCTTCAGAAACCTTTAAATTACACATATTTTAATTTTTTCCAATTAAGTGCATTTTTATGGATGGAATTTACTAATTAAAAACAGTTTTTTTTAGAAAATATAATTGGTCCAAAATATCCATGTGAATATTTGGAAATCAGCTATTTTTGCAATGTTATGACTTTGATTTGAATGATACATAGGATAACGACACAAAACTTTTCCAGCATGGAGACGACTTCTCTTGTTGGTGCTTTGTGTTTGTTTCACTAATGGTTATTTTTCTACTAACTTATGTTGAAAGTGGTTAATTATATAACAATCACAAGAGATAAAAATATTTTAATTTATCTTAATTTGACACTAAATATAGTAGCAATGAAATGTCCTTATGCATGCCTGATCATTTTAAATCCCTGTACAGAGCTCTGAAGAGCTTACACCATACACTGAGTTGTAGTGTTGGAAAGTAAAACCTGTTACTTGAGATGTTTGAAAATATATTAAATTTAAATGAGTATATACCATTACAAAGTATCCTTTAATTGATTAGTCTTAATTGTCAGGTGCCCTTTATACAGAGGTATTAAATAAAGCCAGTAACTGTCAAGTATAGAAGTATTAAAAAAAGGGAATAACTTTGAATAATCTTACTTAAAATTTAATTTCAAACAAGTTTAGAAGAGTTTATATCATAACTCTTATGTAAGATTTGGAAACTGTTTTTACATATGTTATAAGTTTTTTGATTGACTACATTAGCAACTCTTGCCATTTGCAGTATTGATACAGAAATCAAACTCTAAATTGTACAGAACCAATACAAGTTATGAATTAAAAATTACGACATCATATTATGTTCATTCCCCTTTAAATACTTAAAAAACCTTGAACCTTGAGGTAATGTTGCATGCTGCAAGTTTTAGTCATTATATTGTTGTATTGTATATACGTCATTTGTATGTATACTCTTACATTGAAATTATCTTCTATCCAAACTGAAGTCTGATTTATGCCTTTTGATTCATCTCTAAGCTTGTCTATTTGAAATAAAAAACATGGGTTCAATTACCACCCAGATCTGAACAAAATCTAAACTATAAAAAAATCAGAAAAAGATAGATAAATGTTTTACAAATCACTCGGTATTTAGAAATAAATGCCAAAAACTGAGGATAAGATCTCAAAATTGCTTTGTGACAAAGGAAGTCAAAATATGTTGAAAAGAAATCATAACTACACCTTGCTACTCATACAGTTGACAAGTGTGAATTTAAGCTTAAAAATGATAAGTCTGTATATATGTATTATCGATGAGATCTTAAAACCATGGTATTTATGTATGCATTTTGACTTAACCAAAACTTCATGTTGTGTATCCTTACATAAGTATGAATTTCAAACAAGATTCTAATGGTTATCATGAAGAAATTTATTTCTAGTTTTAAATTCATTTATAGTTTTTTTTTTTAAAATTTGCTTGGTGAAAGCTTGATTTTGAGCTTCCTACAGCAGTATATTATTTTCAAACAGACAAGTTCAAAATTTTTATCACGTAAATCTTGATAGCATGAAATACTTGTGATAATACTTGTGATACAGTGGGTTTTTGTAAACCTTTCTTCAGTTATTTTGATTGCACTGATATATTGTTTTTATTATGACAAAGGTTTTTGTGTATGGTAATGTTGATATGGTTCATTATTTTTCTAATTGATTAGTATATTTTTTTATTTTATATTTAATGTCTTATTTTTCCATATGAGTAAGCTGTAAATCACTCACAATTTATATCACTCTTTTTTTAAAATTTCCTTATCTTTTTTATGATGAAATGACTCGAAATTCAAGCCAAAATGGGGTTCATATACCTGTTATGTTTAGTTTGACATATATTTGTAAATTTTCCTTTTACATTTATAATCTGATGGGAACCTTTGCAATTTTGAGATACCAGCCTGTTTTAATTTCGATTTACATGTTACACATGGCTTTAGTATTGTCACTTAGTCAGAAGAATGTCATCTCATTCCAATGCCTCAGTTATGTTATAATGATTGACTGTAACTGCTCAATCTACTGAGTAACTGCAGTTACTTTTTTCTCCTGCTGTCTTAAATGTGACACAAAATTTTCTTTGAGCCTTGGTCAGTGGTAATTACAAAAAAAGAGCAAATGTACTATCTTTGGCCTTGTATGGCCAGATCTTGTGGTTAATAGTATATTCTAAGTACAGACAATAGAGTGATTTACAGTATACCAGTAATTGTCTTTAATTATGTCTTATGTCTGACTCTATGATTATAACTTCTAATAGTTTGTGATGAAGTACCTATAAAGTAACGTGTAGTGAATAGTATATATACATATATATATATAGTCCTGTATTAGTTGTAGTGAAGATGATATTTAATGTTACAATAATAGTACAGTGGAACCTTGAAAAACACCGGATGCTTTGTAAACCAAGTACCTGTCAATACAGATCATCTTTATCAGCTGATAAAGTGTACCACTGATATTGTTAGTTACATTAATCCGTATAAACCACCTCATGCCAACAAAATATGGTTTAGAGGGTGTCCAGTTTAGACAGGTTCCACTGTGTATAATCATAGCATAAAATTAAAAACTTGCATATGAATTTGATAGAAAATCATAAATACAAGCCAATTTGTTTTTTATATCCTGTTTATGTATCTTAACTCTGAGTCTAACCTCTTTATTAATTCCAGACATTTGTAAAGAACTAGTTTTTATGGTCTCCATTTGATGTATGTTTTTAACTTTAAAAAATTGAACTGAGTTTTTCTGTTCTATGGTATTTTTATTTAGTTTTTCTAGAAAATGGAAATTGGACTAAGTCACAAAAAATTGAAGAGCTATATTTCTTTAAATGTATATGATAGAATTATAAAAATTTGTGAAACTCCACTTACCATAATGAGTATAAACATTTATAACTTGTTGTAGAATTTGATGGTTAGATTCATAATTAAGATAATAAACTGGAAAAATGAAAACATAACAGATTGGTTTATAGTAAAAATTAGATGTTCTAACATTTATTTAATTATAAGTATCCTCAAATTTAATTTTGATTCAATAAGCTAGGGGAAAAAATCAACTTTTTCATTAATTCATAAGTGCAGTAAAATTTGTAATTTTATGACTTGTATGTAAGTCTTATCATGTGACCAGCAACCATATGGTCTTTAAGTCTTGTCATGTGACCAGCAACCATATGGTCTTTAAGCCTTGTCATGTGACCAGCAACCTTATGGCTTTAAGTCTTGTCATATGATCAGATGATTACAAAAAAAAATTTACAGGCCTTTACTTTTTATAGATTTTTTGTCAAAAAAAAAAAAATTATATAAAATCCATGTTTTAAGATCACTTCTTTAGCCCCCAAAAAAGTGGTTAAATTGAGGAAACATTATCACAAATATTTACATATTAACACTTGTAGCACTTTTTTTCTCTCTCTCATGCTGCTGTGGAATTGGATTATTTTTCAATAAAATCAACAGTGGACTTGAAAAAGTTGAAAATTCGTGCTGATGGCACTGTGGAGGGGTATGGAGACACATTGATTTCCCCAGAAATGGAGGAATATCACTTCCTGCATGGTAACCATGGCATGATTGGAGGATTTTGTTGTGCTACATTCCCATTGGCTAAAGGACTTGCTAAAACCATAAAGAGGCTGTAACCTAAACCAATCAGATTTAATTGTATAAACTTTTAACTGATGCATCATGGGATATATGTACTGTGACTGATTTAGGTTGCTATTGAGGCTAAATACTGCAGAAAAAATCTTCACTCAGAATCATGTCATTATGTTATGGTTTTTCCATTATGAGTTAAAACTGGCACTTGAAAGATTCTTTGAAAAAAATTCTACGTTTTTTTGTTTTTGTTTTTTTCAAAATTAAAACTGACACTTGAAAAAATACATAAACTTAGATATAGTTGCAGCGAAAATTGTTGAAACTGATCACACCTCACTGTGACATTGAATTATGCTTTTTTTTTCAATAGAAAAATCACAATAAACTTGAATAAGTTTACATATTAGAGCCTTATTGTTATTTGCAGCTATAGTTACCATATTGAAACTTATAGAACTGTTTTAACATACAACCTGATACATTACCAATGTAATGTGATGTCACATCAGATGCAACTTTTTTCTTTCTGCAGAAATATTTCATTGTAGTAGAAACCCATATTAATTTTCAGCTTTAATTAGGCACATGTAAAGTAAAAAATACCAAGCTGTCTCAATTTATGAGATTTAAAAAAAAATTGTGTAACTCCCTGTTACAAACAGTAAAATTGACAGTTGTTTCTTGAGGGTTTTTGATGCAGTTATTTAGCGGTTGACAAGTGTGATAATATATTGGTGACCTCTCAGAAAACATTGTATAATGTGGTAAATTAATATGAAATATTAAATCAAAATAATTAATTCATTAGCACAAATAAGGTGTTTATTTTTCATAAATCATGTCATGTTTACTTGATAGCTCTGGGTGATCGTAAGTCACTCCTATATTGGGAAACTGGAAATCAGTTAGATATCAAAGTTTTGTTATCCCATTTTGAGTTTTAAAAGAGAAAATAAAGAAATATTTTTCTCAGATTACATATTGGTGATGTTTAATTACATAATATTCTGGATATTAAATTTATTGTGAAAGTTTGCAATACATTCATTTTGTATTACCAAAAAAGTTTAAAATTCCTTTGTAAAAAATTAACACTGACAACAAAACAAAAAATCCAATCTTATATTATTGTTTTATATATAATTTAGTCCCAAAGCTTGCCTTGAGATAAAAAAAATATTTTTTTATACTTCAGATAATATTTTTTTTCCAGTTTTGTATAGATGTTTTAAGTCAACTTGCTGTTGCTGCAGTCCCCCTCTCCCCTTCACATTGTTAAAGATGTAATAAAAGACGTCTCCCACCATATCCAAAAAATTTGAGCTTTAAAAGTGGACCAAGAACCATGGTCAGTCTTTAAAGAATTTGAAATAGAATTGTACATCTAAATTTACTTCATGTATTTAAACAGAGCACCAACTGATTTAGATTTCAGCTAATTTTTCTGAGATTAGGAGAAACATAAAATTAGCATGAAACAAATACATTTTACTTTTTACTTCTAAATAAATTAGTATTAAGTTAGTAGAAGATAAACACTATTCTTCATATTTTGTCATAGTTTCATTGTAGAAAAAAAAAGTCATAACTCACAAGGCAATAGTGTAAAAAAAAAAAAAAAGTCCAGTAAATTATTATATAATGAGGTGTAAATAAATAACTAATTATTCAATTATAAAAGGCTATATTCATTATAGTTATCAATATGTGTATTTATGCAGATAAAAACAGTGTTGTGAATACAGTCAAGTTCTGCCTTTATTAGTGATTCATGGAGTGCAATATTTTATTTTATTAAGTGCAATAAATTTATTATTATTTTTGTGTTTATGTATTTTTGTGCAGTACTGTATCATTTTAATTAACTCTATTCGTTTGTGCTATAACTTTTTATTTTAGTTAACTTTGCAATTAATTGTTCACTTTTATTTTTGTTAATTTTTTTTAAATGTGGTAACTGGTAACTTTTTTTTAAATAAAAAAGTATTTTCTTCTACCCCCAAAGAAGTTTATGGTTTTGCAACTTTTTTCCCCTTGTAATTGTGTTTTTCATAGCTTCACTTATAGTTTTTGCATTTTATTTTTCATCAAAATTAATTTCTGATAGTTTCAATTGATTTCATGTTGAAGTTATTTTAACCATCATAGATCATTCACATTTTGAAGAGGATGTACAGTTAGTCTATGTTAACATTAGGGTTCTTCTAACAAACATAGAGTGAGAAGGCATGATAAAACACAAACGGCAATAGGGATGTTATTATCTTTTCTTAAATTTTACAGTTAGGCTCACCATCATTAATAAACACTCTACTATCAGATCTCTCTGTATATCAAGACTGTTATACATTTTTCAATGATATAGAAAAAGTTATATTACTTTAATTAATCAAGCCTGTTTGCTCAGATTATGGTGTGTACAATGATTGTGAATAATGTTTACTTATACAGAGAATAAATGATGTCAAAATTTCCTAGGTTACAGTATCCATAGAAACAGGAAGCGTTAGTGATCTTACTGAGATTCATTGTTTTGTAGCGTTTACTAAAGACAAGTTTACTCTTGTTAGACCACTACCAAATCCACATCTCGGTACGATTACCGAGAAATCTCAACTTCATCCAGATGTTACCACACAAGGTATTACAGCATGTGTCTGTCTCCATGCAGTAATATACACAATATATTCCTGTAGTTTTCATTAGTAATTGAATTTTTTTTAAAGTATATGTCCTTTCCTCCAGAAAATGTTGCACATTTAGACAAATAATGCATCAGTAAAATAAAAAGCCGAATGTATGAATTAGTTGTGGGAATTTATAGCATGTACCCCTTTTCACAATTTTGTCAAGGTTTGAAAGACATATCCTACCATCCCACTGCTTGATGCAATTTATATTATCTTCATTGAATGAAGCATGAAACCTGTAAAAAAATAGGCTGAATACATACATTAAATACCAATTTCAAGTGTGTGTTATTCTCCCGCCCCATCACACACACTCGCACACACTGACACACAGATCTTAAAAATTGAAACAAAAAATGAGTTTATTGCCTATAATTATCTTCCACTCTTGTTTCTGATCTTTATGTGGTGAACTTGTTCCCAGTCAGAGGTTAAGTCTTTAAGGAAATACCCTGAATTTCTCATGGGTTAAGACAGAAATCCATTTACACACCATTAACACTGTTTTTAAGGTTTCCATCTTGGACCCATAATCAAGGTCAGTTCAAAGGTCAGTATTCAAGGTCATTATACTTGACCTCCATGAAGAGAAATGGAACCTTATACAGGATGAGGTCAGGATTTATTTTTGAAATCACAGATGTACTGTGTGGTATATTTAATGATGAATTTTAATCAAGTGATAGGAAATCTTTCAGAGATTCAGTGTATTCTAACAATAAGGATAATACATGTACATACATACAAAATTTATCCTCAAAAAATTTTGTCAACTAGTACATATATTTTATATTTTTATGTAAGTAGAATTCTTCAGAATTCTTCATGGTAGAAAATGTTAACAAGGTTTTTTTTTTATTATTATTATTTTTTTTTATTTTTATTTATTTATTTATTTATTTATTTATTTTATTTTTTTTTTTTTTTTTTGGTCATAAGACCATGTCATTCCCCTGCCTTTACATATTCCAGTTTATAGATATAATTGCATGTATCATTATCAATAATAATAATAATTATCAATCGTCAGAATTTTAAGCACATGATTGCATTTGTTATATCATTAGCATTCTGAAAAGAAAGATTTTTTTTTTTTTGAACTATCAGAACTCTTTAAACATTAGAAAATTATTTTTAACTAGAATGTTTATTATGTTATGTCGTAGGCACATACACATAGTTTTGTGTAAAATCTGTTGTTAGAAATTATTTACTTACCATAAAGTATTGCATCTAGATAGCACTTCATATTTAACATTTAAGTTATTACATTATATTGCTAGCTAATTTACAATGTACAGTGTGTGTGTGTGTGTTTGTGTGTGTGTGTGTGTGTTATAAAAAAAGTTAAATTTTTCTATATATTTTTATGTTTATAAATCAGCCTAGATAAGTAAGTTTTTTTTATTACTGTATGATAAAAATTTGTATTTCTTTGTAAATTGATGGACAAGATTTTTTCTTTTATCCACCTTAATATTTATTTCTAAGTTACAGAAGAAAAAGTCTATTTAAATGATCACCAAAATTAATGGACTTTACCTGTGAACCATGTGATACCAACTAACAAGTGTTTGGACCTATTGTTCCACCGATAATCTTGCAGTTTCTCAAATAATGTTTCTTTTTATGGAAAGACATCAAATCATGCTACTTTGTATTCATTGGAATACAAAGTTTTGCATATACTTTGAGGAGAATGACATGGTTTATGTGGGGTGTCCATAAATTTTTAATTATGTTTGTACATTAATTACCTCCCCTTGTTATGTAGCTATTACTAAGGAAACGGTAAATGTGGTAAAACCAATGCCCACACCCAGTGCTGCTGGTAATCAGAACTTACATCGAGATATTGGAGTACAAGGTATAATATTATCTCATTCTGCATGGTCCAAATGTAGATAGATTTACTAAACAAAATTATTATTTTTATCCCCATTTTGTTGTCCCTTAATTCTTAATTTTATTTGCTTTTTATTTCTTAACTAGCCCTTACAACCTGTTTTAAATCCCCCCTCCCAATAAAAAAATGATTTATAACTATAAAATATTATTTGTATTTTCTATTACCAAGCCAAAACTCTGTGTCTTCCTGTGAGTCCATTTACCGGTATATTAAATAATATGTATTTTGAATTTTGAATTAACAGACATTGTACTTGTTACATTTATCCCTCAAAGATTAAATGTATACGATTATGTGTTATTGTGAATATATAATTATGTTTTTTCACTTATTTTTGGTGGTTGTGTTTATCTACGGTTTAGTTAACACAGAAAACAGACACTCTTTGCTGTCTAGTTTATTCCAGGATATGATATAGATTCTCGTGTATAAAGAATGGGTACACAGTCAAAACTGTGTTTAAAAATCACCCAGAAAAACCTTTAGACATGATCTTTGTCACTAGATTGTCTTTATCAACCTAGCTTAAAAGTGTGGTCACCTACTACTGCCTGACCTTCATATAACCTATAAGGGAACAACTGCAGTCAAACCTGTTTATAAAAATTACCTAAGGAAACCTGTAAACATATCTTTTGTCAGTTGCTTGTCTTTATTAATCTTGCTTAAAAACAGGTGGAATCCTGTCTGACTTTCATTAGGTGTCTTTATTTATATAGTTGACAACAGGGGTAAAATCCAATCAGTGTTTTATTATCAAGGGTTTGGTAACATAGTAGTAGATTTGAATGATGGCTAGCTGTTAGAGGTCTTCTTTTTAATCCATCTATCCCATGAGCTTCAGCCATTTTGCCTCCCAAGGTGACTTGGATCATTCAAAAGTATAGAGGTGGAGTTAAGTTTTCTTTTTTCCTTGGTTAAGAATTTATAGAACTTGTTTTTATTTGTGATTATCTAACTTTTGGTTTGTGTTACAGTTTTTTTTTTTAATTTTTAATTTTTTATTTTTTTTTTATTTTATTTATTTATTTTTTTTTTTTTTGCCCCACACTACGAACCCTAATGAAGGCATTTACAGAATAATGATATTTTAGTACTTAACTTCTTGAAACCCCTACTTCCACTGTTTGATGATGACATGTTAATTAATTCATTGTAAAAACATAACTGTTTAACCAGAAATATTTTGTCAGGGATAAAACTTCTTTATTTTATAATTGTCCATTCAATTTCAACCACTCATTTATATCCTATCTAAACATTTATGTCTACAGCTATTCCTAGAAATCTTCAGTCTAATATGGAAGTCTAAAAAATATTTTCAATGTAAAATAATAAGTAATTAACCAGACAATCAAAAATCAAAATAGCTGATGGCTGAAAAATTGCCTATGTGGTTGCAATGCAAAACAGCATGCAAAAAGAAGTAAAACAAAATCATTTGTACGACTCATTTTGGCAAGTATTTCAACTTAGATGAAGCAGAAATTATTTTCTCTCTAATTTTGTAACCCCAGTGGTCAAGAAGTAGCAATGTAAAGCAATGGATTATGAATCCCAGCACCAATCTCTGACTAGATTCAAATCTAGGGGCTAATACTACTCTGTGGAAATATGTCAGCTTGCTGCAATGTCTAAAGCCGGCGTTTTTCAGGAACTGTAATTTCTTCCACCATCTTGTAACTGACAACCCTAGATATAAGTGGAAATATCTTGACTAGGGCATAAAAAACCAATACATATTCTTCATTTCATATTTTGAAATCATTACACAAAGTTGTGTTTATTTATTTCCTGATAGATATTTCTTGTTATTCAGTTATAACAGATATGTAAATGTTGTTTAAGTTATGTTACTGTAGCTACTATAAATTATGTATTGAGTTGTATATAATCATCATTATACATCACAATCATATTTTTTATTATAAAGGTAACTGTAAATAAAACATATTTCTGTCACAGAATGGTATTGTATTAAAATATGACTTATCATTAAAAAAAAATCATATAACATAACTTTGTCCTTTCTGTGTGCATGATCAATTGTGCATAATTACATCAGCAAATACATGTACCTTTGTCTTCAAGTAAAAACTAAGATACAAAGTGGTGAAAGATTCGACCCAGAATTCAGTAACTGTCTAGGTCTAGTCATTTCTGCAATTTATAGTTAAAGATTATGTCAAAGGCTGTAAAAAAACTTGTATATAAAGAGTAAAAAAAGACAATGATCTTTTACAAATCATAACAATATAACGATAAGAAAAAAGTCCTTTGTTCTTCATAGTCAGTTGTCTCCTGCATACAGGCAGGTTTTACACATCTTTGTAAGTTGACGTCCGTAGTGCAGATTTTAAGGTCTGATATTACCATTACATGATGATACAGAAACTTGTGTCACATTATTTTGAAGAAATTAGAGTTTTCTTGAGCATCTTGTCTTGTACATCATCTATACAATACAAGATTTATTCTATCTTTATAAATACAGAGTATAAATTCATGGCTAACTTGGTTGGTCAGATAAAACTTAGTAAAAATGTTGTTTAAAATATTTTCCACACAGAATGCAATATTTTGACAAGAAGAAAATCTAAACTTTTATTTTATTATATACAACTGTACAGATTTATTGTTTGTTGCTTGTTAAGTGTTGTAACATTGATAAGTTCTATAAAGTCTTTGGTATTGCTGTTTGGTAATTTTTGTCCCTGTTTTGGAAAATTAATGCATGCTATATGAGAGTATGTTGTTCATTACAAGCTTGTACAAATTTTATTTATCTAATTTTATTTTCAAGCATGAAAAAAATTGTACCTGATTTCATTTTCTCTTTTTAAAGTACTTTTATGACATATATTGAATAAATTTTATATTTGTGTAGGGATGTTAAGTTTCCCTGGTTACAAGTAATTTTCAAAAGGAAAACTTTAAAAACAATTATTTATTGTTTTTAATCCTAAATATCCAACATTTTCCAGTATATTTTTACTTATTTTTATTTGTAACCATGGAAACAGATCATCTTTACACAAACATGGGTGAAAACATAATATATTTAATACACACTATTTTGATTTAGTTAAATTTGTGATTAATATAGAATCATGTTGTATTTTGTTTTAGATCATTTTTGTTTTAATTTAGTTTTGTGCTTTTTATTATTTTTGTTGTTTTTTCTTTATTTGTATAATAATTTTGTTTATATTTTTATTTACATGTATTTTTCATTTTCCATTAAACTGCAGCATGTAATGTTTAATCCTTGTTACAGTTTGCTGTTATATAATGTATATTGTAACAGTGTTACCAGGGTTAGGTTCCAGTTTTCAGTCATAATCATTTCAAGATTAGATAAGACATGTTTAGAAATTTCCAATTATCTTTGGTTATAAATTGGATGTTGAAATGATTCTCTTTTTTGATGAGTGAACCTGTACTACATGACCTTTAACTTTTATGTAGAACAGAGAAGTCACATGACAATGTCAGTACCTCCAGTAGAAAATCACAGAATTTAGCACATACATTCATACATGTATTATGGCTAAAAATTAGAAGTCTTCTCAAGGTTTTTCTTTACCCCCAGAAAAATGTAATTTTAAGTGAGATCATCATTCTTAATGGTTGTCTTAGATCTGTACAAACTACATGTATCCCAAAAGTGTACAGTTATTGTCTCAACCCTTTTTTTGCATGCTAAAGTCTGCACCAGAAAACTGATAATGTGAAAAAAGTTACTTCATCAGGAGAATTCCAAAGCTATTAAGATCTGAGATTTATCACGTCAAATATTGTAGGAGTAGCCTATAACTATGCATGTAGATTTTATATTGATTTATTTATAGATGTATAACTTATATTGTGGATGTTATTGATTAAAATAAGTTTATTTTCAAAATAACTTGTTTTGATTCAATCAATTTCACATGGACTTTATGGAATACCCGGGAACATTACCTTACTTCTGAACTCTTTATTAAGTGACCATAAAGAATAAAAACAAATTCTTCGTAACCTGGGATACTTGAAATTGTTGTCATGGCAACACATATTTATGTCTTTTTAAAAATGTTCTCCTAATGTTATGATTAAATGTAAATCGAAATTAATTATCTAAAATTAACTGATGATTTTTTTGGTAAAATTGGAGGTTTGACAAAGCGATCTTTATCAAAAGGCAGATAACTCCACAATGAAGTTACTACTAGTGTAGTTTTAAAGCTTTAGCATGTTTTATGATTTGCGATAGTTGTTTGATTTTTTTGTTTGTTGTGTATGTTATTATCTAGCATTACTTACGAGTGCACACGTATTGATAGCTGAAGAAGAAAAGATCTTCATCGATGATGCCGGGGATCCAACTGTACTCCAGGAAAAGTAAGCATATCTTATTTCTTTTTGACTTGCCCATACATAGTACAAAAAAGCTATGTCATGACTGTAATGTGAGTATCAGCTAAGATTCAGTAACTAGTGTTTATTTTTAGATTTCTAGCCATTACTAGCAATTTGCCCATGCACATCTTTAACAAAGTATATTTTAAAACTTTAAGTATATTAATAGTGCTGCTGCTGTGCAATAAGTACAACAAAAGTCAAGATGGCTGCCATTGATAACAAAAACACCTCTACTCCAAAGAATTCTTTTGTTTCATCAATAATGTATTGGCTGGCTTTGATAGCACTTTTATCGACAGTAGAATATTGTGTTTTATTTATCAATCCATCTCTTTAATATCCTGATGAGACCTGAAGGTGGATACTATAGCTTAAACAATAAGTACTTGGTATTGTTTAGTGTTTGTTAAGTATTTCATATAAAAAGTATTTATCTGAAGTAATTCAAGAATGATATTACCAAAAATGACACATGTATAGTATACATGTATAGTAAATCAATTTATTACAATATATGGATTTAAATTGTACTGCTATTGGGACACTTTTATATTTGGGATTAAAACAAAAATCTACGAGTTTTGAACCTGACACCATTGCAGGTCTAAGACACAATCTAGCTGAAGTGAATTCACTAACATTCCAGCTTTTGAGAAAATACATATATTGAAGTTCTTGTTAAGGTATCTATTTGGATTTATTGTAATTTTACAGGACTTTGGTGGATACGGTATATTCATTAAGGGACCAAATAAAAGCCTTAGAACAGGTTGGTATACATTTTATTTTAAAATTTTTATCTTTCCTTTCATCATACAGTATGAATCTGATAACACTACTAAATTAAAAAAAATTTCATTCCTCTAAATCTGTAAAATATATGTAAAATACACAACTTTAATGTGTATGTAAAAAAAATTATCTTTTTTACCCCTGACTGAATTTCTTATTTATCCTTCCTACCCTGGTTTTTATTTGAGATTGTTAGTTTTTCTGCTTTGTAGTTTAAGGAAAAAATACTGTTTTTTAACACAAAATTTAATTTTTTTAAAGGTCAATATGTACATTTATGATCAATAGTTTTAATACTTGAAAATATGGAACTTGAATTGATTTCAGTGTTAATTTTATGCAAAAATTTGAATTTTTTCACAGTTTATCTTATTACATAAGATTAGAATCAACGGCCAAAAAAAAAAAAACCGTTTATCTGATTTAGATAAGAATTTGACTTTGGATTAGAACTAGACTTATAAGACTTCCCTTTAAACAAGGTTCAAGTTTAAAGGTTTCTATTATTACTTATTTGTTGTACAGATCAACATGAAATCAGACATCTTACTAAAAACATACCATACAGCCAAGTTGGGGCTTCAACCAATTTGTTTTAAATCAAAAGCATTTTCTTCTGTGAATATTTTTCATCATTAGATGTTTGTTAATTTACTTCTTACAGGAACAGAAGAAGATGAGAAGAGATTTAGAAGATGAGACAAAAGCCAGAAAACAATTAGAAAATAGAATTAAAAAATTCATAAAAAGTAGGCCAGAATTAGGATGTGAAGATAATACTTAGTTCTTAATCCGTGTTCTAGGAACATTTAAACAATAACAAATACTGCATTATAACAAATACTACATTTACATTGTACTTATTAGCATGTTTATAGTTAATAATATATGTACTTCCTGAAACACATGATTTTCTTATAGGACTTGTTAAGTCTCCATTATAGACCAGAACATAATAAATGTCTCTTAGTAAAAAATGGCATGATCAAAAATTGTGTTGTATAACGTCAGTTGAAGAGGCAGATTTTATATGTTGTCATATTGTGTGAAATACTTCTATAGTATTCAAACTTTAAAACCTTAAGACTAAGAGCGAGTCAGATAAACTCATATGACCAGGAGTATTGAACCCTTTTAACCGACTTGCAAACCCTAATTTGGACCCAGAGGTACAGAATAAATCGTTCAAGGAGGTCCAAAGTTTAATGAGACTTACAAATCCATTTTACATTCAATAGGAAATATTCAGGTTGAAGGCAGAGATACTTAATCTATTGTTTTATTTATTATTTATCAATGGTTACTTGTACAGATCTGATGTTCAAAAGTTGTACCAGTTGCTGTGTAATACATTTGATCTTTATAACACGGTAACTTTAAAAAAGTTTATCAATTACTTGTATAAGTTTCCTGTCATGTCTATTAAATTTGTAAGCTATATTGATTATATGTAAAATCCATACTTTATCAGAAATAGATTGAAACTGATAATGAGATGTATAACATTTCCTATCCTATACAAGGAAGAAGTGAATTTCTTATTGACTTGCTAAAAAATTTAGCTCCAGATTTCTCTATTTTGTTTTACTAAATTTGAAATCTTTAGCAGGTACCAGTATTAATGAAGAATATCTGCTTAAAATGACCTTACTTACCTACAAGCCATGCAGTAATACAATTCTTCAGCTTTAAATTTCAGTGCTAGATGTACCTATTATTTTTATTTGTTTGTTTATAAGCTTTGTTTGTTTATTTGTGATCATAACTTATGTCTTATTTATAGACTTTTCCATACAAAGTTAGTAAATCCACATTGTATAACAGGAAATATTTGGTGGAAAAAATTTTAATTTTATTCCGTAAACCATCACACACAGAAAACTGTTTATAACTTTTTTTGTTTAGAGCTTTCCTGTATGTTTTCATTGAAACTGTATCTAATTGCAAACAGCTGAAAATTAGGCGATACCTTGAGAAAAATATACAGCTAATGGGCTTATTTTGTCTAGGTAATGTTACATAAATTTTTTCACAAAGGATTTATATTTATGGTTAAGCATAGAATCTGATTTTCATAAGAGATATTCAGAAATAACCTGAATTGATGTTGTGCATTCTGTGCAATTCACAGATTACTCCAACACAAAGTTGTGTAGTGTCCATTTTCTCCAAACAATGTGAATGAGAATCCGATTCAATGCTTACAAATAAATTTCTAATAAGAAATACATTTTATGTAATTTTGGCCACTCAAATTATTATTCAATACCAAAAAAATTGAATGTCCAAGATAATTAACTGTGCCATCTGCCACGACAATGCTGTCTTTGATGGTGTTACCATTGTTTTATGACATTTGACAGGTGAATGTTTGGCAAATTTGCACTTGGATTGTGAAACATTTCTTTTCTTCTTTCAGCCAGTGGAATAATTTGAAATTTGTCAAATGTAATTATTCAGGAATTATAAGCATTTATGGTTTTTTTCCCTAGATATATCTTTGTTATACATTGTATGTATGCATATTTGATGAAATTGTGGATTTGAAGATAAAATTTGAGCTTGTGTAAAATCTAAAATGAGACTAAGATTATACAGGTATAAGGAAATTAGAAATATCATTGTGATGAAGATATCTCAAATAAGAGAATTGAGCTAAGTAGAGTAAAATTTAAAGTAATAATATTTATACTTATGCAAATTTTCATTCTGTAAGATTTTTTTGAAGACCAAAAAAATTGTAATACATGTATAATAATTAAATAATAATAATCATAAAATAATAATTTAAAGTTTTTAAAAACAAAATATATTGTATTATTATGATGCATTTATCATTAAATCCACACTTTCATGAAATTTCTATTGTTTCTATGGCAACCCTAATCAAAATTTTGACCAATGAAATAGTGCATAATATATGTAAATAGATAATAACATAGAATACTTGTAATATATAATATAATATAAATTGGATTTTGTTAGAAACTTTATGACAAGAAATTTTAAACTTAATCAGAATTATGATTTTAAAACTGTTCTGATAACCATGGTTACTGTACAAGTTGGTAATATAATAAAGGGAAAAAATTAAAAAAATAAAATAAAATGGAAATACGGTAATAGTTTTGTGATAAAAAGGCTTCAACCTTATATATGTGCCAAAATTGTATTTATGGTTCTGCAGGGTCTAATGGATTAGTAAATAAATGCTTTAGTGAAGTATAGTAAAAATTCTGCTTTATGGTTTTGGGTTATTAGAAAAACAAAGTTTAAATTGATATTTATGTTTCTTGCAAAATAAGCAAGGGACTATCTTATCGTAACATAATATAATTGACAGTTAATATTTGAATGTATGATAAACACATTTTAGACATATTGGTCCTAGACAATGACATTATATTAAAAGGGAAAACAATTCTACATACTGTTAAGTGTGTCTAGTCTACTTCTCTAAAACTGTTTTGTCAGACAGCTAAAAGTAGTGGAGAATTAGAGGGCCTTGACGCAATGTTTACAATTCAAAGGAACACCTGCTCATGTGACCTAAATTTTGTCCAATTTTATGCCTGTTTGATCTTTTGTATATTTTCCTGATAATTTTTCACATTTTACTATAACTATTACCATGGTAACAGGGCCTATAATTACAAGTAAATCTTGATCAGAGGTCAGGTCCTAGTTTCACAATCATTTACTCAATAAAGTACACAACTCAAATAAGGAAATATTTCGATGTCAATTTTTAGGACATTACACGGTTAAAATTGAATATCTGGTGTTATATTTAGATTGTTTAGTGTAGTTTTGTTGAACAGAACAAAACATTGTGTCATAAAACTTAAATTTTTTTAAAATATTGATGAAAGAAAAATGGGAATATTTGAGTCGAGTGTACACTCAGTTGAGTAAATGATTGTGAAACTGGGTCAGATTAACATTAACTCTTTGATTACAATTTTGGAACACTGTATTTATTTTGCTCAATATTGTCTCTTTACAACTTGCCTACAAAGTATGTATTTATTTCTATTCTGAAGTGCTTGTCTTGTAATTATAGATCTACTTATTATAAATATTCTAGGAAAATGTTACATTTATTTGCATTATCATGTTATCTAAAGAAAACTAAATTATGTGCATTAAATGAAAAATAATTTGTATTAAATGAAAATGTGATATTTTCAATAAAATTTGATTTAAGATACGAGTAATGTTGAAGTTGTTGTTGTTTGTTAGTGTACCTCAGACTGGGTTTGAATCATTTTTATCAGTTTAATATTTAGTACCAATATCGACTTATATCAAGGTATCACTAGCAACAGATTGACATTTTAGCCAGAATGCTTTGAATGATGACCAAAGGAAGAGTACAGTATTGGAGTTCACTCTAAGGCACCAATGGTTACTTTTAAATGGTCAACCATTGACAAAATCTTTCTCTAAATGACTGACTAATGACAGCAACTTTTTCTTAATGGCCAATTGATCAATAACATAATTTTTCTCTAAATGGCTGACAAATGTCAGCATTTTTCTTTAAACACCTTTAATAACAATGACGGTTGTACCAATGAAGAGTGTTTGTGAATTATTTTCCCTAATGTTCTGACACCCAAAACAGCTAATACACACTTTATTATTGATATTCAGCTTAGTGCGAGAAAGTTTGGCAATTCATTTGCAAAGATTTTTTCCCTTCAAGTTTCCGCCATCATTTATGAACTTGCTGCCTTGATATATCAAGTGAAATAATCTGACTTTGGAGTAAAAACACAATTCTTGCTAATCAATACAACCAACCAAAATCCAGTCTAAAGAAAACATAAACTTTTACTATTTTATTCATTTGATATTTTCTATCAATGATAATGATAAATAACAGAGTTTTGAAAAGAAATAACATGTATAAGTGTAAGGGTATTTCATTTAAATGTATCACTATTATTTATCACAACTACTGCAATAAAGTACAGGTATTTGGTATGATTTAAAAAAAAAAAAAAACAGTATTGAGAAAAAATACTGAACAAGTTTCTAGTGATAAGCTAAAATATCTGTTCAAATGAATTTCTGTTGTAATGTAAAAATCTTTTCAGGAGAGAATCTTTATCAGGGTACCAGTTGAATTTGTCTGTAATGCTGTCCATGAAACCAAATCGCTCTTGCATTCATTATGGTTGTAGGCCTTTGAACTTTAGTATTTAGTATCCATATACAGTTAAAAAATCAGCTTTGCACTGTGATTAGCAACACATAATAAAATCGTCACAGAATTTTAACTGAACTGGATGCAAAAATAAGTCAATAATATAAACTTTGATTTTACAGTACTTCCAAAACAGTTTTCATTCATTTAACAGCACTCTACTTTTTTCATCACAATAAATGATAGCACAATTTACCAAATAATGTTACAGAAGATCCAGCAAGTTTTTTAGCACTTTTGACATATTCTGCAATAATGTTCCTGAGACGTTAATGTCATAAAAACTTACATACAAAGTATAAATTTGCACGTGACATTTAAAATATTTATTGTTCTTGTGAATAAACACTAACACGAATCTCAACAAGATATAACCTGTAACAATTCTATCATGATTAAAGACACAATTTTAATTCTTTATTCCTTTTCATTTGGATCACCTTTCTAATTCGCAGTTTTTTGTTGTTGGTTTTTTCTGGTTTTTTTTTTTTTTTTTTGATAAATAAGTTTTCATTTTATCCAGTTTGGTCTATTTTTTCTTGAAGAATGACATTAAAGAGGCCTGCTTCCGTGATCCAGCATCGGGTGGTGATTTCTTTTTTGGAGATTTTTTCTGGGGTGACTTTTTCTGCAACAAAAAATTATTGATTGTATTTTGCACAAATCAGTAAAACATTAATAACTAATAATGAATTTCGATTGGTTGGTTGAATTTTATTTTACCTCACATCAGCAATTTTTTTTAGCTATTTGTAACAAAGCAATTTTTATTCACCTCGAGGATCGATCATAACACAAGTTTATGAGGGGTGTGTGTGCAACACTGTTCTTGTGTGCAGTTATGACAAACTTTAAAGTACTAGTATACTTGCCTGCAATGTCGCAGATAAACATCACAGACCACTCAGTTCATTATACCAAGCCTACCAGTGAGTGAATACTAGATTTTGAAATAATTTACAGCTAGTTAAAGCTGCATTAAGTTTTTCAATTTTCTGAATTTTTTTTTATTTTCTAAAAATATATTTTTTTAAAAAAAGATATGCTCTAACCACAATCCGTGAGATTCATTTTCTAAAATTTCATTTATTTTAGCTGTAAATAAACGGAATCCTCTGACCCGTTGGTCAATGTTTCATGATGGTAATTATGAGCTTGGAGCATGCACACGGATGTACGGAAAAACCCATGAATCGAAGGTGAAACATGACAAATTGCATTAATTGTCCTTAATTAATATCCAGATGTATTTGAAATGGTGTTATGTATCCCTTACTCAGTCACAAATGACAAATTCAACGAAGTTCTGTGTTTAATTTATCATATTTGACCGTTTTTAAAGTTGTGTTTAAATGACCGAGGTTTTGATGACGTAACCATGTTCTAATATTAAATCCCAAATGCTGCATCTCGCTGGGTAATTACTGTAATTTCTGTATTTATTTGAGCTTTTTATCGTTGAACCAAATGTAACATTGTTCATTAGGAACATCAATAATTAGATTAGCACCGTTTTAATTTTTTTTCGGAAAACTTAATGCAGCTTTAAGTAATATTTTCCTTTATTGGTAAATAAATATTGTGGATTGTGTAAATAAATAGGACACAAGTATATTTTTAAATTTATAATTTTCGACTGTTTTAATGTTTAATATTACATATTGTATCTCTCTAGCATCAGTTAGTGAATAATAATTCTCAGTACTTGAAAATAAAGAAAAATACAAAAAGATTTTCGACATATAATTCTGAAATATTTTTTATATACACCAAATTTCAAGTCAATAATATATTACTTATAGCCAGGTTAGGCTTGTATGAGACTGATTATTAAGTATAATGCACTATTTACAATAAAAACTGCATTATATGATGATTTTTTTCCATTACGGATAAATTCTATGGGCTAACCCTCCCCATTAACTGAGCACGTGTCAAGATATGGTCAACATACGCATCGTCAAATCATATAAAATCGATTTTTAACACTGTAATACTTCAATGAAAATTAAAGATAATTAATTTTAAGTAAAAATGTATTTAAAACAACAGTCCAGTATAACTTCTTACATAAAAGAATTGATGCATTTAAACTAATAAATCAGGCATTTAATAGATACATGATAGTAGCAACCAAGTTGTTTACAGCTGTGAACTCCCCAGAAGTAGTAGCCCTCTAGTGGATCAGGGGGCGACAACTCGATAGTGTTATCGGCCCATTAAAACTTAACATAGTGAAATGGAGTAATAAAGTCATTATATCTCAGTTAAGTTCCTTTAACATTAGAGACAGATTTCAGGAATGGCGAACAGCCTGGAGAAAATCACCAAACAAGCCGTCTCTGATAAAAGTTCAACATATTGTCTGTACAAATGCAAAATAAAATAATACATACATCTGGGGTTGTTTTCTTGGGCACTTCCTTTTTTGGCTGGGGTTCTACGTCAGAAGCATCTGTTGAATCAGATTCCCAAACTTTCTCTGTCACTGAAAGTAATAATATAAATGACTTACAAAACTACTCCGTAAAAGAAATAATTTAAAACTTTTGTGACAACTTGACATTTTATATCACCATTGCCTTCTTTGACCTTGCATTTGTTTTATAATTTAAAAATTAGCCTCTAAATAACCTAAACATTTTATATGATTCTGATAAAATGCTGAACGGCTGATCCTTTTTAAAAGATTTACTCATTTTCTTAGAAATTTTGAGTAAGTAAAATGGGACATTCACTTATATCAAGTTAACACCAGCTATTGGTTAAGTTACAAGAACAGTATATTTGTAATATTTTTATGGCATTATGGATCAGTTTTTAATCACTTTTTATTCATGTTTGGGTAGGAGAAAATATCACCACTTTTTAAACCACTTAGCAACATTAGTTTGAACCATAAACCTTTGAGCTGGAAAGTCACTTTACAATGGCATTAGATTATATCCAACCATAATAAAGTCTTGTTGGATGAAAAAGACAAAATTTACCCATATATCCTTCTTCATCCATAAATGTTTTGGGCACAAGTTTTCTGGTTCTTTTTCTTCTTCTCTCCCCTGCAGCAGCATTCTTTTGTTCAGGAGACTCTTTCCTTAGACTGTCTTCTTTCTTCTTGTCCTCCTCATTATCATCAACAATTACTGGTGACTCTGGTGCAGGTGAAGGTTCTCTAGCAGGACTAGGTATTGGACTCTCCTCACATTCCATTACTATAATTAAAACATAATATTTGAATTAGGAAAAATGTTCTTAGCAATAACCAGAGCTGTCAACAATATGAGTAAAGAGAACAAATAAAAGAAGAGTTGAGTTGAGTAATGGTGTTTAACGTCCCAGTCAAGAATATTTCACTTATATCAAGACGTCGCCAGCTATAAGCGAAAGTGCAGAAATTTTGCCTGTGCATTGCGCTGATGGCATTATACAGCAGGGTTCTTTATCGTGCCACGCCTGCCATGACATGGGACCTCGTTTATTTTAAGTTCCCATCCGAAAGAACTGACTTTCATTTCATAATGCCGAGTGCTTGGCGAAAGAACAGTCACTACCCACTTTCAAGTCTTGGGTCAGATCAGGCCAGGGTTCGAACCCACGACCTTCCACTTACGATGCGAGCACTCTACCAACTGAAGTACCGCAGTGGCCAAATAAAAGAAGAAATAATAATGATAAACACATACTGAAATTACTAGAGTAACATAGCAAGTGTATGTGTATAGATGGATAGAATTTAAGAAAAGAAAGTACTAAAACCCCAAAACCTGTTTTTTAAAGTTGGAGAAAACTGGAGTACCTGAGGAAATTTCTGACCTTTAGCAAGTGGTAAGACAAGTATTTTATCACTAGAATTTGCCTTGAATGGGAATCAAATCTATGGAGGTGTGTGATTTTATGTCAGTACCTTCAGAAAAATTGCTACAAAGATCCACCGACCCATAGTCGTTTAAAAATATTACACAATAAACTTATGAACCACAATACATTGTGTACCGTATATCTTTTTTCTCATACCTTCTTCTTCACTACTACTGTCAAACAAATCTTCCTTAATTCTTCTCCGTTTTGACTTCGATTCATCATCTATAAAGCAAGTAAAAAAAACAATAATTAAGATATAAGATATAAGCAAGTGATACCAAAAGATAGCTTATCTTTGAAATTTTCATCAAGCCAAATAACAAATACATTCATGCGACCGTTGTCTACATTGTAACACACACTCGTTTAGTTTGTTTCACATTTTTCCAGTGAAACTTATCATTCTAGCAATAACCAATGAAACTTATTTGGTCAAAATAAATTTTTAGCACCTATTCAGCTTCTCCATTGTATAAGTATATGACAAAGTCACTCTCAGGCCTAAAATAAAATTAACTTTGTTTGCTGTTGACTGCCCGACCAACTTGAAATGCCCCTACCCAAAATTTTATTGCCATCATTTTTTTTTTTAAATACAGTACTATGGAAATTCCACTGTGTTTCTTTCATGGAACAAAGAAGACTTTAGTTAGCAAAAAAATTGTAAAATGTGTTGTAAAAAAGACATATGAAACTAATTTATACTTTTTCAAAAGCGTAATAGATTAAGTTTTCAAAAAATTAAATAAATTTTTTTCCCTACCTACCTACCCACAAGTGGACAGCATGGGTCGGAAACAGCAAACAAAGAATTTTTTAAATTAGGCCTCGTAAAGATTCTGTCTTTAAAAACTAATTAATAAAAATAAACTGTAGAATAGGTAGTCACTTTGAAGTAGAACAAATTAGTCACTCTGAAGTAGAACAAATAAGAAAATTTAAAATGAAAGTTAAAAGTCGTTTCATACAATTCCAATAGAGAAATAATATAATAATATCAAAATGTAAATGCTCAAATATATTGGTTTAAAACATAAGGATTTTAAAAACTGTACCATAAAAAAATGCTCACAAGTTACAAACCAATCTATTTTACTGAATATTTACCTGAGTCTTGATTTCTTCGTGTTTTTCTTGTTCCATCTGCCTTAGTTTTTGGTTCAGTTTTGCTATCAAAGACGAAATTAAGCAAAATTAACTTGATCTTTATGATATACAATTTCAGTGGTATGAAAAAAGTGATAAATTAAGATGAAACTGGTTTGTGTGTGTTTGCACTGATTCTTACAGCAAAAATTAAACCAACCTAAAACACTAAAAGCAGGCAGCTTTTGAAAACTGTAACAAGCACCACTTTTAACAAATTGATTAAATGACAATTGTTTGCATGTACATACACATTCCATCTATGTGAGACAGACAGCCTATCAGAGAGAGACCAACATCCCATCTAAGGAAGACTGACATCCAAGTGAAAAGGGGCTACTCCCATTTAAAGGGCATGACATCTCATCTTTATTGGCACATACAAATTTCTTAAACTTATTTGGAAGATTAGTATAGTTTTTAACTTTTTTCATTTTCCTCTACTTCAAGATTGAAAAATTTTTAATAGTCATGTACATTATACAATATATTTACATGAGTATTTCTTATTACACAATACATGTACATGTTAACATACTCACTTTTTTGTTTGTGGAGGTGGTGATTCTTTCTTTGTTTTGGATTGGTCTTTGCCCACTTCATCTTCTTTCACTGGAGATTTTTCTAAAAAAAAAATAAATTTTAAGAAATAATTTTGAGTAAATGTTTTTAGCACCAAAAATGTTTTATCAATTTAGCGTAGAGTACTAATCAACTCCGATTTGTATATTGTTAAAAGAAATATAGTGGCTTCATTATTAAAATAGTCTAAATGCACAATATGCCTATTTGGGCTGATGCTAGTATGAGAAATTTTGTCATTTCTCTTGCTGAAAAACAGTGTTTTTCTTTGGCTACTCCAGTTTCTGAATCAAGAGACGACTGTCTCAATACATGTAAAAGTGAAAGAATCAAGGAAGTAAAACACCATTTCTCAACTCGACTCAAAAGAAATATGTTTAAATTGAAAAATGTATATCAATATATTATAGGGAAGTGTGACTCATAAATGCTTGCACCTTGAGTTCCCATATGTCAATTTCAATGTTGGTTCAACAATGCAGGTAATAAATGCAATATGGTCTCTTGCTTTTGTCAAATGACCTGTGTGGATTTGTGATTTTTAGGTGTTAAAAATTAAGAGTGATTAAATTTCATGTCATGTGATAATTGATCATTTTGATGTAAACTACAATACGAATCAAAGATTTGAGTTGCTTTCCACAGACCCTATTACAGTAATATTTTAGCTTACCTTGTTTGGCAAAGAATGACATCATACCACCCTTTTTCTTGGTCTCTGCCTGCTGAAAAGAAAATTAATACAAAATAAATCAACATGGAAGAATACATAGATAATAATACTTCTAAAAATAAAATCCTTAGATTAGTAACTTTTCAGTTGCACTAGTAAATTCTCTTACATTTTGTTAAAGAAAACACTGGAACTTAAGATTCGGATCATTTAGAATTTCAGTCAATTTTTTTATGCTATTTCAAGGCATCAATCTTTAGTTACCTTTGCTGGTTTTTTATCCTCTGTTTGTTCTGTTTTCACATCTTTCGCCTCGGTATTTTTGTTCTTATTGCTTGCAGCATTAGCAAACATTCCGGCAATACCTGCCTTCTTCTGAGTTTTATTTGAAGAACCTGAGATAGTAGAGTTTGTGATATTGTGACCATTTGCTGAGGAGTTTCCATTTTGTGGCTAAAGAAAACATATAAAAAAAAAAAAAGAAAGAAAAAGTAAAAATTTAACAAACAAAAAAGATAGTGTCTAATGATATGAACATTTCCATACAATCCAGAGATGGTAAGCTATTTGGTTTACATTATTATCTATGATTCTGGTTTATCAAACAGGACATTCAGAACATTATATCTTAGCTTCTGACCCCAGTTTTACAATCATTCCTTAGCTATATTTTTTTAAACTTTAATCTAGAAAATCTGAAATCCAAATAATTTTTTAATTGTAAAAAAAAAAAAAATCAGAAAAAGAATGTGTCACCATGAAGATCATTTCAAACTTATTCTATCTAAATTTTTAATTAGTCTTAAAGATTTATTTATAGTTAAAAGATTTATGAAATCTGTTCAATTTAAGTTGAGAAAAATCTTAGCTAGGGTCTGAACTCCTTTTAAAACTTTGAAACACCTACATAAACATACAAACTTTTCATTGTGTAATAAAAATAGAACTTATCTTTAAGCTACGAACAGCAAAGTTTATTTCATCACAAGTTTTAAAATACAAATATGTTAAATATCAATATTTAGTTTACTCACTTTTGTATTGTTTGTTGGTTGTGTTGTCTGTTGTTCTTTTCTTTGTGTTGCTTCTAATTTACTTATTTCTTCAGCTGATCTTAACTTAGCTTTGGAATATTTTATAGCACTATATCTGAATTACAACAATGTTACAATAAGTATATTGATAAAAGTCTATAAAATGAACTGGAGATCATTTGGAAGACCATGCAATTCTATTAACATAACCATGTATTTAAACAAATACAATGCAATTTTATGTATTCAAATATATGTTACATGTGTGTCAGGCATGTATATTCACTTGTTTAACACCTATTATTGTTAATTATTGCAAGGATAATTTTTCATTTTAACCAATTAGAATTCTCAAAATATTGACCTACCAGGGTAATAAAATTCTGATCTCCTCTATAAAATAATTAACAGATGATTAAAACTAATTCAAATGATACCAAGTCATTAGGTCTAGAACAATGCGGGGTAAAAAGGATTATATTTCAATGATGTGCTGTAAATCAAACAGGGAATAAAAGTTTACAAAAATTCCTAGTGTTATTTACAAGTGTTCTATAAATTTTAGTGACATACAGAGTTCAAATGACCAAAACATAAAAATTAAAACAGAAATGTTGTATGATACAACATATTACATGTACCCAGTAACAATGTGTAAGTTCGTCAAGCAAAGTGTGTGCACTGCTCTATCATTTGAATATGTTTATATGTTGTATGTGCATTCAAATGTGGATGTGTACATTTATTGCATGGGAGCAAATTGTGTGTGTGTGTGTGTGTGTGTGTGTGTGTGTGTGTGTGTGTATGTGTATGCGTGTGTGTGGTGCACATACAAAGTGGCAGTCACAAATCTTTAATGTCTTAACATGATTATAAGTTGTGCTCATTATGGTAACTACATGTATATATATGCACTTTATTTGTATAATACCATTCTATACTCACTTATTAGAATCACAGAAATGCTCTTTTATTACATCATAATCACTAGTATATAATGTGTTAGAATCCTGACAATACAAAATACAGACATCAATACAAGTGAACACGAGTTCAAAACTGACATCATACACGTCTTACTTGTATAAACTGTAGCACTCAATTCTTCAATAGATATTATTAATAAAGTCAGTTGATATAATTGTCTCATTTACATAAGTGTACAGGAAATAGGATATTTATAGATATAAAAAAACATATTTTACTTTATGGTGACGTCACCTATCAACTTTGAAAACTTGAACACCCCAATAACTCGAAGACAAAAGTGAAGTTTTACTGCATAAAGCCTTCTCATAAATATTAGGTAATTTCAGAGGAACAGAATTTTCACTGATTAAGTTTACACTGCTTTAAACAAATAGGTTTTGTTTACTAAGTAAAAGCCCATTGTAAATATAAATTTAACCATTTTATGGGTCACTTTGTAATTGATGCAAAATAACTTAAGACAAGCAGTATATGCACATAACCTCTTTATACTGATCATTTTACCAAGTTTTCTTAAAATACAACAGTTAGAGAAGACTGGTTCAGTAACAATGTACCGGTAATTAATGTAAACTTCAAAGGGTCAAATATAACCTGTGAAAACTCAGTGAATTGGTTGTTGATGACTACATTTGTAGTTGATCAGGTTAATACAACTTTTGTTCTTCTTTCAGCAACCCACTATGAAACCTTTGGATAGGAGAGGATATCATGAATTCTAAGTGAATATATGTCCTAATGGGTATACAGAATAATTGGGAGCAAATCAAAGCCAGGGCTTACAAAAGCTTTTAGCTTTTTATTATGTTCATGCATTTTATTTTGTATGTTAACTTTTGATCTCACATGTGTGGATCATTAATTAATATGAAAAATTAAAATGGAATTAATATTTTAATCAATCCTACCTTTACTTTTGATTTTTGTACACTGTATATATGTGAACTTGTGACTGTAGCTAATGTAGATTTATATGAGTTCAGCTGTTCTTCTGGTAGTACCGTACACTTGTGTGTCTGAAAAACAAAAAGACAATGTACAGTAACTGTCAGGAAACGGAAAATCATCTCCAGGAAATTTTTAGCAGTGTTCAGTCTGAAAAGCTTAAGAAATGTTTGAATGGAAGAAGGGGTTAAATTCCCTAATGACTGGATATTGTATGATGTACGCAAGACTACAAATTAGAAAAACAATTGTTTTAAGAATATGCACTTGCTGGAGATTTCAATAATCACCTGGAGTTTGACAATAAAAAGAACTCATTGTCATTCAAATTCAAACTTGACCTGTAATTTATCAGTAAACATCAATATTAAAGCATGAAACTTGACTGAAGATAAAAAGTTTTCGCAAGAAAACCCAAAATATTAAAGTATAAAAGACAGATGGATTGATGAACACCGATGTAAAGGTATAATCCCTAGTGATGTTGCGATTATCGTCGATATTTAATTGCCGGTCGTTGTCAGGGCAGCGATCCGAATAATCGATCACAAGATAAATAATCGATCATCGCCGACATCCGTGAGTAGTTTCCGGATTGCAGTCAAGTCCATTTCTTTTCTGGTTCTTGCTTCTAAAAACAAAAATGGCAGACGGTGATCGGATAGTCTATCCGTATACAGATAATTTTCACCCCAGTGAGATGCTTTGGCCACTGTCCGTCTGTCAGGGCAAGGAGCTATCTGACCTTTAACTTACAATCACTGAGCAAGAATACTTGGCTTTTACAATAAAAGTACTTAAATTTAACTTTACTGAATACTGATGTACATTTACTAAGTAATTCTGATTATTAATCGATTAATTGATCGATTATGCCACTCCGATTATCAATTATTAATTTTTGTCAGATTGGACATCACTAATAATCCCTTATTATTATCCATTAAAATTTCTTTTACCTGTACTCCATTTACAGGCTTAGATATTCCAGCAACAAAATAAGTCACAAACAAATCATTGTCTTTTCTGTTCCGCTGATCTTGTACAAATGCAAACAACATTCTGAAATGTAGATAATCACAGTCTGGTACAAAAAAGAAAGTAAGCAAGGGAAAAAATTGTTCTTTCTTCAAAGATAAATTTTGTTAAAAAACACCAACAATCAAATCATCTGTTGTAAAAGATAAAATGTTATTACATGTATTATAATTATGGAATTATCCTACGACACAAAAAAGTGGAGTATATTATATCTTTAAATACACTGTGCTCTTGTTTCATAAACCAGAGGCTGAAAGTCAGGATTGAAACCTTTAAACCTTTATGCATACATATCATGATACTGTTCATAATGCAGTCAATTGAGGTAGACATTTGACATGACTGTTCTGATATATATATATATATATATATATATATACATGAATCAATTTGAGAAGAAAATATCTTACTGTTTGGCTTGATTGACATGTACTTTCAATGTTGAACTCAGCCATCTGTATGTTACCTGAAACAATAGTAATGTCCAATCAATATTAAATGATTAGTAAAAAACAGGATCACATAGATAAATTCAGATAATTTAGAAGACTTGGCCAAGTAGTTGTTTTATATAACATACCGGTATGTATTGGAAAATGAAGACAACAACTGTAGCAAAAAAGTTATTTACAATTAACAGCAAGTTTATTTAATATTTAAGTCACTTTAAGGAAGCAGTGAATAACTTGTGATGGCCTAGATATATACTTCTAGTCAAGTTTCATTATAACTTGTGATGGCCTAGATATATATACTTTAGTCAAGTTTCATTATAACTTGTGATGGCCTAGATATATACTTCTAGTCAAGTTTCATTATAACTTGTGATGGCCTAGATATATACTTCTAGTCAAGTTTCATTATAACTTGTGATGGCCTAGATATATATACTTCTAGTCAAGTTTCATTATAACTTGTGATGGCCTAGATATATACTTCTAGTCAAGTTTCATTATAACTTGTGATGGCCTAGATATATACTTCTAGTCAAGTTTCATTAACATCTGTAAAGCAGTTTTAAAGAAGTCAAAAATAGTGTTAATGATGCAGACAGATATGATCTAGATTAGGCGCCAATCTGGTACCACTTCAGTAGATTCATGGTAATTATAGGGAATGTGCAAACACGCAAATATACACACAGTTCTAAACCAGGTCACTCTAAACTAGAATTCATAAAAGGAAAAGAGAATTCCCAGATAGGACAGAGTAATAGCAAAGGACACATTTGTTAGATTTGGAAGTGTGTTAAGTGGCCAAACATGAATTCCCTGTGTAAAAGAAGAATTCTTATTTAAGAGTGTGAAATGTTTATAAATGTAAATGGATAGTTAAATGAGCCCCATTTTTTAATTCTATGTGATATCTGGATTATAATTTTACTTCAAATACATTTATTAGTTTTATCTTAAATAAGTAACACTTCAGTAACAAAGATTATCTTGGGGTTGTGAGGAAAACTATTAAAATTCAGGACGAGAGGAACCATTGACATATACTTTGGTGGCGATAGGTGTATTTAATATAAAGCAACATAAAGCAATATAAAGCGGTTTTATTTTCCTTGTTTTGGGGTTTTTCCGTTGAATTATGGTTTCTAACAACATTTAACACTGTTTAAAATAAATTTCAATCAACTTTATAGAAGAAATATGCGCTTTATACTCATTTTTTTATCGATATTACAATATTTGCCGAGTCGCCATATTTCCTTCAGTGCGCATGCTCAGTTCGTGTTTTCTTATGAATGAACTACCGAAAAATGGAACACCTTTTTTCCTCAAAGACTTTCCTGGTGCTGTAAATTATGATTTTTTTTAAGTTGATCAACCGCCAATTTAAAAACCGACTTTTATGACCGAAACCGACACGCACGCTTGTGATTACTGAAGGATTAAAATAAAATGAAAGATCAAAGGATATATTTAACATACTATATAATTTTTATTTAAAAAAATACTTTATACTTATTATTTATAAAATATAATTTACGATTTCTATTATTTATAAAATATAATTTATGATTTTTATTATTTATAAAATACAATTTATGATTTTTATTATTTATAAAATATAATTTATGATTTTTATTATTTATTAAATATAATTTATGATTTTTATTATTTATAATATATAATTTACAATTTTTATTATTTAAAAAATATGTTTTATAATAGTTATATAATGAATATAAATTTTAATTTTTATACAATGAATCTAAATTATAATTTGTATATAATAATTGTCAATTATAATTTGTAAATAATAAATCTAAATTATAATTATAATTATAATTATAAAATTATAATTTATAATTTATTTTATAATTTTTATATTATATTATTTTTATAAATTGATTTTTTTTTCTATTTTTTCATTTCTTTATTTATTTAGTTTATTTTTTACATAAAACTATAGCCTTTATAATTAGATAATTAAATTAATTAGATATAATTGCGTACAAGCAGATTTACAATGGAAATGGGAAGCCATGCACCGACGAATAGAATATAACACGAATTTAATAAAAAGGTCTAAATCTACTTGTCCTGTCATTCTAGGGCCGATCTTTTTACACTGGGGTGAGGAGTCCACATCAAACCAGAGATTTTTTCGCATATTTCGGGAGTTCTAAATGCAACAAGAGCACCGCTGAGCGTAGCATTATACGCCCGTGTTATATTGATCGAGTAGTACTATTTACTAGTGTGGCGACACCTTCAGGGGTTTCGCGGGAAAGAATGGAACAATCTAGAGGATTTCTATCAGTAGAGCTCATCCACAGAACTTGCCACTCAAAAGTTTGACACAGACCTAACGGATAAGTGCCAAACCTACCAATAATTTGGTAAAGAATTGGTTACTTCAATATTGGTACGAATTCAAAACGGTACGTTAAATTGTTTTTGGATGATAGCGCCGACTTTAAACAGTTATTGTGGATTTTATGTAAAAGATAGAAAAAATACAAAAATACCGTCTTTTCCGTCAGATCTTAAACATTTTTCGGTCAATGGACGACTTTTTCGTACAATGAACTGTTATTGAACAGGAGTGCGTTAAACGTAATTGTTTTTTGGAAAAATTCATTTTTTGCATGTTTGACCCCAAAATTAAGTATGATACCGATTTTTCCCAAAAATTTCACCAAGTTAGATAGCTAGATTGCATTAGACTCCATAACCTCAGAAATTTTTAGCAAAATCTATCGAGGAGTTTTCAAGGTCCCCAAGATGCAAATATATGCTGCTAAAAAGCAGAAAGTTGTCGCCTTTATAATTTCACATCCAGAGGATGTTCCGAATGAATTCGTCACTAATCCTCTAGATTGTTCCATTCTTTACTGAGAAGTATAAGTACAACTAGGATATATGTATGTAAAAATATATTGCTAAATGGATAGTGGTAGACTGCTATATAATTCATATTCATTTCCAGGAAGGAAGAGGTTTAAAATATAATGTTAGGTCATGGCAGTGTTTTCATGTGTTAAGCATTGCATGCAGGAAGATTTTAGGAAACAAATACATTTTTTGTCTGAAATGTTTTGAGAACCTTTTTTTTAACCAACCTGAAATAATTTATATCTATAAAGCTTAATTATAATTTGAACTGTTGTCGTGATCTGTGCAGTATGATAAAAAGGTGTTTTAAGTTAAAAAAGGGGCATAACTCCTCCAAAAATAATCTAAAAAAGTTGTAATTCGAACTTGCACCAGATAATAACATCGTAAATGTGTATACCAAATTTCATTTGAATCCATAAATAGTTGTAGGCTCTGATGATCGGAAACCACATGGTCATACATACAAAAATTTCTAAGTTAAAAAAGGGGCATAACTCCTCCAAAAATAATCCGAAAAAGTTGTAATTCGAACTTGCACAAGGTATTACCATGGTAAAGCTGTATACCAAATTTCATTTGAATCCATAAATGTTTGTGGTCTCTATTGAACGGAATACAAATTGTTAACAGACGCCCGCCCGCCCGCCCTGACGGACAGCACCGTAACATAATACGTCCCGTCATATGACGGGCGTATAAAAATAAACCATACCGAGATAAGTTTGGATAATTTGGTAATAGGAACAGATGAGGAAAAAGCTCTTATCAAGGCTTTAAAATCAGCCTTTCACAGGGTTAATATGACGTTATGCACTAGGCATATTGAAAATAACGTTTAATATCATCTTCGTCGTAAAATCGGCATGTCAGGTGTGGAAATTAGGCCTATTACGGACAACTTGTTCGGGGACAATGGTTTATCTGATTCCAATACACTTTTAGATTTTGATCTTAAAACTTCTGAATTTTGGATTCAAAACAAGACAGGTTTGTGGGAAAGTTTCAACTTCCTAGAAAAATAATACTGAACTGCGAGTCGATAAATCATTCATTAAAAGCTGCTATAAAATGGAAACATCAAAGGTGTCTGGATTTGATAAAGTTTTAGAAAGGGAGGTTAAATTTCAGGAAAATTTAATTAAAATAGCAATTCAGGGCATTGGAGAATTCGAACTCGCTCTTAAATTTCAGTACCTAAAAATTAAACTGTTTGGGAATGGAAATCGGAAGATGAGAAAGAAAGCATACTTAAAAAAAATTACGAATTCAAGCATTCAAACTCAAAACTGGTCACATCAACCGATGGTCTATTACAAGTCCCTAAAACAAAGGCAATTGCCACTAAACCGGGTCAGAAACGAAGAGCTCAATCCCAAAATAGCTAAGATTTAAAAGTTTATTATTTATTGTATTGTAACTTCTTAGTCAGGGTGCTGTGCTTGTAGCACACGTACAAATGTGCGCCACCCGACTTTATTATTTTTATTTATTTTATCTGTTACCATAAGCCATCGGTCGTATTCAGTACTTATTTTTATTTTAACATACTGGTCCGGGTGCTGTGCCTGTTGCACACGCACATATGTGCGAAACCTGACTTTTTCTTGATAATTTTTATGTATATATTGTATCATACTTTTTGTATATTATGTAAATATTTTGGTCCCCGGGAGAACTTATAAATCATTTATTATTTCAGTTTCACTAGTTTAATAACTTTAGTTAAGTATTAAAAGGGGTCGAAACTTTTCTGGTGCTGCCAGACTGAACTTTAAAAAAAATTATAAAATTAAATAAATTTTCTTTTTTTAAAAAAGGGAAGCCTGTGAAAAACTTTATTTATTATTATTTTTTTATAATTTTAATTATTAAAAAACTGAAACGAAAAGCATAAGAAAATGATAAAGCAAAATTATTACTTTTATTATTATTATAATTTTTATTAATATTATTTTAATTATTATTATAAATTTAATGCACATTATTAATTATTTACGGCACCAGGAAAGTCTTAAAGGAAAAAGGTGTTCCATCTTTCGGTAGTTCATTCATAAGGAAACACGAACTGAGTATGCGCACTTAAGGAAATATGGCAGCCCGGCAAATATTGTAATATCGATAAAAAAATGAGTATATTGCGCATATTTCTTCTATAAAGTTGATTGAAATTTATTCTAAACAGTGTTAAATGTTGTTAGAAACCATAATTCAACGGAAAAACCCCAAAATAAGGAAAATAAAACCACTTTATATTGCTTTATATTAATTACCCCTACCCCTTTGATGGTAGCAGAATATTTAATAGTTGTGATCAAGTTTAGAGAGAATAGGCAATGTCACAAAGTTTGATGATGATACACAAGGTTCAATATCTCAGTGCATTACTGGGTCCCATACCTCAGAGCATCATAATAAAGCCTTGTAGAAACAGAGGACACATGCAAATAGAAGTGACTTAAACAGCAGACCGGAGTAGCCTAAACAAGAAGAGGAAATTATCTAGGATTCCATGTTCTTTCAGGTGATTTAAAGTATGAACCGATTTGTTTTTGACAATATTTTTATTCTTCACACCATGGATCTTGGAATCCAATACCCCCTGATTTGAAGTTAGGCGCCCAGCTCTAAAGACTGAAACAAATAACGAGGCAATATTGAAACTGAAAGTAGAAATCGTACATATCAAACGCCAAAGAAAACACTATAATTACTGTATTTACTGCAAAACGTAATTCGATGAAGTAAAACGAGTTCTTATCATATTTTTTATCAATTTTCGTACCACTCTGTTTTCGTCATTGACATATTCTTCTAAATTTTCAATATAAAGCTCATCATTGGCCATTTTGACTTCCCGCAAATAATTTTCAGAACCGGAAGTAGAAATATTATAGTCTATCAGAAAAAAGATTGTTTTACTTATGGAAAATATTCCCTTACAAGCGTAAATCATTGTGATATTTATAAATTTAAAGTGTTTACTGTAACAAATAAAACATTTATTTTATTTGATTATTAATAATTTGCAAACAAAAGCATTTAAAATTTCCAAATTAGGATTTATCCACTGTTCTTTAATCTTTGTTATGAAGTTTCTTAATAAACTAATATGGTGGACAAGGTGGGAGATTTGACATAACTTGCATCAAGTATTTTTAATTTTAGTGGTTTTAATGGCTAGTGATGACGCAGTTAGAGCAACAAATGATGATGCAGCACAGTGTAAACGGTTTGCAGTTGAAAGAGGGTATTGGAAGGATCCGTATATCGCGTATATGACACCAAGAGGACAGGCTAAGCATGCCCCAGAAATCAACCGGGGGTATTTTGCCAGAGTTTCAGCAATGAGAGCATTGCTTCGTAAATTTCTAAAAGTAGGATTCTGTTTTCATAACATTTATTGTGCAAAGTCAAGTTTTAATTACCCTGTGTAAAGTTAAGCTATTCTTTAGTCACTTCGGCACCTAGCCCGAGAAACTAGTTTAGACCCAAGATGAACAGAAAAAAGTATTACTCGTCCAAGTTGTAACATTACACCATGCACCCCATCCTCTCATACACAAAAGTCCGATGTTTTTCCCAACATGTTATCCTAGCCATGTACAATGCACACCTTGGCCAGAATTTTGTTATCCAAGTGTATTTGGATAATCTCCCTTAGACCTCAGTGCATTTTCACGGGACAGAAATTGGTAGATCTAGTATTTCAGTAATGTGACATAAGTTGACAAATTGTATTTCTTTGTTCATTGAAAACACGCTATCATTTTTCATTAGATTTAGATATTTTTTACATATAGTTAAAAAAAATTAAATTTGTTTTTAGAAGAAGTTATTATCTCTCTGGGGCTTGCCTAAGGTCAGTGGTTTTCTCTGGGCACTCCGGTTTCCTCCACCATCCCAGAACTGACCGCCTCGAAATAAGTGAAAGAATCTTGACTGGGGCGTAAAAAACCATTACTCAACTCTCTCTCTCTCTCTCCAACCAAACAATACATTGTTCACAATCACCGTATAAGTTCAACAAATAAATTATAAAAAATAATAAAATATTATTTCTATAGTGAAGGTTTTAGACTGGCAATTTTTCAATGAGGTGTGAATTCTGTAATTGCTCTATAGTGATGTTTCAATTTAAGCCTTGTCTGCCACACTATTATAAAATATAAACACAATTACTTTTAAAAAAAAACTGTCACTGAATAATCAAAACTGGTACATTGTCTTGAAACAATAGGCCAAAAAGTTAAATTATCAGATTTTTTCCAATAGCACTGTAACTATTATACCACTTGACAAAACTCCCATGTCTATCTAAAATCAGGAGTTCATTATATTTGATCCCAATATTTGTTTTTCTTTTGTCTGATTTACCTACCTTCATGTCTAACTTGTATAGTGTCATGTACTTTGTTGACTGTTTGCTATGTACATTTTTCATGTTTTTCACTTTATTTACAGCCCTGTAATATTTATTTTGACAGATAAACAACTAGGAGTGTCGGGTGATTACTGGTAATATTGATGCTCATTTTGATACTTTATGCTGTATTATTATTATTATTAGTTAACCAATCAGACATGTCAGGTTATTAAAATTGGTGCTTGTTTTGATACTATATTCTGTATTATTATTATTTTTATCATTATTGACAGATAACCAATCAGGCATGTCAGGTTGTTAATTTTGGTGCTGGTTTTGATACAACATACTGGATCCTGAAAGATGAAGGGATTAATCCAAAATCTTATATAGAAATAGATTTTGATGCAGTAACATCCCGAAAATGTCATCACATCAAACGAGCTAAAGCCCTTTTAGAAAAAATAGCATCTGAGGGTAAGAATAAGTTTTTTTTAAGATCATTATGCATTTGCATAATTCATGTGCATGAAGGGATTTTTCATTGTATAAACATATTTTATTTTGTATTGAGAACAATTGTCATTACTTATTATCCAGAGTTTCTAATGCTCACTGAAGTCACTCCTTGGTGATATTTTAGTACCAATCATTTACTGCTGGTTTTAATAGTTTATTTATTAGCAAAGTTTCTTCTCATTTACTGATCTTATTTAAGCATTCTGTTTATGCTGTTTGTAGTATAAAACTCCACCTGTAAATTTGTGATAACAAATAGTACTATCCTTTGAACTCTGTAGAGACCTGTATCTTAGCATACCAAGACACAATACCTTTGTTACATCATGGATACTATCCTAGTTAATTGGCATTATACAGCATCTGAAGTCTATAAATATTTCTTCAATCATTTTTGCCAGTTTTACTTGGTTTTGAACCTGTGAGAGTGTATGGCTCGTAAACTACTTACTGCTATTTGGGTTCAATATTTGTGTCCTTTAGCTTCATATCATAAACTGGGTCAAACCCAGAACTTGAAAGTGAGACCCAATAGTAGCTTTGCCAAGTACCCAGCAGTCAAAAATGGAACATAGGATGTTTCTATGAATGAGTCTTTAAAATGCTTCAATATCATAAATGTATTGCATATAGTTTAATAGGTATAATTTTCTGTACATTCCCCTTTATCAATATCAGTGAAAACCACTTGTGTTGTAAATCCTTAGTTTCAAGGTTTTAGAGTAAAGAGTGTTTTATAAGAGATATGTAGAGTAGAGTAATGTGGGTTTTTTTTTTCTAACCAGTCAAGATTATTTCATTTAGTCAATATAGTCAGTTCCAAAATGGTTAAGGAAATTGGAATAACCTGCAAATACCTTTCTCAAAGATCTACCTAAGTGCCTGGTAAACTATATTTAAAACACTTCATTTATTCAGGTCACATCATAAAAACTGTTTGATTCTATTTTGTTTCCTCAACATTTCAGATGGTGAAATAAAGTTAAGTCTTTCAGAACTTCATGCCTCAGATTATCATCTGATAGCTGCTAATCTTCGTAATCTGCAGGAAGTTGAAAAGAAGTTAGAGGATTGTGGGATAGATAAAACATTACCAACAGTATTTATAGCTGAATGTGTTCTTGTTTATATAGATGTGAAAAGTACAAATGAACTTTTAAAATGGATAAAAGATAAATTTAAAACTGTTCTGTTTCTTAACTATGAACAAGTAAGTTCAAATTTAAAAGTATTTTTTACTTTGATAAAATGTCATCTTGCTCATCAGCACATTATTTTACAGCCCCAAAGCTTAATTGTTTTATATTTTGTTTATATGCTTTATAAGACTCCCTAGATCTTTTACAATTTTTAGCTCACCTGAGCTGAAAGCTCAGATGAGCTATTGCGATGGTTCACCGTCCGTCGTCTGTCGTGCGTCGTGCGTCGTGCATTAACATTTTACATTTTAATCAACTCCTCTAAAACAACCAACCCAAATTTGATGAAACTTGGTGATGATGATGTCTGGGTGGAGGCCTTTCAGATTTGCACATATGAAGGAGTTATGTCCCCTTGGGGCCCCATAAGGGGGGAAATAGTGAAAAACTTTAAAAATCTTCTCCTCTGAATGTACAAGTGATATACCTTAGTTATTTCACTTATAACATTCTTAGGTCATCTAGTTTTAGATTTGCACAAATGAAAGCGATGGGGCTCAAAATGGGGAAATGGCAAGGAACTTAGTGGGAAAATTGCTAAAAATTATTTATTTGTCACTATATCTTGAAAACTATTAACTTTTTGTACAGGCATTTATCTTAGAATATTGTAGGTATTGCGACAACAATCATTTTGATATATGGTTCAAGGTCATATGTTGAAAGGTCAAGGTCACAGCTGCAAAAATAGACTTAAATCGCTAATTATCTTGAAAACTATTAACTTTTTGTATAGGCATGTATATTAGAATATTGTAGATATTTGGACAACGATCATTTTGATATATGGTTCAAGGTCATATGTTGAAAGGTCAAGGTCACAGCTGCAAAAGAAAAGTTAAATTGCTAATTATCTTGAAAACTATTAACTTTTTGTATAGGCGTGTATATTAGAATATTGTAGGTATTGACATGACGATCATTTTGATATATGGTTCAAGGTTTATGTTGAAAGATCAAGGTCACAGCTGCAAAAGAAAAGTTAAATTGCTAATTATCTTGAAAACTATTAACTTTTTGTATAGGCATGTATATTAGAATATTGTAGGTATTGACATGACGATGATTTTAATATATAGTTCAAGGTCATATGTCAAAAGATCAAGGTCACAACTGCAAAAGAAGACTTAAATTGCTAATTATCTTGTAAACTATTAACTTTTCGTATAGGCATGCATATTGGAATATTGTAGATATTGACGTGGCAATCATTTTGATATATGATTCAAGGTCATATGTTGAAAGGTCAAGGTGACAGCTGCAAAAGAAGACTACAGTCACTTTATGCATATTAGCTGCTTATTAATGAAATGTGACTGAATATTTCTGATTAATTTTTTTGGGAGTTCTTGAGTTTCTTTAAATTTTCTGTACTTGATATATTGTCTGTTGCACTTTGTAAACAATTTTGGAGATATTCTCAGGTGAGCGTTAAGGCCCATGGGCCTCTTGTTTATGACAGGAAAGTTTGACTGAGTGGCTGTCAATTTCAAAATATTTAGAACTGTGTCCAACACTATACCATTGGAATTTTCACCATTGCAGCAGTCAAAACTTTGTAGTGCTGATGACAAATAAATTTCCTTTTTTTAACTAAATTAGACTTAAGGATGAATTGAAATTCCATAGTCTTTAGTTATGCATAAATGCAGTTCAGTACATTTTTACTCATGATACAGGTTTGATGGGTCCTCCCTCACACACACACACACACACACACACACACACACACACACACACAAAGAAATCACATTTTAATGCCTTTGAAAGAACCATTCACCATTTATCCACAATTTTTTTTTAAACCAAAATTTTGTTAAAATTTCTGGACATAAAATATCTAGATGGGTCATTGTTACGCATTACTCCATCTGTTGATTAAAACCAATAAGAGAGACTGGTACTTTCTTTTCATTATTAGTTTTCTATTAACATTTATATTGTTATTTTTGATCAACAAAGATTTATTTATTTTAAAGGTAAATATGAATGACAGGTTTGGGCAAATTATGATTGACAACTTAAAATCAAGGGATTGTGTTTTATCTGGTGTAGAAGACTGTGTCAGTCTGGAGACTCAAAAACAAAGGTATTGCTCAAAAAATGCTAAATGTATACAATGTACTTAAAAATAAAAATATAAACTTTCCAAAATCTTTTTTAGTTCCTGGATGGTTTCTAGTAATGGATATAGAAGTTATATATATATATATATATATATATATACATATATATATATATACATTATATATATATATATGTATATATATATATATATATATATATATATATATATATATATTTATAGGTTTTACAGGGAGAAAAATTTCTTGTTTGTTGAAAATTGTATTATTACACAGCAAATATTTTTAATAATTTGGTATGCTTTCCCACGTTATACTAAGTCAAAGCAGAAATATACATGTATATCTTTCAACCTAGAATAATTAGTATCATAACAAAAATGTTAAAAGTATTTGGCCATACTGCAGTTGACTTAAAAAAAATTAAACATTAGTTTTAGTTTGGCTGATTTGTTGGCAAAATTGAAGTGTTAAAAATTAAATATCATAAGTTTTTTGGATGAAGTTTTGTGATATACTAGATGAACTGTTGAGTTGCACTGTTTTTCTGACTACCTGTATTCATGTTGTTCAGGTGATGATGATAGAAAATTAAGTATTTTTTCTAAATAACATTAAAAATTTAATTTATTTATTACCAGTAGCATTATGGCGATGTGTTGGAACAAGTCCATAACATAAAGGTCTCTGGAAATAATAAAATATTTTTCTATTTTTAGGTTTTTAAATCAAGGTTGGGAAGGAGCTGATGGTATGGAGATGACTCATGTTTACAATTGTCTACCACAGACTGAAATTCAAAGGTATAATTTGTTGTTGAAGACAAAACATTTGAGAGATAATTTGTTATATAAATTATAATACATATACAACATATAATCAGTTCAATCAGAAATTTTGCTTTTCCCACATTGTTTTTTTAGCAGTTTGTTTAAACAATGATTTTGTAAAATCCTTACTTTTTTGGAGCACCTTGTTTCATGTATGTTCCTGCTTGTTTTGTTTCTGGACATCTGAATATAAACTTCAATTGTTGTTGGTATTAATATTTAAATTTGAATTCGTTGAAAATTAACAGGTTATTCCTCATATGATTTTCAAAACTCTGAAAATAGTTTTAGGGACATAGGTCACCAAAAATGTGTCATGTTGTCACAATGTTAAATATGATTTACAGTAACTTAGAAAGCTTGGCATTGTGACTGGGTTATCTTGACGTTGAAGTTATAATGTATATTGTATGCAATTCACTTTTATATTTCAGGATAGAGAGAATAGAGTTTATGGATGAGAGAGAACTAATGGATCAGTTGTTTTCTCATTATTGTATTGTGTGGTCATGGGTTGATCCTGATAACATTGGACTAGCTGATATGGACTTTTAAAAAAACTGAACAAGAATTGTATATGACCTTGTAAAAACTTACCAATTTTTTTAAAGAACATCAGACTAGGTGATAGAGACTTTTAAAATATATGTATATGTCCTAGTAGAGGCTTATCATTCATTTAGACAGCTAATAGGCCTTCTTTCTCACTGTGCTGCGAGTCACATGTTGATTCAGATAATGTTGGGGGAGCTAAAACAGCAAAACTTATCTAAATCAGACATTGTAGACAGCTTATTTTTGTCTGGATTAGAGATGTTTGGATTGTGCTGGATCATAAAACTTGAGAAAATTGGTCCACATAAAACTGTCTGGTATTCAGTAATGGCCTTTCTTGTTTAGAGAGTTTCATTGCATGTGGCCTGATCATTTCCACAGATTGTGTGATTTCCCAACAAAATTTGGCCAAAATAATGGTGGAAATTAATCAAGATTTGGCTCTTATTGCACATTACAATTAAATAGATGGATAAGATCAAGTACATCTAGGTATGTCAGAAAGATTTTGTTTGGAATTATTCTCTCTCTTGTTAAATTTGTATAAAACAGATGAATTGGTTGCCTTGGTTACAAGGACATATACATGTATATCACCTTGACATGTGTCAACACTGGTCTGTGAGGTTTTTAGATCATTGTTTACTAAGCTTTACTGTGATTTATATGTTATATGTTTTATATGAGATAACCTATTTATTTTATATATTAGATTGACTTAGTATTGAAGTAGTGCTTATAACACACACACACACACACATGTACAAAAATATACACTTCCAAACATTTTCAAGTCTTGTCAAGGATTGTCATATGGACAGTTTACCAGTACATTGGTTTTTTTCTATATAGAAAAGGGTAAATATATGCTACTGCATGAATTTAGATTTTTAATCAGATGTTACAATGTAACCAAATCAAAATTATGAGTCAGAGGAAGACAATTTTGATAAATTATTCAGAATACTTTGAAATAGAACTGATTTTAGATTTGTGTCAAAATGCTACATATTCAAAAAATTACCTATTCTCTTTACTGATTAATATATGAGGTTCCATGATTCATGTAAAGATGCTGTGATACATGTACAGATCAGGGTACATACTGTATATATAATGTATGGCAGTATATGTTAAAGTACATGTATACAATGGTCAGGTGCTAGGGTCTATGTACTAGTGCTGGGATCTATGTACTAGTGCTGTACCCATGTGCTGTACTAGTGCTGGAATCCATGTACCAGTGCTGGGTTCCATGTACCGTTGCTGGGATCAATGAACATGTAGATGAATAGAATTTATTTTAATCACTGCCTATTGAGTGTAGAATCATTTCATCTTTTTTCTGTTTTCTGTGTAAAGATTTGGTATACTTATTAGGATTAATTTCAAGTTTTGTTGTTTTTTTTAATTTTCACCATACCTTGCCATCAGAATACAAAGGGAGGTTCATAAATATATGAATATGATTAATTCTTGTGTACAAAGACCCTCAGTGTTTGAGCCATTATAATTATAATTGTATTTTCTGCATTTTGGTTTAATTCTGGGTTGTTTTAAGTTATGTTTCTCTATCTTATATTATATATCATAAGAAAAATGTGAAACTGAAATAAAGGAATTTGTTCCAATGAATTTACGTGCGTTTTTGTTTTTTTTTTCAATGTATAATCTTATATTTAACTTAAATATTCAACTAAATACCTCGATTATTATGTCAAAACCCTTCTCTCTTGTTAACTGCATACAATCATTAAGTTCAGTTATCACTTCCAAATGTTGCAAAAACTTTTAATACTTCAATTTCATGCAAGAAATATGACATGAAGATAATATTATAAAACTTGGTCAATACAAGTACAAGTTTATATTGTTATTTATGGATGGTGGTGTAGATTTTTTTATGAAATTAAGACAGGTCTATCTGGGTTGTCAAAATTCAAATTGATTTGTAGCATTGCCACAACATTTAGAAGTGTGTTACTCAGTCAATCGTTTAAAAATCTTTTTGTTCGAAACCTATGAATGGAAGAAAATCTTATGTTTTACTTGGATTCTTTGGAATCAAAAGTTTACAATATGACACTTGGTGAAATTTTGAATATTTATTAAAATGCTATGCTTAAAATGAATGGAAAAATATAGGTTGCTGTTGTTTACTTTAATGGTATATTTAGTACTTTTTATCATCAACAAATGAGCACTTCATTTGAGACTTGCAATCTACCAATCTCTTGAGTCATTAATACATGTGATTAAGATTGACAATGTTTATCTTATCATACATGTACATTAAAATATTGCAGGTAAAATGTAAAACAATATGCTTCAAAACTTAACCTGATAAATTGCAAAACTAATGACTTATGTGGCAAGAAATCTATGCTTTTGACAAAGCTGTGACAAAAATCTTAAAAGATTTTAGATGGGTTATTCAAATGATAAACGATAAATAATTAAATAAATGACAAGCATTATACACTGTATTCAATTTTATTAATTTAAAATTCAACTAATCATGTACTTGGACCCACCCATTTCAGTCATGGTTTGTCCACTAGACCCACCTTAAAAAATCTTTAGTGGGAGCCTTGATTACATGTTTATATAAATTATGATGTACCTGTTCTTCTTATACCATTATTTTTATTTAAAGCATATAATATTCTTATGTTTGGCCATGTTTACAATTCAGTTATGATATTTCTACATTAGTCTCAACCTGAGAGATATCACCTATCACATTTTTATCTCCATTTATCTCTGAATTGTCAATTAAGATTATTTTTTGAGTATTATCAACTTCAACTTGTTCCAAGATGGTGGAAGACATGGTGTCATTTTGCTCCACTGTAGAACTACATTCTGATACATCACAGAGATTATGAACTGGTTCCACTCCATTTTTCTCTACCATATTACTTGATATAACCTGAACTTGTTCTTCAACATCTCCTGATACAACTGTAACAGTTTCCTGATCAGTAATATTGTTTTCCGAGTATAACTCTGCCTCATAATTGCCCACAGATTCTGCAGCAAGTAGAATGTCAGCTAGTTCCTTTGGTAAAACTGTAGGTCCTCCATCATTAGGCTGTTTTATCACATACTGTACAGTACCCATTCCCGTGGAAACCTCAAACAATACTGATGATGAATCATTGTCTGTACTTCCTGTTGGCAAACTGATTTCTTCAGGTGATTCTGTATCAATATAAAGTTCATCCTGAAACAATGAACAAGGCAAAATAAAATTAAATTATGTATGTTTCATTATATATAGATGGATTTATGTATCAAAACATACAGTTCTTGTTAAACAATTGTCAACATAAAGTATGCTAAATTTAAGTCTCAATATAAAGAGCATGTATATACAGCTCTACCTGGAGCAATTATCTTGACAAAGTAAAATAAATTTGGGCAGGTCGTGTTATATAGTAATCTAGATCACAGAAAAATGTACCATATGGTATACTGCAGACAGTAATGTGTTAAATACCATGGTACATGTATTAATTCACTTATATCTCGATAGTATCATCTGCAAATTTATACTGAAGCAAAATGCTACTTACAATTTGCAATGGGGTTTCTTTTACACTTAAGTGACACAGAGCATCTGATTTAAGGTTTAATTATAGCTTTCTTTTTTTAAAAGCAGTGCTGCACCCATAAAAGTCACTACCCTTTTCGAGTCTTGGGGATTAAACATGCCTAGGTATCTTAACTAGTTTACAGAGCTTTCTACTATATCTACACTCTGAGCTATTACAGTGCTTTCGTGGTTGAATACATTCAAAAGTAATGTGATTCACAATACATACCTTTGTTTGTTTGCTATTATCTTGTGTGTAAACTTCAGTATCACCTGAGCCAAAATTCAGAGTTACAAATTTAGCTATGTTTGAGTTATTTTCATCATTTGTTTCTTTTATTTTTGCTACAGGAATGTTAACATCACTTTCTCCATGTGCTTTCTGTAGATGATGTGATAGAAATGCTCTCTCTAAGAATCCCTGATTACAATGAGTACATTTGTATGGAAATTCTTCTGCATGAGTTGTATGCATATGATCAACAAGTTTAGCTTTGTAACAGAAACTTGAGCCACAGTATGAGCAAAAAAACAAATCCTCTGTTTTACGACCATATTTGAATCTGGAATTTTTGTTTACATGAATAGAAATATTTGTAAGTTTATGAACCTTTGCCAAGTGATCCTTAAGAATCTTTTTAGATGTAAATCCAGAATTACAATTTGAACATTTAAACGGATAAAGGTTAAAATGCACTTGTTGGACATGTGTCATCATTCCGTACTTGCTGTGAAAACCTTTACCGCAATATGAACAATGAAACATTTCCTGTTGTTCTCCATGAACACATTGTATGTGGCGCTGTAGATTACATTCATACCAAAAACCTTTACCACATTTATTACAAACAAGTCGTTTTGATTGGTCGATGCCATGTATGCGTTGATGTCTTTTCATTAATGAATCTCTTGAGAAATGTTTACCACAAATTTTACACACACTCGTCATTTTTCCTTCGTGAATTTCTTCAATATGCTGTCTTAGTGTCACTCGCCACTTGAATTTTGCGGGACATAAATGACACAGATTTGGTTGACCTTTAACAAAATGTACACATCTAACATGATTACGAAGACTATTCACATTTTTGTACATTTTTCCACACCTAAAACATTTAGCTTCTGAAGATTTACGATGTTGTTTATTTTCGTGAACCTGTAATGCAAGTCGATCGGGTAGTTCTTCACCACACATTTCACATTTCATAATTTTTAGCAGAACCAACTTTTCAATATAATCCTCATAATCTTTTTCTTTAGTGTGATATTTTTTAACATGAAAGTCAACACCTGTATAATCAGCAAATAATTTACCACAATATTTACAACTAGCATTTCTTTCTAATTTTTGCTTTCTCCTTTCAACTTTTGGAATATCCCCTAAATCAATTTTTCTATTTTTCCTGGGTCTGATAACATTTTTTCCACTGACAGTTTTAACATATTTTAGTTTCTTCCGTTTTCTACTTGAACCATAATCTTCATCATTTGATGGTATAAAATCGTCATCATCTTCTTCCCCACTGTCAATACAAGCTTCTGTCTCAGATTCAAGGTCTTCCATATTTTCATCTGGATTAATCTCATGTAATGGAGAGATTGAAATTACACCATTATTGCTTTCTTTTGCTACTGATGTTTCATCTTTTCCAGTTATGTTGTATTCAAGACCCTTCACTGCTTTCATTATGTTTTCAGATATTTTTACTCCCCGTAACCCGTATCTTTTGCCATTGTCTGTTTTTTCAAAATTGTCTAGATTTACAGACTGTATTGGTTGATCAATCTCAGCTTTTTTCTTACGTCCTCTTTTAACTTTGATGATTTTTTCTTCACTTTGTACTGACTGAGTATTGTTGTCCAAAAGATCCTGTTGGTTAATGTTTTCTTTTTCTACAAATTCTTCTAGATCTAAAATATGTTGAAAACAAAAATCTATTAAAACAGATCAAAATAAATTTTAATTACATTAAAAAAAAAAATAAATAAATAAAATAAAGGAAATGTGCAAAATACTAGTATATTTTTTTTTCTATTAAGAAATTAGTTTCAGTAAACAGATAAAAAGTTTGGCGGATGCTACAACTTTACGAATGTTTAGAACAGAGGAAGATAACGGAATTTAATTTTAGGCTTTGTTAGTTTCAAGACTATTCTGATGTTAACTTATTGAAGGTCAAATCCACCACCCGCTCACTCAAGATTTACTATTTTTCATTGATACCAAATGGCCCAACTGAAAACTCATGAAGTACAAGTTATCATGAGATGTTCATACCATTGATTTAATATATACATGTGTATTACCTTAAGTGTGTGTGCATGTGTATTAATTAGTGTCTTAAAGACCCTCATGTTTTCCCTTTCTGTTTAAACCTGCCACTGTTTTCACTGGGTAGAGGCAATGTATTGTATTCATGGATGGATTTATCGATTTTTTATTACAATAAGGCACAGCTAAGTGAACAATACAACAAAAATTGTCATATTCAGTGAAACAGATTATAATGAAGTTATGTATTTAGATTATTATAACCTTGTCATGTAATATATGTTATATACCTGAGGTACACTTCTCTGTCTTTCTGATAAAACATGACAGTCTAGTATCTGAAAATTTAAATTTTATATTTTTGATGGAAATGGACAAAAGGTCTTTTTCATCTATTGCTTCTTTCTTGGCACAAGTTACAATGCACTGATTTGATCCCGTCTGCTTCTCAGACCCGCCACTATCAATCTGGCCTCTCCATTTCTGATTAGAATCAGGCTCTGATTCTATAACCGAAACTAACTCCTTGATAAATTGGATAGGGAGTACCAAATCCAAGGTAACTGTAGCAATTTTCATGTTTTCATACTACATGTAGAACTTCACAACCAAGTACCGGAAGTTAATTTTGGACATTTTAACTCGTACCATACTATTTCGTACTTTCCATCTCGTACCCAAATCGGTCAAACATTTCTTTAATATAAAATTATTTTATATTATTATTATAAACAATTTTTTTTGTGTATGTAACGATGTTTTTTTAAAACGCTATATCTTATTAATAATGATTATTGAAATGACACTGATAAAACGAGGAATTAAGTTTTTCTTTGATTAAATTACGCCAGAATGTAATACTGAGTCTGAGAAAACTTAATGCAAAATAAATATAAATAAATAAATAAACCAAAATTTAAAAAACCAAACAAAGTTGCCGACAGTATAAATTTTAAAGTCCCTGAACACCTGACGTGTATAACCAAATAATACATGAATACAATGTGATATCTTATATTAAAACCATTGATAATAAGTTTGGACTTTGTATGGACAATGGATATGATAACATAAAGGTATTCTGTCACTGAGTTCCATGGTTTAAGTTCTATCCTAACTACACCTTTTTGTTTCCATCATCTAGAAAAACATTAACATTATTGCCAATTTACATGGCTGACCAATCACTTTTATTAATTTTTCCGGATCGGTACATGTTTAACGCGTGGTATAACCAAATCGGTACATTTTTAAGAACGCGCGAAACTGCTTCGTAGATGCATTTTTAAATAACAGTATTGCCTTACTGCTTTATCATTAATGGAAAAATTTAGTTGAATTTTTTTTTTTTTTTTTTTTAATATTTTCCATTCGTTGTTCCCGTTTGAGCAGTATATTTCCGTCAAAAACGGAAATTTCCGTCGAATGGGTCAGCCTGACAGTGTCGCCTCTATCATAGTGACGTGATGTCTAAAGGCCTCAGTGGTCAAGTCGTATAAAGCGTGGGCTTACGGATGATAATGCCTCTAAATGCTTAGTTCTAATCATGACCGATCTGACAGAACTTGAACTAGTATGAGAAGATTAACTTTGTCAGTTCGCTCGTGGTTTTCTCCGGGTACTATTCGGGCCAGAACTGTCCGCCTCGATATAAATGAAAAAATCTTGAGTGGGACGTAAATCATCATTAAACCAATCCAATCCAATTTATACCGAAGGCTGGTGGTTTTGTAAAGTCACTCCTGTTTCATCTGTCATCCTTCAAGTGACCGCCTCGACAAAAGTGAAAGAATCTTAATTTAAATTTAAGATTCTAAAGCACATGTTATTCTATTCAAAACAGAAATGAAACAAAATCTAGATTGGTGGTGTGGTAAAAATTAATGCAACATTGCTGGGCATGAGGTGACAATTTTTTTTTTTCTTTTCTTTTCTTTTTTTTTTTTTTTTCATTTTAACACTTACATGTATTTACATATGGATCGCTTAAGTAAACAATATGAAATGCATATGCTGAAAGTAATCGAAGATTTCTTCGTGCAGCTTTTATTTAGAGAATATCTTACAGTCGTTATGATTCGTTTCCATCAAACTTTTACAGGTCCTTGCCAGTGCTCTAGGATTCCCATTGCCCGTCTCCCGTACCAAGTGAATTCTGGTCATTGTAAAGTGATAAATATTGGCTTTCTTCTCCGTGGGAAAGTGAAATTTATTACAAAAAATGTGCATTATCAAATAAAGTCAGTTCATTTTTACATTTCGTCCACTGGTAAAAATTCTTGATGCAACATCGTCAGTTTCAATAATGACCTCTGCTTGGTTTTTGCAATTTTCATATACTCACAATTTATATTTTTTCTCAACAAGATATGGGGAAAGTGAAATTGTTCTGTGGGAATGTTGATTTTCTCTGTGACTTTCCCGTGGAAAGTTAAGTGTCGAGGAAAAATCCTAGAGCACTGCTTGCAATTTCAAAATATGTCCAACTTGTATGATTGTAGCCTTGTAATAAAACTGAGGCAGGCAGGAAAACTTTTTTTTCAACTTTTACAAAATCTTTTAAATTATTTAATTTTTTAGGGCCTTCACGGCGGTACGATTTATTCAGTGAACAGTAAATGAATGAATGAATGAATGAATGAATGAATGAATGAATGAATGAATGAATGAATGAATGAATGAATGAATGAATGAATGAATGAATGAATTAATGAATGAATGAATGAATGAATGAATGAGCAAATAAATAAAATGAAATAATAGGTAAAGGTAAAACGAATTAAAAATAAATCATTCTAATAGCAATTAAAAGACTAAGGCTTTTGTATTGCATTCAGCTCATTGAATACCTCATAGTGACTAATACACCTATAAATGAGTTGACAAATTCATTGTATGGCCATAAGCATGTTTCTATTATCATAACTAGTCGGTCGGACCATAATAAATCACCATATAATATCAAATTGGATTTTTCTATTTGTATTGATTGATGAGTTCTCCTTGTCTAGGAAGAAGTTATGAAAAAGAAACAGCATGTAACGCATAATTTAGTCGGGTTAAAAATTTACCATAAATTAGATTGTAGAACGACCAGAATACGATATTTGATTTCAAAAGTTGTTTTATAATGTAAATAAATACACATTTGAATTTCTTTATTTTCTTCACGAAACTAATGGATAGGATAGTGCTTCATTTTTTGTGAAAATCTTTTCCAGTTTTATCGATTTAAACTAATGCATTTTTGCGACATAACACGTTTTCACACTTGCAGCTGAACGAAAACAACACACGAGAGGATAATGACATAATGATAATCATTACGATAATGATAAAAATATGTTAATAGGAAAAGAAACAAAAATGTCCCAGATATTCTTGCTTCAGTTTCACCGGATCTTTCTAGAATTTACATAATTATTCCAGATATAAATTAAAAATTATAACATGTTTTGGTTCTATTTTATCCTTTCTCAATTTTTCATAGTTGTCTATACAAAAACAGTAACTGGTACATTTTCAACGACAGCAGCTAGAGAAAGTTGGGGCCAGCACATTACAACTTTCTGTTTTCACGGTAAATTTTACTTGATAGTCAGATTTTGAATGATGGTCAAAATCTAAACTAAATTCCATTGTCTATGAAGTGTGCTATGTTAGACACATATTTTATTTGTCTGAAAAAGTTAAAAAGATGTGATGCTGTGAGAAATGCCAGACTTGTCCCATTTTCTTTTTGCCTAAGATTTTTTTGTCCTAGATATGGATGACAAGTCTCCACATTTTATTTATTTCATTAATCATAACAAAGTATATTAAGATTTTTTATATTTTAAATCATTCTTGTAATTGGACATTTTTGAAAAAAAGTTTAATGTCAGTGATGTTGATACACTTGTAATTCACCAACTGTAAGTTGATAATGGAAATTTTTATGTTTGCTTATTGATTGATTGATTGATTGTAGCCTTTTATCACTCTTGATAACCTTTGTAAATTAATTTTTTAGACAGATTTTATTATTTTGCTATGCTTTATACTTTCAGGTAATGCACTTGTAAATTTTACACTGAATACAACTGGTGATTGGAATCCAACATTATATTTATATCCAAATGAAGATTTTAGAAATATTTTTCTTTTAGAAGACTCAGATTGTTTAAATAAAGTTGATGCTGCTAAAATCTCACGTAAGTTTATGCAGTATAAAAAAGTTGGACAATGGTCAGTTGTTTTGACTGCCATTACAGAGTTTTGCTGTCTCAATTAACAATCACCTTATGATGGTTAGTAAATTATCAAATATGTTTGACACAATGAATCAATGTACTTGGTAAGTTTTAGGACCAGGGACTTCTAACTTTCATTTATTATTCAGAAAATTCCATCTTGATGGTCCTGCAAACTTAATTTTTTAAATATTGTGATTGAACAATTTTATTGTAATTGGACAAATTGAGTATCAGTCCAATTTCAAAAACTATTAAAAATATCATTTGCAAAGCCTAAAATAAAATACAATTTTTTTTCAGATGAACTTACAACCAAAAATGGAAATTTTACACTTGATCCATCAAACCGTCCCAAATTATGGCATTTGGTATTTGCTGACAGAATTACTTGTGAAGATGATGACGCCACTTTAAATCGTCAACTTAACTATATTCATTACAAGATAGAACTGTTGAATCCTGATGCATTAGGAAATCCTACAGAACATTTTGGTGATGACGAAACTGGTAATTATCTACCCTGTTTTACAAGGTTCTTGTCTTTTAGATAGATGGGGCCTCAATGGCCGAGTGGTAAAAAGTACGCGCCTATGGATTACAGCGCCTCTCACTGTCTGGGTTCGAATCCCACTTGGGACAGATCCTAGTAATTATCTCCCTTGTTTTACTCGGTTCTTGTCTTTAGAATGTGTTTATGGAGAGTGCAGTGTTTCCTTAAAATATAAACATGCTGAAAAATTGTTTAGGAGTGTCATATTTTTCAGTCTGTGAAAGAAATAGATGTAGTAATCTCCCCTTATTTGTGTTAAGCGTTGAGACTATTGTTAAAGGAGAACTTACAGACTAAGTTACTGTATTGGAATTCATTGAACCTTACCTGTTTTGTTTAACATGCCCTTAAATTGGTAATACATGTACCTTAATATGTAGGCAAACTGAGTATGGTGAACTGTTCTTGAAATTACAAGATGTTAAATGAAAATTTCACAAATATTTTAATTTAAGATACATGTAAGAAATTTTCAAGTTTGTTATATGCAAATTTGTTGGAATAAAAGAATGTGAAAAATGTGAAAACAAAACATTCATGACTTGTTAATTTTAATATAAATTGACCAACATTTGCACTGATCACTGTCTGACGACGAAAATAAAATACAGCAAATGCTTGAAATGACTGTTATGACTGAAACTTTACTGACCCCAAAATTTCCTATTTATTGTAGATGCATTTAAAATGTTTCTGTCACCCATGATCTAAAAATTAAACTGACCTGAGGTTGCATAAATAATTTCAGATGTACAGTAACATTTAAAATGAGAATTTATTTATTCACATTTTTATTTTAGGATTATTGAGGTTTTATCAGTTACTTACATTAGCGTATTTTGTACTTGGATGTATATTTGCTCCGAGGCTGTATGAGTCACTACGTCAAGATGGACCAATGCAACTGGTTATTAAACTTATCACAGTATCTACAGGTTTACAAGCCATGGGTGGATTTATTATGATGATACATTTACAGAGGTAAAGTTAAATATACAAGTGGAGTTTAATATTATATTTAGATGTAAATTTACACTTAAGCTGGAGGGTGGGATGGGGGTCACAGTGTCTGAGTGATTAAAGTGTTAGCCCTCAAACTAAGTGTTTCACTGCTTTTGGTTAAATCCAGGTTGACTACAAGTGGGAAAGGCTTTTACTTGTTGTAGACCCTAACTGGTTGCCTTGGTATAATGAACAGATTGGTCTTCAATGTTTATCTGCAACATTGCGGGAGAGTGAACTAGCATTCTAAAGGTCATCTTAACTGTGCACTAGTACAATGCAGATCAAAAACACTTGAACACTTATGTACCACAATATATCAATCTTCTAGATTAATGAAAATTATCTTGTCATAAATAGCTGCAAAATTGAAAACATCATTCAACCAATCAACAATCAACAAACCAACCAACCATCTAAAGTTGTGTAAGTAAGGATTGGCTGACCCAAGTGGTTTTAAATTTTCACTACATGTATTTATTAGCTTACACGCCATTGGTGGATTTATTTTGACTATATATGTACAGACTTATAGAATATAATACAGAGGTCAAATTTGATTTCTGGGTACCACAGCTGTATCAGTGGACAGTGGTATTTTATTTTAATTTCAATGTGGTAAAAGTGAACTTAATTACTAAGAAATGAGAGCTACCAAGAACAAATACACAGACTCCTTACGATGAATATATAGATACAGAACAGTATACACAGACTCAATAGTATTAATATAAACAATGTATACACATATAAATTGATTTCACTCATACGGGCACGAAATATGATGGCAAAAATACTAGTAATCTAATGTGTTATTCAAATAAATGTATGGTATGTTCTTATATATATATTAGATACATGTATGTATTTGCCTCTTAAAAACATTTATTTATTTTAATTTTTATACCTCAGGTATACAGTATATTAAACTGAATACAAACAGTTTCATGTTTATGTTTTAAATATAAAACTCTTTTTATTTGCAGATATTCAAAAGATGGTATAGGGTCACCATTTGTAGAACTATTAGCAGAATGTGAGTACCATGTTTAAAAATCTTATGACACATTTTGTTCATTCATTGTGATTTTATATCTTGGTTCTCATCTTCTTTTTCAATCATAGCTCTTCTACACAAAGTTCATAATTGCTTATTTCATACCAGCATGAATGTAAACATTGATATCCAAATAAATGAATAAATGATATATTGTATTTAACATTGCAATATATTTGTATATGGATAGGCAGCTACTCTGTTCTTCTTGCAGCTCTTTCATTAGTGATAAAAATTGTCTTGTGTTTCTAATGTAACTATGCTAGTACTTTTCATAAAACCCATTTCTATTCATCTTTTCACATCCTGTTTAAAACTGAACTTTATTTAACACCGAAAGACATAGTACAAACCCACATGTTCTAACACATGACCCCATACTACCCTACATATGATATGGGCAAATTTAACCCAGGCTGTCTTGACAAGAAGCAATAATGCTAACCACTGTGTCACTTTAATGTTTTATCTCCTATTTCATTATTTGTAGCTAACCTTTCTCATGCCCTATGTCTATATTCTGTTTCAGTATTTGCAGCTAGCCTTTCTTATTCCCTATGTCTTTATTCTGCTTTATTGTTTCAGTATTTGTAGTTGGCCTTTCTAATACCCATGTCTATATTCTGTTCCAGTATTTGATGTTTTGTCTCAGTTTGCCATGTTGTACATGTTACTGAGTTTGAGCTTTGGATGGAAGTTTGGTACATCATTTTCTCATTTACAAGTTATACGCAAAAAGCCAGCAGCGAGGATAGTGGGAGTTTTAGGTATAATACAAGTAAGTAATATGTAATATATTAAGTACATTAACAATTTCAGTTCAGTTGGATTAATGTTGTTTTAAGTCCCATTTAAGATTCTTTCACTTACCAGTGCCATGAGGTTATCAGATTGGGATATTTGAGGAAAGTGGAGTGTCTGGAGAAAAAAAAAACAAACTTCAATCAAGCAAACTGACAGACTTTCTCACATTGGACATCCACCCAAATGGGATTTGAACCTAGATGGTGAGGGGCACTGTGATCTATTCATAGATGTTCAGACCAGTAAGTCAAAGGCACTAAAAATCAAAAGATTTGATTTAATACATGTAGTATCAATGCATTTGCATGTAAGTAGAAAAGTTACACCCTATTGGTAATGTATTTTATTATTGATTGTAACAGAATTACACAACAATGTACCTTAAATCTAGGTTTTTTAAGAATATAGAAATTTTGAAAACAACAATAAATATAACCCTTTTTTGTTCCATTTAAACTCTGGAAATATTTTATGTTAAATTGCTAATCAGTTTGTAAATGTATTTGTAAATCAGTTTGTAGAAACTGTCATTTAGAATTATACACATTATTATATTGATTATGTTCGTATAATATGTTTTTTATAGTAAACATTATAATTCAGTTTTTAATTCAACAAATCATTACAAAATTATTGGTTGAAAGGTACAAAAAGTCAGGTTATCTCAATATCTTTGAGGTTGATTTGTACTCAGTGGTACTGAATGACATAAGTTCATTAGTTTTTTTGTAGTCCAATGTCCAAAGATGTTTAACATCCATGATTTTGATTCACTAATATCTATTTATAGATACAGATATACTCTATCATATCTGGTACACATGTAGGAGCAATAAATAGTGTATTATAAAAAACAAATATGTTGTTTTATTTTTAGGCAGTATTATTTGTTTGGGAACAAATCCAGGATGATGACCATCGTATGTACCATGCTCATAGAAGTTACGCCGGGATAGCTTTAGTATTACTCAGGATAATGTTAGCTGCTTTATTTGCCTGGAATTTAAATGTCACCGTCTCGTCAGAACGAAGTGCTTTAAGAAGAGAATTTTATAAATCTTTTACAAAAGTAAGACATTACTTCACATATCTTTAGTACCGGTAGATCTGATTGGTAGTATGCATGCGTATGTTAATTGGAAATTCAAGTACTCCGAAATTCAACATCTTGTCAGATTATTACCAGCAATTGTCTGGAGTTTATTTAAATACATACCTTGAAAAGAAAGATATTTCCTATAACAGTTTAAAGCTATGGGTTCTTTGCAACACCCAAGTTTTGGAATCTGAGGGGTTCTAACAAGGTTGAAAATTTGATACAGGTATATAAAGTAACTTAAAATGAAAAAAATAAAATGTGAATGAAGTTTGCAGATGTATCAGTTTTGACAAAAGATGTATTTTATCTTAAAAGTTTTGTCCTGCTTTTTCATTGAAGTTTCATTTTGTTTCGGAGGCATTATCCAATGTCCCTTGATAACTGAAAAATGGTCCTGAATTAAATTAACATATTAATTTATTTGTCTTTAACGTATTTATATGAAACGTGTGAATTCACTGAATTCTCCCACAGACATAGGATTTTTTCTTGATTTTTTCACAGATGAATTCTTTGTTTTGGCTCATAGTTTAAAAAATGACTCACAAATGTTGTTCTTGAATGTGCAAGAAAGGGTGTTCAGTTAAAAATCTGAAATACTGCTTAAACAGAATTTAAAATATATTTACATATATATTCTTTAGTTTCGGTACATACAGATCAAGAAATAGCTATAAAATGTATATTTTTTCTTTCAGAGTTGTATGTTATGGTTTTTGTGCTATCCACTAATAGTAGTCCTGTCATGGTTGTTTTCTGAATACCTCAGATATAAAGTAAGTTCTTTCTCTCATCTGTCCGTCTTAGTCACTCTCTTTTCAAATGTCACTACAATAGTTCAGTTTGTAGGATTTGTTCTTGAAGTGGAAAGGTTTGGATTTAAATCCCTGTCTAACATGATGAAGCTAATATTTTTGCCAAGCCAGAAATGAAAGTCATAATTCTTTCAGGTGGTTAATGAAACTAATGCATCTTTTCTTCATAAGGCACGGCAGGACAGAGTACTGAACTGTCACTGGTCATTGTCTTAAACACATTGCACAGCTGTAAATTTCTGTAAAGTTACCTATAATTTTCAACATCTTGACTTTCATGTAATTAACTCCAAATGTTCTATCCGTTTCATGAAACACTTTATATATCGTTATAAACATATACATGTATGTGTGGCCTTTTCCCTTGCTTTAGATTTCTTAGATTAAGATGGTAGCAATGATGCTTTTTTAGTTTTTATCAGAATAAGGAAAATACATGTACTAGTATTTGAGATGGAGTTAAGTAACTTTTCTAAAACAAATCTTTTTAAACAAAGACAGCTTTCAAGGAGCACTTTTACTGATTTTGTTTTTTTGCTGTACATGTAGCTGTATCTTCAGGCATTATAAATCTTTATTACATTATATGTGTCTATATATTGTAGTTAATAACAATGGGTGTAGTGTTGTGTCAGTGTGCTGCCGTAGCCATGTTATATAGACTGTTTTTATCAAGAAGTCTCTACTGGGAAATATCTGCATTATCAAGTGCCTTACCATTAAGAATAGACAGAAGCTTTAGCTTAAAAGTCTACTCTTGACAAAGATCAGATTGTATTAGGAACATTTGGTTCGAGACAAAACTAGGAACTTTATAAATATGGAACAGGTGATTTTTATGGATACCAAAGATACGATGATGTAAATTCAGATATAAATAAATATCAAAGAAATGCTGGAAATCTGAAGGAGCAGCTATGGCCCTGATGTTGTGTTACATTTATTTTTCTCATCACTTGATACATCAACATTATTAGTTTATGACCTTTTACATAGCTGTTACTTCATTATGTGTTCTAAAACATTTGTTATGATAAAATGGAATTCGCCAGTGTATCACGTGATACCTCATAGCATTTGTGCGGGACAGTTATTTCTATTGACAACGGAATCGCATAAAGTTACGTTTTCCCGTAATAACAACGTTTTTTTTCGGAAATATTTGATGTAGACATTATCCATTTCATTCCACACAAACGTTAAGAGGTATTGATCACGTGGTACACTGGCGAATTCCATTATTTATGAATTAACTACCAGGACTGTCATTGGTTAACAGATACACAGCTAAGTAACACAGTGGTTTTTTTTTTTACTTTACAAAATATGCAAATTGATTAACCAAAAATAAAACTCCATTATTCAAAAATACTTATTAAAAACCAAAGTTTTCTTGTGGATAATGGTCAAATAATTACTTTGGGATTAAAGATTTTAGATTAAATGGAAAAAGATTTTCTCAGGAAATAAGTTGTATTGCCTTCATGTTTTGATGTTTTGCTGTATCTATGGTAACTATTTTTAGTTTAAGTGATTCATTTCAGTTGACTAGTTTTAGACAGTCCTACTAACTACCAGAAGTGCCAGGTGTACAACATTTTTTATGATCAAATGAGTGATAGATTATTAAGTTTGCTGCTGCAAATGAGTTACATGTATTTTTATTATGGTTTAGATATACTGGTACCAGATTTTGTGATCAAAATATTGCATAAATATTAATTTTGCACATGGGTGAAAGTAAAAAAAATCGTCATTAATTTATAGTTTAAAACAAAATTTTTGGTCAAAAGCTCAACTTAGCTTTTACCATGTTCTATAGAGCCTTGCCAGTTTTATATAGAAATTTTTATTCTACTATACTAGCTTTTACAGTGCAGGAAATACAAGCAGTTGATAAGATGAATATTTGAGCTATGATGGCAGTATTTATTATTTATTATTATTACAGGCAATTTTTTAATTTACACATAAAGCGTCAAATAAATGCTATTTTTGTTATTAGTATTGAAATGGATGCAATCTGTAATGAATCCGAAAGACTTGTCATGTGACTAGTTAGTAATAGGAATTTTCATATACAAGAACAATTTAAAAATATGTCATGGGATGATTAATCATTTGAGTTTACTGGCAACAGTTTCTCTTCCAAAATTCCAGCTTGTAAGGAACAATATAATTTGGCAATGACTTCATTTGAGACTTTCAAGTCCTTCAAAGACCTATTGAAAATGCTAACAGTGATATTCTGATTCAGTATCCAAAATTAGAATTTGTAAATATGTACATGCTTGATCAAGAACTGGTTACACAGGCCAATCAACATGTTTCATCCTTCATAAATCAGACTGAATGTTAATCAGATATAATTGTGGTAAATTTTATAGATCACATTATTTTCTTTATAAGAAATTTATTTGCAAATATTTTAGCATTACAAAAACTTGGAATTAAACTTATATGCTTACATATCACTATTGTAATGGAATAATTGTAAATTTTAAATTAGCATTTGCATTCATGCACAGAAATATATCTTGCCCATATGTCTTTAGAATTCATGGAAGTCTATAAATTCAGTGGTAATTATTTCTAAATTCATTTACTCTAATGTTTAACTCAAAACTAAGGTTCATAAACTTACTAAATAGATGGATCTCAACACTTGATGAAACATTAATGGTATTTTTTTTTATTTAGGTCAACATGTTTCGGTAGCTGTTGACCTAAATCATAAAATATACCATTAATATTTCATCAAGTGTTGAGATCCATTTATTTAGTAAGTTTATGAACCTTTTTATGGAACTCTGTTGTATACCTTTGGTATCCACCTGAAGAAACACTACCACATTCCGGTACCTTATAGGTGTTGGTCTCCTTTACTCCATTTATAGTCAAAACTAATGTGTTTTATGTGATGCACAATATAGCCCATTATTTTGATTGTTACAATTCACTGCCAAATTTACACATTGTTTGTTTGGACATAAAGCACGAAAAGTTTTTAAAAAATATTCACAACTTTTTATTTACTTTTTCATGGAAAATTACTTTTTTTTATGTAATCATTTAGGAAGATAGAATGCAACAATTTTGTTTTTAACTACAGAACAGTTATGTGATGGCATTTTACAAGGAATAGCCAAATGTTATGTTTCTTCCATTAAAATAACATCATCAAATTGTTCTGGCATTTCTAATGGAACAATGTTATTGTTTTGCCACCAAAACTCTTAGTTCAGCAGTTTAAGCAAATAGCTAATTGAGAATTAGATTGAGACTAATTTGAATTCGCGAGGGGGATGATTCGCAAATTTACGTGAAAATAAATCTCTCGTGAAATAAAAAGTGATCTACAGTAGCTAATTGAGAATTAGTAGATCGAGACTTAGCTGAAGGAAATCTTGAAATTGGTGCTATGTTACTAATTCATTAGAATGTATGATATTGTTTATAATGTGTATAAATGTAGGTATGTAAAATTGAAGTATACTGTATATGTATAACTGACCAGATAATTGTGTGAAAGCGAATATTGATATTTAAACTCCAATATGTCCTACTTTTAGGATGTCGAGAGAAATTTGTGTCATATGTTATGATCATGGCAGTAGTTATCTTTCATGGTGATGGTTTAACTAATAATTTTATTTTGAAATTTTAAAACTGTATACAATACTTGTTTAATTAGAACGGGATATTAAGGATTCTTTATCTAATTTATCATGGAAATAATTCTGTTATTAAGAATTTGTGAGGTAATATTCAGATAATTGGATAATGGTTTGGCTAATCTAAACAAAAAATACAGGGAAAATTTAATAACTTGATGTGCACTGAACTTTTATTTTGACAAGTTTTTTTTTATGTGTTTGAGACATAGATATCAAAGGGAAAACCTTTGGGACCAAATAATTAATGTTTTCTATTAGTGTTCAAGAAAGACATCTTACGATGGATTAATGGTTACTCCAGGAGAAGAGTAATGGTGATTTATTACCTTGTCAAGATTCCTTTTGTTTATATTAAGGTTGTCAGTACTTGTTTGTTGGAGGAAATATGAAAACATGAACCTAGAGTAAACCACTGACTGTTGAATTTGCAAACTTTCTCACAGTCTGAACTTCCTGAGTGGGATTGGAATGTAGACAGGAAGAAGTGCTATGACCGAAAGGCATACACTTTATACCACTTGACTTGCGCTTAAAGTGCCTCTCACCGCCTTGGTTTAATTCCACTCAGGACAGATACTTGTGTGAAAGTTTGTCAGTTCGCTTGCCAAAGGTCTGTGGTTTTTTCTGGACACTTCGATTTCCTCCACCATCCTAGAACTCACTGCCTCAAAATAAGTAAAAGAATTTTGACTGGGTACTCCACTCCTTTGCCAACAAGGCCACAAAAAAGCATTCACAGTAGGAAAATTTTACTGCATGTATATTTTTCATGTGTAGTTGAAATTTGTTTTCCCTTCCCTGAGGTTGACATTAATAGAATTAAATATGTTGAAACTGTACACATACATTTTTTTCCAGCAGACCATTGGTATTTTCACTTGTATTGAGGCTGTAGATTATGTACATGTATTAACAATCACCATGTGAAATAAAATTATCATGGTGAAATTTAAATATTATTTACGTTATTAAAAGAAATACATCTTGTTACAAATAATTTTTGAAAAAATATGTAAAATTGTTGTTGCTAATGTTGTTGAAATAAAACATTAAATTAAATGAATTTGACTTTACTGTTTTTGAACTTACTAAAACACTTTTACTTACAAAACAGTTTATTAATACATGTAGTTGATTGACTGATTGTTACAGTTTTTTGTATTGAGGTATTAACTGCTTCAGATAAAGTTGTGTAATTTACACATATACAATGTACATGTATGTATGGCATTGGGCAGTTAAGCTGCTTAATCTTGATGCAAGATATTTCAATTTCTAAATGCTGGTAAAAGAACAGCTTGACAAGCTTCTAACTGGCTTCTTAATCTTGCTGAAAGGAATCATCTTGCATCACATTTTATGCAATTTATAAATAGCCCTATTTTCAGATAAAAAAAAGACTGTTTATAAAAATTTAAAGTGTGTCCAATTTGCAAAAAACAATCATTAGCTGTTTTATCAAAATTGATTAAAAATGTATAGAAAAAGCATTCACAGTGGCATAATTTCCATTGCCAAGAAAAGCAAATTAATGTGCATGATTTTGTTATTCAGTTTGCTTTGCAAGTAGTTATAGCACCCTTGAATGCTATTTCTAATCATTTAAATGATTAATGGTTAGATGTTTAGAGTGACTATAAGACCAATGCTCAGCTATATGGTCTGTAACCACACCAGTTGCACAGTTCTAAATTTTCCTTTTAATACTCTAAAATTGCACTCATAAAAGCTTGTATGTTAAGATATTTTAATTGATGTAAAATGTTTTAAGTAGATTTATAATACAAAATAGCATTTCATTACAACTTTTACGCAACTGATATCTAGTTTGTTACTTTCTATCTATCTCTTCTATCTTTCTGTCTATCTCTACTTTCTTCTCTCCCTCTATATCTGTCTCTATTGTCATAATCCCAACTGTCTCTTTCCCTTTGTCTATCAAAGTCCTTAGTGTTGCTTTGTCTATCTTTATTATAGTCTCTATAGTGCCTAGAGTCATCCCTATCATATAAATTGTCTCTCTGTCTACCAGAGTCCATCTCTCTGTCTCTATTATATTTGTCACTCTGTCTATCACGGAATCTATCATCTCGTTGTGGTCCCTGATAACCCTGATCAAATCTATCACTTCCTTGGTCCCATATATCTGATGTTGACCTTTCTTTTACTCCATAATCTAACCTTGACCTTTCACCTTTGTCTCTATAATCTGACCTTGACCTGTCTCTATGGTCACTATCTCTTTGTTTAAACTCTGTTTTATTTTGTGACCTGTATTTCATATCTGTATTATTGTCTTTTTTGGAATATTTATCATCTTTTTCCACTTTTATTGGTCTGAGAAGATCATGTGGTGATTGTTTCACCTCTGAATCATCATCTGAAGACTCACTTTCAGATTCATATTTTTCCTTTTCTTTCTTTTTCTTTTTATCCTTCTTTTTCTTCTTCTTTTTAGCCTTTTTCTTGTCCTGTTTTTCTATTTAAAAAAAAAACCAAATTAATATTACCTGATTTCAATACCATAGTAAATATTTAATTTCTAAATATGACAATCAAATTTTCCTTGCCACTGATTGTGACAGCAGAGTTTGCTGTTTTGTATATATATATTTTTCAGCATGTAGACTCCCCACTGAGGAAACACTGTCCTTGACACATACATATCTTATATTGATCGAGGAAGCATACAGTGATTCTATTATGACTGAGCCATCAGAAACAAGGTAGCTCTAAGAGTAGAGAGAGAGTTCTGTAATTATAAGTTGAGCAATCTGAAAATACATGTATTATATGTCAACAATTCATGTATTTTCATCACATTACTGTGTGCCTGGATCAATCATTACCTGTAAAAGCAAAATTTTCATTAAAAGCCATCATGATTTTGATTGAAAGAAATTTTGAGATAAAATGTAACTTACCAAGATACTAGTTACAGAACTAACATCACAATAAACAATTTATATCATGTTGTATCATACATCTCTGTAGGTTGTTTACATATATAGGTAATAAATATCAATTTCACTGTGAATTGAGAATTTGATAATGAAAATTTTAATATAAACTAAAGGAAAAAACATGAAACATATCTTTGGGTATTACATACAATAATCAAATAAAATAAGATGTTTTTATTTTCTATCACTATATTAAAATTAAATGGAATCAGTCGCTATCTGAAGTTACCATCCAGAAAATAACTGCGTGCAGAGTAACCCAATGAATATTCACCAGTACCTTTTTTAACCTTTTTTGCTGGTACAACATAAGTATCTTCTTCTTCCTCTTCTTCTGAAGATTCTTCCACTGTTGGAGCACACCCTTCACTGCGTAGTTTTTGGGTTAGTTCATCCTCATCACCATGCTCTTTTGGTGCCTTATAATTTTCTACATGATCAACTCTAAGTGTTCTTCCTAGAAGCTATTAAAGAGGTAGACAAGTTTATTTACAGAACTTAAATTCCAGTTTTAAAATTTGGCATCATACAATTCCCAGTGACATGTACATCTATACACACATTAAGAAAACTAAACAATACAAAAACACTTTTTATAATACTATTAGCATGGACAGGAAGACCTGTGTAAATCAAACCCTGTCTAAACTCAACAAATTTCTGAGTCTATACCATTTTTGTTTGTTGGTGGTCCTATAATTTCTTCTAACTAAACTAACACGTATAAACCAAAAAACCTGTTAATCTAAACAAAATCTTCATTTAGAAAGGGTTTTGGTTTAGACAGGTTCCATTGTTCACACATACAAACAAAGATTTCTTTCACGAGTGAGTCAAATTATTATTTTTTCATAATAATACTCCATATGCATATGATAAGCATATAATAAGATTAGCTCATCTCAAATTCTTATTTGTTAGGGTTATTGTAGTCTCATGTTACACAAATATTTAAGCATATTTTTTTTACAGATTAGTGTCATCCTTAGCCGAAACTCAAATATTCCACCTGGACAGAATCTAATGTGACAAAGTTTACTGATTCTCTTACAGAGGTCTGTGGTTTAATCAAGTTAGTTTCCTCTATCGTCCATGAAGAAACCATCTTGATATATGAGTCATATGAATAAAAATCTTTTAAATAAAATCAATATAACATTGTTCTTTTATGTCTTTATGATGGCATATTCATTAGACAAAATGATGAAGTTGAAAATTGTTTTTACGCTTCAGTCAAGACACAGCCTCACTAATGTTATGGCTGTCAGTTCTGAAGTGGAAGAAGAAACCATGTATCCACAGAAACCCCCCACATTCAGCAACTAAAATGACAAACTTATCCTTTCTAAGGTCTGTCCAGTGTGGGATTCAAATCTAGACAATGTAAAGCACTGTGATTTGTGAGCTGATCTTTGAACCACTTAACCACTGAGGGTTACTTCATATACAAGAGAAAACATGTAAAGAAGAGAGCATCTCAGATATTAAAATTCAAATGAAATTCTCATGGAAACTCTTGAAATGCTGTATCCTTATGTTTAAATAAACATTATCTCTAAATTTAATGCTTTGTTGTTGACATGCTTAGCTAGGTGCTACCACAAGTTACAGTATCTGTGGCATGTCATTATTTCATATGACTAATTACTTAAAGCTGGAGATTTTGACTGATTTCCACCCGATACAGTAACATAACTCTATATACATGTAAATTATTTTAAATGTAAATTTTTTCCAGTTAAGAGTAGAGTAGAGCAATGGTGTTTTATGTTCAAATCAAGTTTCTGAAGTGAAACCAGAGTGTCTGAAGAAACCCACCAGCCTACTGCAAATGAACTGACAAACTTTCTAACACTCTTTTCCCAGTGGGATTAGAACTTAAGTGACATAAGGCACTGTGATCTGCAAGAATATGCTTTATACCACTAAGGCCCCTTTTACTGGTGTCCATCTGACACATTTATATCTCTGATTATCAAACTGTTTGATCTAAAGCCAAATGTTTGACCTTGTACCAACCTTTATTCCGTTTAAGTTATCAACAGCCAGTACAGTACTTCTTTGATCTTCATAACATATAAAACAGAATCCTTTAGTTTTACCAGTCTTCTGGTCCCTTACCATGTTAATATTTACTATCTCTCCATATCTACAATAACAACAAAACACATTTATAACTTAGCCATGCCTCTCTAAAAACATAAATGAATGAATGAATTAATGAATGAATGAATGAATGAAAACTTATTGATCTTAAAAATAAACAAGATGCTGATTCTTTTTATGATTAGGAAAAAATCTTATATTTAAGAAATTTGCAAACAGAAAGAAACAAAATATATTTTTATAACTAATTTACTTAAAATGATACAATTTAGTGTAAAGTAGAAAATCAAACTTTTTTGTTTTAATTATTTCAATTCAACTGAATCATAATCAACTGTCTGATAAGACAGCTTATAAAGAAAATTTTGTTAGATGCATCTGATCAACTCTTAATGGAATCTTGATTTAAAAGCGGTGCTTCCACTTCAGATAGGCTTAATGTCATGTCTATAAGGGAGACAATTTAAATACCTGTATTACATTATTCTAGTATATTATCTGCTAAATGAATAAATATTGAGTAATGGCACACACATAGAAGTGTTGTGGAGTGATGTGGTTTTATGCCCTTGTCAAGATTCTTTAACTCATATGGATGAGTAGACAAAAGTGCTTGAAAAAAAAAGGCAAACTTTGGCAAGTGAACTGGCAAACTTTCTTGTACTAGAATCGGTCAGAGTGGGATTCTAATCTAGGGCTGGCCTTTTAAACAGATATGTTGGGGAATAATCATGCACTGCATTGGATTCCCATTCAAAGACGAGTCTTGTACTCTTTTTATTTAGATTAGCAATGGCCCAATAGATTGAATTTGATCAAGCATTTTATTCAATTGCAAGAAATTAGATCTTAAACGGTCATTATCATGCACATCAAATCTATTTATGGAAACTATGCTATGTTTATGTAAAGATACTTTGTATTAAGATGAATGGAAAAATTTAATTTGTAAAAATATATATAATATGAAAATGTACATACTGTGAGAATACACAAACAACATCTCCCTCAGTTAGATCATATGGTAGTCCACCTATAAATATCCAGGCACTATCTTTATATTGATCATGCCATGATTTCTTGCCTATCAATCCTAGTTTTAATTCTGTCTCATTCAATTTCTGAATATTCTTTACATTTCTAAAACAAATAAAACAAAGATCTGATATGATTGTTCATGGGCTGATTTTACAATAATTACATTTGACATTTTAAGGTAGCAATGATATGTCCTAAATGGTTGAGTTGAATTGAGTAATGGTGTTTAACGTCCCTGTCAAGAATATTTCACTTATTCTGAGATGTCACCAGCTATAGCCAAGTGCAGAAATTTTGCCTGTACACAGTGCTGATGGCATTATACAGCAGGGTTCGTTCCAAGTCTACCGTGACACGGGACCTCCCTCTTTTAATTTTTTTTCTCATTATTTTTCATGAACATATAAATTAAGAGGCCTCAGTGGCAGGGTTACATGAAGGATCCAAGTGATCTCCGTTCTAGTTCAGTTTCCTAAAAGAACCTTAATGGAATGCTATTTATTAATATTTCCGTTACTTGACAGAACGCATCAGCTATCACTGTTTTTCTTTTGTGGAGATTTTTTTTTTTAAAAAAATATTAAAATGAAGAGTTTGTTCAAAACATGGAGAGTAGTAAACACACGTTAAGTTTCGTGGTAAATGCGTCTATATTTAACACTGTGGTATAAAGGACGGTACAAACAATAATCTACATCATCGAAGAATAACTTACGTAAGTGGATTCATGATAAAAACTAATGGAATATTATTTAAACAATAAATACATGTGACTTTTCTATTTTCGTTTTGATTCGATTATGGAGAAAATTACCTCCAATATGAAGAGTTCCATTGAAAGAGGCTGTCCAATAATTTTTTAGGAAAGTGGTCACATGATCGTCGCTATCACCACCTGTGTAAACTGTCATGGTGGCGGAAATTAGAAAAGGTAAATGAAAAGTATAAATTATTCGGAATTTTCTGGTTAATGCTCATCTCTTCATAATATGTAGATAACGGATTATACCTCAAGTAAATGATTTTCAAGTTTTTTTATATTTCTTAAAAAAAAGTGAACCAATAACAGAAGGATTTGTATTTTAATTGGTTACGTACGTTAATAATCAATATTACAAGTCCGTTCAACGATGTGTATGCACGCTTTTCTTTGACGAACACACTCTAACAGTAAATGTTACACATTCAATATGATCCCTAAAACACTGGGCTTAAAAGATTCGTTTTAGCAAATTCTGTATCCAACACTTATTTTTGTTTATTTAAAGCTGCATTAAGTTTTCCAAAGAAAAAATTAAAACGGTACTAATCTAACTAATGATGTTCCTAATGAACAATGTTACATTTGGTTCAACGATAAAAGCTCGAATAAATGCAGAAATCACAATATTTACCCATCGAGATGCAGCATTTAGGATCTAATATTAGAACATGGTTACGTCATCAAAAACCTGGGTAATTTAAACACAACTTTCAAAACGGTGAAATACGATAAATTAAACACAGAACTTCATTGAATTTGTCATTTGTGACTTAGTAAGGGATACAAAACACCATTTCAAATACATCCGGATATAAATGAAGGACAATTAATGTAATCTGTTATGTTTCACTTTCGGTTCTAGGGTTTTTCCGTACATCCGACATGATCCGTGCGCATGCTCCAAGCTCATAATTACCATCGTAAAACTCTGACCAACCGGTCAGAGGATTCCGTTTATTTACAGCTAAAAGAAATGAAATTTTAGAAAATGAATGTCACGGATCGTGGTTAGATGATATCTATTTTTAAAAAAATATATTTTTAGAAAATCAAAAAAAATTCAGAAAATTGATAACCTTAATGCAGCTTTAATTGTGCAAGTGTATTATATCAATGAAAATAAAATAAATTAAAACAGATTTTTTTGGCATTTTTACTCCAGTCAGTGCTTGTATTTTATTTAAAGGGTGATGTGGTGGTTGCTATTTGTACATACAGATACCTTATCATGAGCCATTCCATCCTTTTTTCCTTAAACAATAACTTTGGATATGCAAGTTAATGTATTTCACCTTTCAATCTGGTCTTGTTTATATTTACTATCTGTTTTATCTCTTTCACAATACATGACTTGTTATAAATTAAACTGGTAGGAATGCATATTCGTTTGAGTCTATAACTAAAATTTCTGTTTTTTTCCCTTTCAAGAGATAAACATGCTTATAATTGGAAAGTGCAATGGTTATTGATCATTGGTGCATGTATCAACCAAGCCACACAAGGATACAGTATGATATGCATGTCTGCTTTATACTCAAGGCTACCTTTAGGTGCTAGATCTCTAAGACACCCTCTTCCTAGGTTGCCATCCCATCATCCTGACACCAGTTTAGTTTAGGCAGCAGCAATGTAAAATAGTGATTTGCATTAGGTCACAATATGTGTCCTAGATTGGAACACTATATGCCAAAAATTATATATGTTCCATGTTCATTATTAAATGCAATCAGATGTGAAAAATCACAACAGTGTCTGAATCCATTGTTATTTTTTTTTTCTGACAGGCATTGTTTTGAAGACTGAGTTTACATTATTTCTTGCATAAACAAGGTTAAATTCTCGATAATTCCTTTTAATTTTCTTCTGTCTTTTTTGCTTTAGATTAAGACCAAAATGTAGCTTTAAAAATAAATGGAACTCCCTATTTAAATTGCCAACAGTTAGACTTACAATATGGAAAAAGCTCCAAGTGATGGAGTGCCTAGAACAGCTTCTAGAAACTCTTTAAATCCAAAATCACCACTTCCTCCAATTGGTGGCAGTGGAGATCATGTGACAGATGACAAAATTGAATCAGACAGTGTAGGTGAAGAGAGTGAAGATAATGAACTAGAACAGGTGGATGAGGAAATAGAAGATGACAAATCAACTATTTCACATGGTAAGTTTTGCTTTATATGTTTTTCAGCTTCGCAGTTCAAAGTGCAGAAGAATTTATTTCATAGTACCGTAATACATGTACACTGATAGGATTCAAAGCATAAAAAGCACCAATTAATAAATTTTCTGAAGTCAGAGTATTCAAGAATTTTATGAAGTGCCTCTTCTGTCATCTCTTGTTTATGCAACAATATAAAATTCCATATTGTGGATTTTCAATAAATTTCATGAATGTCTAGATTCATAATTCAAGGTCTCACCCAAGCCACAACTGCTAACATGTACTCAAAACAAAGTCTTCAAAGAATTCATGCTCTCATCCAAACTACAAAGGTATCATCATGTACCCAAGACACAGATTCATTTTCTAAATGATTTTATCAGACAAATTATCTACAATGTATTTTGTAAGACTTCATGATAGCTGGTTGTAACATCAAAGAAGATTATTCACTTTGTCAAGGAATCTTTTTGTTGAGAGTACATTTGTTAACAGTTGTTATTGTAATTGCACCTGCTAAAAAATCAACAATTGGTTATGTTTGTAACATCTGAAATACAAGTGCACATCTCTAGATGCTTCTAAATTTACAAGAAATTATACCCTTATGAAAGTTTTAAAGTTTTTTGGAGTTTTCATTAGAGGTTGAATGAAGGTCTCCGGAATAAGGGCATAATGTAAGACCCTTATACATATCACAAATGTCACAACAAGTAATAATTAGGACAACATCTTCAGATTTTTGAAATTTATTTTTTGTAGTATGGTGTTGGTCAAGCTTTCAGCCCTGGTTGGCCTTCTTTAGGTCCAGGGTGGTCTTGATGAAGGCCAACGAAGGCCGAAAGCTCGACCAGCACCATACTACAAAAAAAAAATAATTCAAATATCTGAAGATATTGGTGTTTGTCCTAATTATTACTTGTATATAATACCACATACACTTGCATCCTTGCGGATCCATCTGAAGATATTTTCAACACCACTCTATCTACCTTAAAGTTAGATGGAACTTTCACCACCACTTAACTAAATGTCACAACATGTACCCAAGTCACAAAATTCAAGCTCTAACCAATACCACAGGTGTGCCAACATGTACCCATGATACAGAATTAAACTCTTACCCATAATCCCTCAAATCATGTACCCCTGATGAGGATTTGAGCTTTTATCTTAACTTAAGGTACCAACATGTACCTACTTTATGACACAAAACTTGGAGTTATAATAATATATCAAAGATGTCAAAATATACTCAAGGCACAGAATTCAGCTTTTAATAAGTACTACAGAAAAATCAAAATTTACTTATGACAATATGTTTTTATTCAATCTTTAATCAATTCTGCGGAAATGTAAACATAATCAAGGGTTGTACAACAATTAAGCTTAGTGTCTCTCACTGCATGGGTTCAAACCTTGCTCTTGCAGATTCTAGTATAAAAAAGGTTGTCAGTTAACTTGCAGAAATGAGTTGATTTTCTTTTGACATTTCATTTCCCTATCATCTGACATCTCATAACTGACTGCCTAATTATAAGTAAAGCATCTTGATTTATGCATAAAACACCATTTCTCCAACTCATTCTCTCATAGGTCAATGACACAATGATTTCAAAATCTATATGTGAAACAGATTTCAAGCTCTAAAGAATACTACAATGATTACTAAATTTAAACATGACACAGAATTCAAGTTCTAATGAATGCATTGTACTACAATGATACCGAAATATACACATGGCACAAAATTCAATTTCTAATGAATACTACAGTGAAACTAAAATATACTCATGACACAAAATGCAAGCTCATATTAATACTACACTGATACCAAAATATACACATGACACAGAATTCAAACTCTAATGAATACTACAGTGATACCAAAATATACACATGACACAATCCAAGCACTATTCAAATCTATTCAGAGAAAAATATTCAGTTTGTTTACCTTTTTGCCTGATTTTCTAGTCATTTAACCAGCTGTCATCAGTATTTTTTCACCATCCATAGAAAACTGTTCAAATGTTGGTTTCCAAGTTGTTGTGTTGCTAATGACATCACAATTGGTCATAAAGGGAGATAATTCAGTGTCACAGATGTCATCTTATCACAAACCAATGATGTCATACAATTGTTGTCACATGACAATGGTCTAATCTGTTTTACTGGTCACATGACTTTAATGTGTTCTACATCACAATACTGGTCACATGATTTTTTCATGACAACCAAAGATAAAGTAGATATTTATGTCTATAAATTGTTGAATTAAATTAATAAGCCAAAGTTATGGTTGATGAAGTTAAAAAATATAAATGGTGCAGTTAAATGGGAAAGAGTTTACTATATCATTTCCTCCATGGATATATATTGGTAATTATTATTTTTAACTTAGTATTTTTTTAAATGTTGAATTTATTTTAAATTATTTGTACGCATATGTGTTTTTTAGTTTTACAACCAGTTGAAACTGTTTTTTTTTTTCATTTTGTTTCATTAAAAAATAATTTATTTATTTATTTATTTATTTATTTATTTATTTATTTATTTATTTATTTAAGAAACATTAAATCATACAATCCATCTATGCAATTCCTGTGCTTTGAAATACATGTAATGCAATAATAGAGTCACCAAAAAGTAGAAAAATTGTATTAAAAACATTATAAGGATATTTTTTTCATTTCAGCTTCATCTGCCAGTTTAGACAGACCTGGAGAGGGTCCTGCTCGGCCTGCAATAATCAGAGGATTTAGACGAGAAATGACTAGTGAAATGTCCCCTGGCCCTGAAAAAGATAGAGATGAACCACCAGAGGGCTCTTCTGCTCAGCAGCGAAGATCTGTGTCATTTTCTGCTTCAAGGTATACATATATCAAGGTTTGATTTAGAGTGCATGATTACACATTATAATTAGATACATACTAGTGCATGTTTTTGGAAAAACATGGTAGGACAGTGCATCAGGTTTGTACAAAGACCCCCCCCCCCCCACACACACACACACACACATATGCCAAAAAAAAAAAAAATAAAAAAAATAAAAAATAAAACCAAAACAAACAAAAAAACAAAACAAAACATTGAACATTTGAAACTATATTGAAATAAATTTTAGTTTTATAATATAATTTCTTTTTATCTGAAAGTTGAAATTCAAAACCAATTCTGACAGTTATATTTATCCCTGAAGCATTATTTAACCCATAGCTAATATTACCATAGGAGGTATCAATAAAGATTAATGCTGTTTAAAGTATCCAAGATATTTATTATTTCTGTAATCATTTGGTATTTGCAGTAGTGTCAAACAGCGTGAAAAAAGTATGGCAACCAAAGAAACTGCCCGTAGAACCACCTATGATGGGAGAGAAATTACATTTATTACCCTGGACACACAGACAGATTGGAATTGGGTAGAAGAGGCTTCTACAACAGGAAATGTTAGAGTTTTGGAACCTTCAGAAAGTAAGAAATCATAATAACAATATGACTATACCTCAGATATCTTATTCTATCAGTTGAAGAACATTTTATAGATAAGATATATTCTTTAAGAAGTATTTCATTTTTCACACAATATGCCAGCTAAGTAGTCTTGTCATTGGACAGTCAGCAAACTCAGAATCTGATTTAATTTTATAGGTACAAAAAGCTGCCTCTAAAGTGACTGAATTCATAAGATTGATGTCACTGTTCATTGAGTTATTCTTTCTTCTCTACATTTGGAACATAACATAAGAAATACCAACTGATCTTAAAATAGATTCATTGTACAAAATAAATCATAAATATTTGTTTTTTTAGCAAAAAAAATGAAAGAATGAGTTGAATATTTTTTTATCTGGTGTAGTGTAAAAATTGATATACTTACTGATTAGCCAATGATTTCTGCTAGAAAATATTTGAATTTGAAAATTAGGAGATTTTAGAAACAGTTCAATTTTTGAAAAACATTTCTTTTTTATGGGTATTTCCAATTATTTGTGGTTTGATGACAACCATTCCAAATATACAAAGTATATAACCAGTACATTTTAATATAAACAATATTCAATTTTTTTATGCCTTGTCATTTTTACAAATTTTCAAGTAAATGAAACAAAAATTTAATGAATTTGAAAATTTCCTGATTTCCAATACACAGTTCTGTCCCCAGTTTCACAATTATTTCTTAACTAAGATTTTCCTCAACTTAAATCTGGCAAATTTGAAATCTTACTAACTGGTTAATTGTTGAGATTTTCAGGAATTTAAGGTGTGATTTTTGAAGATTACTTCAAGCTTGTAACACATGTATTTAGTTTTATTGTAAATGATTTCTTGTAATTAAAAAAAAAATTTAAAAAGAGAAAAATTTGCTTATTTTAAGTTAAAGAATATCTTAGTTAAGGAATGATTGTGAAATTGGGGCCTGGTACTTTTGTTCTTGACATTCTGTTTAAATTCTCGTTTGTAAATCCCTACATTCTTTTCTGTATGGAGTTTATATTGTAGTCACAATACAGTGTTGAGGTATTTCACAAAAGTTTTCAAAAAGTTTTGTACGTATCTGCAAGTTTTGAAAATCTATTTTGTTTTTTATTCTATTGCCAGTTTTTTATGAATACTTATATTATAGCCATAAGGAACTAGGGTTTGACAAACGCACACAAAACAAAAAAGAACTATAGACTGAGGAATAATTGTTTTTGACAAAACACACACACAAACCAAAAAAAGAAGAGCTATAGACTAGGGAATAATTGTTTTTGACAAAACACACACAAAAGCAAAAAAGAAGAACCATAGACTAGGGAATAATTGTTTTTGACAAAACACACACAAAAAGAAAAAAGAAGAACTATAGAGTAGGGAATAATCTTTTTTTTTAAGTTGTTTTGAGTTTACAAAATAATGTATAACAACAGACAAATTATAAGGATCCATTGTTAAAGATTAGGATTAAATTGTTTTGATGAAGCAGGATTTCTGTCAGCTTTTTTTACTGTTAATTTTTGGTATATATGATAAAGATTGGATAAAATCTGAAAATATTTTGTTACAGAAAAAGCAGATTCACGGGCATCTGGAGTTTCTTCAAAAGGTTAAAAATTTAGATATTTAATGTAACACTAAATGTTATGTAAAATTAACCAATATGTTACACAGTTGTTCAATTAACCTAAATTTTAGAAAAAAAACTTGTACATATTGATAATGCTTATCAGGTGTAGGTTTATGTCAATATAGACATATATGTAATGTATCTTAATATGATATACATATATAATATTTTATAAATGGTATACATATCTGTTCTAAATTTAACCAAAAATGCCATTTCTTAGATGCCTGCTTATTTTACGTACCCTTTGATACACAACTAGTTTATCTCCAAGTGATATACCTTAGTCAAAACAGACATTTGCCGAAGCAGTTTTTTTTTATATTTGGTAGATACTTGGCAACCTTTGCTACTTTAACTGTAGTGTACCCTAGAAGTGTATTGAAGCTTATGATTTTTTAAAAAATTTTAATATTACTAGATATACATCCCTATTGCATGGAGATTGGTCAAAAGCTAAAAACAATTGTTTTTTTCAATCTCACATTTAAATGAATGATGTACAAAATTCATAATAGTCCCACAGCAAGAATTTTGTGATATTGCCAGGTAATTTGTTGGTCAATAGACGTACTGAACAAAAGACGACTCTTTATATCCACAGATTTGTCTTTTTAATAAAATTTGAAGGTTAAGACTTTGGAAGCTTTCCTATATAACATAAATCTCACTGCTGTGGCCCGGATTCAGTACACATAATAAGGAAAGTTGATTTTCATTCCATAACCATTTACTGGTTTGTTAATTGTAGCATAAAACTGTGATTAACACAACCTGTGCAAAAATATATGACTTTAAAATTCAAGGAAACAGGTTTACTTTTTTTCTTACTTTCACTATCCTTGTTGGGATTGATTCTGTGTGGTACAAGCCTGGCTTGTTTACTTATCAATCATCACACAATTTTTGTAATTTGAGTAAAACAATTTAAATACTTTATTGTCTTATAAGTAATTAACAAGTACATAATTTATCTCTATGCTATGTGATAAAACTTTTTGTCAATTTTGTGTGACTTGTAACAGGCCTGCAGTTATCCTGAATTCATTTTATGATTTAAAAATCTGACCATTTCTGTTGAACCATTGGGAACTACTTTTTCATATCAAAAGAACTACTTTATAATTTCTCTACATTGTACATAAAATAAATAAATAAATAAATATATCATGGTTGTAATAACGTACCATAGTTTACAGAAAATAGAAATAAATAAAAAACAATTCTTTTGCAAACATTGAGCCTCAACATGGTTTCCTCCATCATTTTAACTAATTACCTCCCTTTGTTTAAGTATGAGAAAATTTAATTTTTTTCCCCATTGAACATCAAAATTTAATGGTTTTTTTTGGTTGGGTTAATTAAACAGGTGAACATTGTTTAATGTTTCTATAAATATTTATTTTACAATATGTAAAAAAATGTAGAATTTGGACCAATACTGTTAGTTTTTTTTTCAATGATTTTAAGTTCCCATTATATGTGTAAAGATGACACAGAATACATGTACACATATTATGTTTTTCTTTGATTTTTTTCTTTCTTTTATTTTTTTTTCTCTTATTAAAGCTAAGCCCAGTAAACCAGGTAAAAAATTATGAATTAACGTTAACACTCCTAACAGATATCACATATACCTGATATTAATTAAGACAATATATTTATTACATGGATGATGGTAGACAATTAACATTCTCTGCAAAATGTATTTATATCTACCAGTAGTCACAAAACTAACAATAAATTCCTTAATCTCATCACACTTAGTTTCTTATTTATCGACACATGTATTTTATATTTGGATCTTTAATGTCTGTAGGGTTTTGAACAAATACAGGTATCCAGATACCACATTGTATCACAAGATACTCTAGTATCATTTATGTTGTTGAAGTTTAATTTCCATAAGTTAATATATATATATATATATATATATATATATATATATATATATATATATATATATATATATATATATATATATATATTCATATATATATATATCTGACTGATGTCATAGTCCTGCCATTTAAATGTCATGTCACTATGTCACTGTTGCTATCACTTATCTTATCACCTGTGTTTGTACAGATAGTCATACACAACTGTGTTGATATGTCACATACAGGGTCTATAAGTCAAGTCTGGTCCCCTGAAATCTCTAACTTTGGTTTGGAAGAATTGATACAAAATTGCTTCCCACAATATAGTATAATAATTTTATAATTTTAGGGTGTTAATTAGTATGAATTTCTAATTTCTGTCAATGGTCAGTGTAATTAAAGTTTTAAAATATGCTAGACAGCCATTTTTCATATTTAGAATTCTTGGCCCCAATCCCCTGAGACTTACAAACCCTGAATGTTATAACTTATGTCACATTAATATTCATTTCACGAAATGATTTGTCACTGTTCTCAGACTGTGTTAAGTTGACTACAATGTTTATTAACATGTTCTGTTACTAACAAGCACCTGTTTGTCACTGTGTTAAATCACTTTGTTTATGTCACCTATATGTTACAGGTTCTATGACATTTCGTGATGGATCTAGATCTAGTAGTGGTAGAAGCACTCTAGGTAAACTCTGAACTTTATCTTATTTCTGTAGCAAAGGGCCGTTTTAGAACTGTGAATTCTAGTTCATTGTTATCAAGTACAGATGACCTTATATGTCCTATAATTAGCAGTTTTCTACCTCAGCCTGTTATATCAGAGATTTTTATGTGTTACAAGTTACTGGCATAGAGCATAGAAGACCTTATGTCAAACATACATTCCTAAACATTAGTAACATGAAAATGTTGTGTCCAATGTAAAAGTTTTCCATTTGTGATAGACAAATATTCAGATAATTCTGGTTAAAGGTTTTTTTTTATGGACTATAAGTGCAGACAAACCTCTCAGTTATTCTGAAAGGTTTTGTCTGGTAATCTACAACACTCATTCTTAATCAGATATAATACACTGTTCTAAAATGGCTTTTTGCTACACCAACATATTATAAAGGATAATTCTGTCGTATTCTGTTACATTGTACTGTTATGTACTGTGTTATGTTTTGCTACTTGAGTAATAATTTGTTAAGGGGCTATAACTCTGTATGCATGTTATTTACTTATATTTAACATGGTGAAGGATATAAATGTCTTAGATAAATAAAAAATCATCAATAATCAAAAGGTTCTGTAGGGCTTGTCATGCTCATCTGTTTGTTACCATTAAGTCTTTATGAAAACCATGTGGAATAAAATTGTCTTTTAGAACTTCTTTTTTAAAGCTATAACTAAAATAATCTTATTTTGCTAAAACTCAGCCAATATTTTTGTGTTTATATTTTTTCTTGAAAAATCCCAGTAGGTAAAATTGGTTTACATTTACTTCATTTCAGTTATTTTTCAACTGAAAAGTTTTAATTAGTCATATGATTTCAGAGAAGGTTAGATTTGACTGATGCTTATCAATCTACCTTGACAAAATGTGAGCTTGCTATAGCAAGTTTGGGTAAAAACCAGTTTAAAACAAGAAAATTAATTAACTAAAATTCATGGCTTTTTCTCAACTTTTTAAAACTTGGGGACGTTTGTCTCTTTACAATGTTGATGGATAAATTAAAGAGGAACTGTGGAGAACATCTGACCTGAGTAGGACAGATAGAGCATCTGATTAGAGACCTTGTGATACTGATAAACATGTTTTTTTTCCCAATCAGAACTATCACTGGTCTTACATTTGTTTGATGTTAAATTGTAAATACCAAACAATTTCTGCATAGACATTATCATAATTTATTCAGGCCATCATAGAAAATGATAATTATGCTCAAGAGTTATCTCCCTTGGGATACTCAATTTAATATTTCTGTTTAGTTCGACACAAAAACAGACAAGAAGGGGAATATGATCTGATCTTTAGTTTGATCAAATTGATCCATTATTTGCACATTCATGGAATTTTTACAGGACATTTATGAAATAATTGTGACAAAATGCAGGTTATTTATACCAACTGGTACATTGTACATTTTGCATTTTGAAATAATGTCTGATATAGTTATTGTACCAATGTATATTTGGCCATGACTGTTTACATTTTGCATCTAATTTAGGATTTTTTATGAATTCTTCACTAAATTCCATTTCAATTTGCTAAGAAAACAAGAACACAATATTTTTGAATTGTTATGATAATGTTCTGTGAATGTGTTACACCAAATTTAAAAAAAAAAAAAATTTAGATAAATAAATTAATAAATAATAGATAAGTTAATTGAATAAAATAAATAATTTTAAAAAAAATTGAATAATTAAAAAAAAAAAAAATTTGCTGATAAGAATAAGAGCCTATTATAATTTAAAAAAAAAAAATTACATGCATCAAAATTAAACAAAGAATAAAAAGAAATGATTATCGACAATACTTTTAGGATACAATGTTCAGGTATTGTTATTGATTGTAATTGTTTCATATTGATAAGGTAAAGAATCCCGGATAGGGGAGAGCCGCCCTAAATCTGAGGAAAGTACTACACCAGGACTAGATACCAGTCGGGACGTCCCACCATACCAGTTCACGTCGATAAATGATGAGTATGGAATACCAATATTAGAACAGCTGACAAGTGATTCTGAAGATGTAAGTTTTCTATTGGACAACTGAATTGTTGATTGAGATAAATTATGTTCAGATATTTGAGAGTCTGTGTCTATACTTATAAACTTGTATGTTTTCTCCATAGTGTTGCCTGTAATTGCAGTTGTTTGGTTTCCAGGTTATAACTCTTGTGACATTGATCAACTTTCAATGAAACTTGGTCAGTATATTTATTGTCCAACTTTCTATTTAAATTTTGTATCTACATATATGTAATTTATGAGGATATTGTAGCCAGATAATCCATGTGTGTATATAGACAGTAAGTCATGCAATATTGAACTTTGCCAGGTAACAAAACCATGTGTAGTGATGATGACGATGTCATCCAGGTATTTGATCATATAGCACATTTTGCTGTATAATAAATAATAATTGATAGAAATATATCTAGCCATTTATATTACTTTTATTCTCTCAGGTTATTTATCAATGGTAAGATTAAGTGTCATTAAATGTTTGCATGTAAATGTCTCACTACAGTTAAGTAAAGTTGTTAACACCAATTTCTTTCTATCAATTTTTAATTTTAATGAAACAAAAAGTAAAATTTTAATGAATTAACAAAAATGAGAAATAACATTGCATGTTACATGTACTGTTTTTAAAGCATGGAAATTTAAAATGTCTGAAAGTTTTTGAAACATTATAAGTGAAGGCTGACACTAGAAATACATGGTAGAGTTTAGCAAAATATTACCCAGGTTACCTCTGCTAGGGCAGGTAAAAATTACTTGGAGCTATGATCAATGTTGCTCAGGTGTGTTGTTCTAATAATGACTCTCATATGCTTTTGTCTGTATTAAAATGTTAAATGTAATGTTAGCAATATTTGTCAGCTTATATTTGATTATAAATCTATTAATTGTTGATTTTATACATATAATAAAGAGTTTAGATGGAGATGAATCCTACAGGAGATATGATGATAGAAATTTTATGCCAAGTATTGGTCCCCCTCAGATATTACAGGTAACAACACACAACACATGTATTGCTCCCTGCTTTGCCAGAATGTAGTGTGTGGGAACCCTGCCATATATACTAACAACTTAGTAGTAGCATGTAGATTTAACATTATTATTTTAATTATTATTATTATTATTATTATTATTGTTGCTGTTGTTTGTGTAGTATGTGAATTATGATCTTTTTCTATGCGCAGCACCAAAATTGTAATTTTTTTGTTTTTGTAGCACCTAAAAACTTAGAATCTTTATATGTGATTTTAAAAAGTAGAAACCCAGTCCAATTCTCCAGTTTTAAGCATGATAAAGAAATAATGAATGATGTCATCAGCATGCCATGGTCATTGTTCTGAAAGAATCTAACTTAAGACAATAACATGGAGGCATCACTTGTCCCCCCTGAAATAAACAGTCAGATTTACAGAATGTTATGGACCTTGATAAGAATAATTGTCACTAAAATGTCATGGATCTTTATAAAAATTAATTGTCACTAAAATTTCATGGACCGTTTTAGAATAATTGTCACTAAAATGTCATGGATTTTTATAAAAATAATTGTCAATAACTTGTCATGGATCTTTATAAATATCATTTTCACCAGAATATCATGGATAAGAAATAAATTTATTTTGGACCGACTAATTTCTACTTTTTACCATCACATATACATGTACATTATATTTCTTTCTGTTTTATCCTTTCTTTACATTCTCCTTAAATTTTCTCACAGCCTAGTTAGAACACCATTCAAGACAAATCCTTGTTTGAATAAGGTGGTCAATTTACTTATCAAAGGTCTATTTTTCACAGGATTCCAGTTTCTTCCAACATTCTAAAACTGCCTACCTCATCATAAGTGGAAAAATTTTAATGGGGAAAAATTCCATTATTCCACTCCACTCCACTTAACTTATATTCAGATGTCACCAGCTATAGACAAAGTTGCAAAAATTTATACCTTTGCAATGGGCTAAAGACCATGGATATGGACTTTTTATTTATAACATATCTGTACTGACACAGGGCATTGCTTTATGAAGTACCATATGGAGAAACTTGTATGACATAGTATCACAGATTGAATATCTTGGCAACTGTTATATCATGAAAAAGTTTTGGTATATATTTGTGAAAAATATGAAATTGTTTTAAGTACACATTTATACAAAATTTGCATTGGGAGATTGAAATGATTTACAGTAATCAGATCTCATTGTCAGGAAAATAAGAAAAGAAGAATAATTTCCTTTGTTGAAACTTTTATAGTAGATATGTTGTAATAACAACTTATATATAATCAAAATTTGTGTAGTTTTGCATGGTGTGGTTTGTGTGGTGTTGTGTAGTTTATAGCTTACAAATTCTTGTTGTGAAGTGATTTTGTGCTTTAATTTCTTGATTAATATTTACATAGAGAAGCCAATGTTAGCATACCTAACCATACAGATATTTACATATAAATCCAGCTTTAATAACTGATATTAACATACATAACCAGCTTTATTAACAAATATTAACATATATAAAACCAGCTTTATTAACAGATATTAACATATATAACCAGCTTTATTAACAGATATTACATATATAACCAGCTTTATTACAATATACATATATAACCAGCTTTATTAACAGATATTAACATATATAACCAGCTTATTAACAGATATTAACATATATAACCAGCTTTATTAACAGATATTAACATATATAACCAGCTTTATTAACAGATATTAACATATATAACCAGCTTTATTAACAGATATTAACATATATAACCAGCTTTATTAACAGATATTAACATATATAACCAGCTTTATTAACAGATATTAACATATATAACCAGCTTTATTAACAGATATTAACATATATAACCAGCTTTATTAACAGATATTAACATATATAACCAGCTTTATTAACAGATATTAACATATAAAACCAGCTTTATTAACAGATATTAACATATATAACCAGCTTTATTAACAGATATTAACATATATAACCAGCTTTATTAACAGATATTAACATATATAACCAGCTTTATTAACAGATATTAACATATATAACCAGCTTTATTAACAGATATTAACATATATAACCAGCTTTATTAACAGATATTAACATATAAAACCAGCTTTATTAACAGATATTAACATATATAACCAGCTTTATTAACAGATATTAGAGGAGCTGTCAGTCTTTTCTGATGTTGTATAAGGATATTTGAATTACATTCCCAACAATAATATTATGTTCAAGATCAAAGGTTCTTGATAGTTCATTCTATATAAATTAACATTTCTTTTTCAGAGAAATGTTTTCATATTCATCTAGACAAAATCAAAAACTTCAGAAAAGGCATGCCTTGTTTTAACCTTCGTTTTGTAGCATATTATACTAGTGGTATATTTATATCAGTTGAAGGAGTAGGTTTGGAAAGGACACCATTTAGCCACTGTAATCATAATAAATTTATGTTGAAAAATAAATAAAGAAAATTAATGTGGATATTTATAGCCTAATCAGAATCAGGAAGAAGGAGGTACAATAAGGGAAAAATTTGCACATAGATCTGCATAAAAAGGGACTATTTGTTCTATATGATGCCCTGATGTACATTTCCTGTATAATAGATTTCTTCCTTGTGTGCAAATGCTTTGAATTGTTTGTTGATACATTTTGATTTTTTTTTTTGCTGAAATAGAAGGTAAAGTTGTTTCTGCTTTAGAACTTGTGACTAATTTTCAGTCAACATATCTGGTCAAATAAGGTCTTTATCACATCTGACTCCTCGACTGTATTGTTATTTTAACATTTCAAATTATCTAGGAGTTAGAGTTTCAAGTTTAGAATACAATAAAAAATAAATATAAATAAATAATTTGGCCAAATAATGACTTAGTAATGGCATTTACTGTAGTTGAATTATAGAATGAAGTAAAAGTTTTTTATTTTTTGTATTTTATTGTGTTATTGTAATAACCTCATTGCAAAAAAGTCTTAAATTTGAAACAATAAGATGTAATTACATGTACATATATTTTAACAGTATTATTGATAAACACAAAAAATGTAAGAAAAAATGTAAGCAGTGATAAAATGGTTCCAATGGAAAGAAAATAAAGTTTTTTTTTGGCCAAGTTCTTGATATTTTTATATATACATGTATTTGAAAATAGGTAAAAAAAATAGGAAAAAAGGTGGAGTGTATAAACATGTACTATCAGCAATTGATATATCTCTCTGATACAGAACTGTATCTTGCTGTAGTTTATGGCAAAGAGGATTATTTGTTATATAGTTCTCTTTGAATACTAGAAAATATTTTTTTTTTTTTACCAATAATTTAAATTTTTCAGTATATTCGGGAATCAGAGAAACAGGAAATGCAAGTTGATGATCCCTCACTCCGTCTACCTGAAGATATAGATATAGGTGAACAGGAAATTGATTTTCCTGTAGATGAATACGGCAAACCTGTCGGCATGTTTGGCGGTGTTTGTGAATTTTGTGCACAGGAAGTAAAGGCATTCCCCACAGTTGAAGATCAGGAGCGATTTCCGCCGGAACAATTATTTTGCTGCAATGAATACAGGGAATTTGTAGAGTATGCCATGCAAACTGCCAAACAGTTTGAAGATGATCATAAAGCTAAAAATAAATTTATCAGTGTTAAAGTTCATCCTCATTTTGGAAGTAAAAAAGACCGAGCTGAAGCTAAACGTAAAGCTGCAGAGAGGTTTGTGTACTTATATATTTGGTAACACTTTACAGGGAAAAAAAATATTGGAAATTATTTTGGTGAAAGATTAGTGTTAAATATAAATTTCCTGTAACTGAATTATTTGCTTCAGCAGTCATTCTTTATTTACATTAAATATGCATAAGTCTTAAGTAGAATCTGTACTATTTATTTATTTTGTTTATTTTTATTTTTTGAAAAAGGGTTGAAAATATTGTTATTTGATTTATTGTTTCAATAGGATTTAGAAGTTAAACTTTAGAGATTTTTCAGTTCTATTTGAAGTTACTGAAATTTATAGCTCTTCAGGTTATTGAAAGTGTTATATCATGCCATAATACATATAAATTATTATGTTTGTTTTGATATTGGCCCTTGTATCATGGCCAGAATAGGGTGTATTGGTCCGTGCTTGTAGGGCGAGTGCCGATGCACCCTGAGGGCCATGATACCAGGGCCATTATTAAAACAAAAATGTTGTAATCTGTTTATCGTATATTTACAATACATGTATAAGTTATATAACTAAATATCTGAATAAACTGCCAACCTGATGGCGTATCTACTGGTTCCCATTCATTTGACAGTAGGGTTGACTGAAGCAATGTAAAATAAGATGGTCGCTCAAGGACTTATCTCATTACACAAACTCAAACTTGTAAATCTTGAATTATGAGTACACAACCAGACCAACTTTGCCGCATGTCTTTACATAAAGTTTTATTATTCTTATTTACTATTTAGGATGAGAGAACGAGAAATGCACAGACGACAACAAGAATCCGTTGGAATGCAACAACAAGCTAACTTCTTTGCCTGTAAGTATAAAGTAGAGAAATTGTCAAATCTCTGTCAGACGGAGAAACTCAAAGAAATGTCAACTTAATAAGTTGTTTGAAAACAGACAAATATTTCTTTACTAAATCTGTGGTGTTTTGGGTTTTTCAAATGTTTATTTATTTTTCAACCCTTTTTTTTATTTATTAACACATTAATCCTCTCATACCTAAGTCATTTTTGGAATGTTCCATATTTTATACATGTATATGGGATACATTGTATCCCTTTTGTTATTTAAGGTATGAAAGGATTAAACTAAAAATGTTCAGTTTTGATTTTTTTTCTCACTTTTTTCCTTTTTGTATAATTCACACTTTAAAAATAACTGTTATTTTTTTATACCTCTTTCCAACATTTTGTTTATTTATTTCTTAAATACATATAGTGTGTTTCCAAATACATATATTTCCCCAATGTTTGTATTTTAAACATACATTGTATTTTTGAAATTCTAATACAAATACACATTTTAAACATTTCAAAAAATTATAAATGTGAACTTTCCATCCATGAAAACCTTATATCTGAAAGTAATTTTTATTTTTACCCAATCAAATCTAAAAATATCTGCCATTGATTTGCCTATAGATTTATATTAAATGTAATATGATTAAAGGTTAAAGATTAAAAAAAAAATTTCATAAACTAATTATATAACCATATGTTTTTATTCAAATTTCAGATGATTTGATGATAAAAAAATCTACTTTATTTAGTAATTATTGTTTTTTAATATTCATTAAATCCCTCCCGAGATAAATATATAATTAACCAACTAGATATAACAACAGAACAGAAATCTTCTCTGCTTAGATAAATCAAAACTAATTCTCTGTACAAATCAATGAGCATGGGCAATATCAAAGGTATAGCAACACAATTAAATATCAGACTTTGATAGTACCAGATGTCAGGTATATAGTACATGTACTTCCTCTTGCTTTGTGAGGGTAGGTGCTGTGTGAAAGTGAATGTGTGGACTATAATGACTATAATGGTCCATGGCTGTGTCACATTAAGTATTGAATAACTCTAGAGGTTTTGTTACTTTGATAGTACCTGATATCAGTATATAGTACATGTACTTTCTTTTGCTGTGTGAGGGATTTCTCGAGCTGGATCACTGTATAGAGTATAATGCTCTATGTTTATATGAACTTATATCACACTTACGGTAGTATTGATTAACCCTAGAGGTTTAGTTATTTTATGGCTTTAGTGAGAGCATTGTGACTAGAATTTCAATTTTTAAGTTTGAGGTCTTGGTGACCAAGTGTCTTAAGCATAAGAATACAGATCATACTACCTCCCACCCTGGGTTTGAATACCTCCCACCCTGGGATTGAATACCTGAGGTTCAAGTATGAGAAATGCTTTTCATTTGTTTTTTTAAGTTCAGTGGTTTTATTCAGGGTTTTTGGTTTCCTCCACCATCTTTAAACTGACCATCTTGATATCAGTTAAATAGTGTTGACTTGTACATGAACACCATAACTTAACTCCTTATCGCTTTTAAAATTTTAGCACTTTGAAAGTTAGAGAAGCTTCGTATATTTTAAGGAATAGTTGTGTGTGTGTGTGTGTGGGGGGGGGGGGTTGTCTGTAGAATGTGTTAGTGCTAGATATGTTCTTATCAAAATCAACCTCTGTCTTTTCTGCTTGAAATGATATACCATTATTGGAGGTAGATTAGTTAATGGTATTATACCGTCAATCTTTGGAACACCTTGGCCTTCAATATCCATGTCTGTTTTAGAGAGTGTAAATCTTGGAAAATCTTGGCCTCCATTATCCCTGGTTGTTTTAAAGAGGGAAAATATTTGAGACACTTTGGTCTCCATCATGCCTGACTGTTATAGAGTGTACTTCTTTGGAACACCTTGGCCTACATTATCCCTGGCTGTTTGATAAAGTGTGTAAATCTTTGGAACACTTTGGCCTCTATTATCCCTGTCTGTTACAGAGTGTTAATCTTTGAAACACATTGACTGTCATTATCCCTTGCTGTTTTAAAGAGTGAAGACCTTTGGAACATCTTGGCCTCCATTAAAGCTTGCTGTTTGGAGGAATGTAATTCTTTGATACATCTTGACCTGCATTATCCCTGACTGTTTTAAAGAGTCTCAATCTTTGAACACCTTTGTCTCCATTATTTCTGACTGTTATAAAAAGTGTAAATCTTTGAAACACCTTGGCCTTCATAATGTCTTGCTGTTGTAAAGAGTACATGTATTTGACCTCATCCACAAACTCACATGTCTCAGATCACACCAGAGACACTCTGATACCATTAATTATTACATCATTTAATAATTATTTTATATCTGGCTATTTGATATATTTGATTGTGTTGTTATAATTTGCCATAATTGTACATGTATCAAGAAAGAAGCATGAAATACAGAAAAAATATCCTTTATATCAAATAAATAAACCTAGATTATAATAGTTATATTGGTATAGTATTTCTGATACTTTTAACATTTGCATGTTCAGAACACATTGTAGATCTATCTATATTTCTTTTCATCATTTTAAGTCTCTTAAATTTCTTATTTAAAAATTGTCTTTCTTTTTCCCCCTTGTATTAAGTGTAATTCAAACATATTTGGGTGCAATTTTATTACCTTTATTGTGAAAACAATTTTTAAAAATGTAATATTTGTCTAACAGTTAAAAACAATTTCTGACAATTCCAAAGTTAAAATTTGCAAAACTTCATTGAAAATAAAATAAAAAAGTTCTGAAATCAACCTAGTTTATGTTCTTATGTGGGATATATATTAGTCAGTCTGTATTTTATCAGTATATGGCCACAGGTTGGCTACTGATTCTTCAGTTGACTATTCATATTTTTAAAGTCATGTGAGTAGGAAAGGGGAGACAACTTTTTTGCATACAGACTTTTTGCATCCTGTTCATGGTATAATTAAGAAATTAAAATTTTCATGGTACATTGGTACATTTTAGATTATATAGGTAAGAAGTGATTGGTTAATATTAATTTTTCTATATAAATGTTTTAAGCCAGGGAAAACACAGAAATTAAAGAAATCTTGGAAAAACATAACATACGACCTCAAAGCAGAGTTGTAAGTTCTAGGAATAACTTCCTGGAAAATGAGGATAGCTATGATAGACCTCTGTTAGAGTCTGGTAACTATCTCAGCTTATAAACTAGTTGGATATATATCAAACATATACTGGTTAGCTGGGATGCACTTCTAAAACAATTATGTAAAAAACATTTGGTGGGATATATATAAGACAAATACTGGTTTGCAGGGATTCACTTACAAATCAATCATGTAAAAAAAACATATATAAAATTTGTATATATATAAACCTATTACGGGTTATGTTTCAGCTATAAACTGGTTTAAGGGATTCATTTATAAATCAAATATACTAAAATGTTAATACATTAAAATATTTGAAGGGTTATATATCATTAATAAACTGGTTTGTAGGGCAACTTATAATTAAATATGTTAAAAAATGTTTATGTTAAACTGAGCATTTATTAGCTTTTGCTAGCAGCACTGGTGTACGGAAGCTGTCAATAAAAGAAACTCTAACGCTCTAAAGGGGGCCAAGTGTAAACTCATGTCGCTAGATTTATACTTATAATAAGTAATAGTGTAAATAATTGCTACTGGTATAAATAAAAATTTAAAAATGCTTATAATTATAATCCAATCCATATGCATAGTGCTAAAAAATTGATTCAATGAATTTTATTTGTACCTCATATTGTACCAAACTAATAAATATATAATTTCCATATTTATGGAAGCAAATTTCAAGTTTCAGTTTATTTCAAAATATATTTTATGGAAATATGTTATAAATGTGGCAACTTTATAAATACTAAAGTCACCTTTTTATATTGGTCACCTGTTAATAATGACCACCTTTGGCTTTGTATAAAGGTCACCTGTTTATAATGGCCACCTTTGGCTTTGTATAAAGGTCACCTGTTTATAATGGCCACCTTTGGCTTTGTATAAAGACCACCTGTTTATAATGGCCACCTTTGGCTTTGTATAAAGGTCACCTGTTTATAATGGCCACCTTTGGCTTTGTATAAAGACCACCTGTTTATAATGGCCACCTTTGGCTTTCTATAAAGACCACCTGTTAATAATGGCCACCTTTGGCTTTGTATAAAGGTCACCTGTTTATAATGGCCACCTTTGGCTTTGTATAAAGACAACCTGTTAATAATGGCCACCTTTGGCTTTCTATAAAGACCACCTGTTTATAATGGCCACCTTTGGCTTTGTATAAAGACCACCTGTTTATAATGGCCACCTGTTTTTATGAAAGATCACCTTTTCAATATCTCAGGGTGACCTGTACATAAAGGTTTGACCATTCCAATTTACTTGAATGAATTCTCTAATCAAATTAGTTTGTTTTTAGTTTGGTTTAGTTTTGATTATTGATCTCCTTGTTCTAATTACGTGTACACGTGTATTTACTTTTCTGTTTGTGAACTGTATGAAACCGATCACCTAAACAGATTCATTCAAGCTTTAAAATGTTTTAGATTCTAAATCTTTTAAACTTACAGTTTCAGTTTACCTGAAGTTAAGGATTTCAATAATGCAGATAACTTTTAATTTTTTTTTCCTTTTGGTCTTTTTATAAGGGAGATAACTTTTTGTTATTTGTTATTTCCTGTTACTCTCTGCTTCACATTTTTTTCCAAATGGGTGATTGATTTTAAATATAGTTAAAAAATAAACATGTTAAAGTTATTTACAAGACTCTACTTTGTCTATCTGTAACATTTTATTTCTCTATCAAATAAAAACATCAGTGTTCTTGCATTGTTAAAGTTTAATGTTGGACTAGATTTCCAAGCAAGATATGCTGTTCTTCTGAAAGCTCATGTACTTTACATTTTATTTTCCCTAAGTAGAGATTGGAATTCACTATGTATACCAGTATCTGCCAAAATTTTAATAGAATATAGCTGGAGTCTTGTAGATAAATATAATTGTTTTTTTGTTTTACAATGTATTTTGTTTAATACATCAAAGATGACACAGAAGGAAATCTACAATCAATTATTTGTCATTGAAAATTTTGACAGAAATCCCATATTATTCTCTTTCTAAATTTTCTATAATAAAATTAAATTTTGTATATGATTGTAGGTTTCCTATTTTGTGTCAGCTAGTTTAGAAAAGAGTTACTTCCCTTTGTAATTTTAGCATGTTTTCTCGTTTTAATCTTTTAAGTATTGTTGTAGTATTTTATTTGATAAAATGCTTGTTTTTTTTTAAATTTTATGTTAACTGGTACAGATAAAAAGAAAAAAAAGTGAATTTATTTTAAAAAAAATAATAGAATTTCAATATTAAATTTTCAAAGCATATCTCATTTCGTCTTTAGTTTCAGTTTTATCTTTAAAAATAATTCTTGAGTTTTCTACAGAATACAGAAATGAATTAATATCTAGCTATAAAATATTTGTTTTCTTTTCTCTCTTTTTTTTTTTTTGTTGTACCATCCAAATTTTGGATAATATCATACTTAATAATATTTGATAAAACAAGCATTTGTTCAGATTTCTTCCTTTACTGTTTTAGTTTCTTAACTATATGTTTTATAGTCCTTATCTGAAATAACTAGCCTTCATTCTCTGTTATAGTCTGTTTCAAAGCTTGTTTGAGTTGCTAATTTTAGTTTGCTGTGCATCCTTTTAATAGCTAAAGGCGGTCGAAAAAATTTACAGTACCAGGAAATTGGAGGTAGGTATATGTATAGGATCATATCAATGAAGGGAGTTAGACTTATATAGGGTCATCTCAATAACGGGAGGTAGGTATATATATATAAAGGGTCATATCAATGAAGGGAAGTAAGTTTATGTATAGGGTCATATAAAAACGAAGGGAGGTAGGTTTATATATAAAGGGTCATATCAGTGAAGGGAAGTAGGTTTGTGTATAGGGTCATATAAAAATGAGAGAGGTAGGTTTATATATATAGGGTCATATCAGTGAAGGGAAGTAGGTTTATGTATAGGGTCATATAAAAATGAAGGGAGGTAGGTTTATATATATAGGGTCATATCAGTGAAGGGAAGTAGGTTTATGTATAGGGTCATATAAAAATGAAGGGAGGTAGGTTTATATATATAGGGTCATATCAGTGAAGGGAAGTAGGTTTATGTATAGGGTCATATAAAAACGAAGGGAGGTAGGTTTATATATATAGGGTCATATCAGTGAAGGGAAGTAGGTTTGTGTATAGGGTCATATAAACAAAGGGAGGTAGGTTTATATATATATAGGGTCATATCAGTGAAGGGAGGTAGGTTTATGTATAGGGTCATATAAATGAAGGGAGGTTGGTTTATATATAGGGTCATATCAATATATTTATGAAGGGAGGAAGGTTTGCGTAAAGTGTCATATTAAAGGGAGGTAGGATTATTTATTGGGTTATATCAAAAAAGGGAGGTAGGTTTATGTGTAGGGTCATCTTAATGAAGGGATATATATATTTATATAGGGTCATTTCAATACAGAATACAGGGTTGCATATTAGCATACTAGGTCATCACTAAAATAAGGTAGGTTATGCATTATAAAATTAAAAAAATTGTCACTAAACCAAATCAATGATTTTATCCCAGTATTTACACATAAATGACATAAAAGCACATTGTTTACCATACATACATATGTAATGTCACTTATATAGAAGTTTTAAAATCTCTTTTTTTAGGTGGTTACATCATTCAGTCATTCATTCTTTGTTCATTATTCGTTCATTCATTTGTTCATTCATTTATTGATTCATCTAAATGAAGCTTGATTTAAAAGTGCAATTTTGTTTTAGTCAACCTATTAAATTTTGTGTTATTTCTGTAATGCTGATGAATTTCATTTGTTGTCAATAAAGCAATTTTTTCTTCAACTATTAACAGTTAAATTAATTAAGAACTGGAATGTGTCAGAATGACTGCTACATCTATCTAAAATTTTCAATTTTTAAGGGGACATAACTCTCAAGAGCCCATAAAATGAAACTTAAACTTTAACTGTATCTTATCATAATAAAGGTGGATATCAAATATCATTTTAATATCTCAATCAATAAGAAAAGGTGCAGAAAAACTTAATAGAACAGCATAGGGTAACACTATATGCCCTGGCCAAAAAAAAAAAAAATTATAGGTAATCCATGTCAATCTTGATAACCAGACTTTAATCTTAGTAGAAAATATTAATTTGGCATTTATAACAAAATAGTTAAAATGATTTAATTGGATTATCATGGACTTAATCTTTAATATTACATTGTAAATGTAGTGTTAAGCCAATAATTATAATTATGTTTAATTAATATCATTTTTTGTCTTGTATCCAGAAACCTGATCTAATATTAAGTTATCATATTAATAATACCGTGAAATCGTTGTCTGTAGGAAATCAATGTACCATGACAGATCATTGACCCAGTAACTGATGGCATCTGTTAATTTAAACATATGTTAAATCAAAGTGAGGCTAGTATGAATTAATTTTTTAAGTATCTGTCAAACCTTTATGTTACTACATTGTAGATATAGTATGATTTAATGGTACTCAGTGTCCAAGTCAAAAATTTAGTAGACTTTTCTGACAAACATTTTTATGGGGATAAAATTTGGTTCAGTAAAGTTAAATGTTCCTGTCAAAAATGATTTGCAGATGAATGTCAGGGTTCAAGATGTCATTTAAAACAAAACATTATATTCCAGTGGCCTTAACTATGAGAACATTTTAATGTTTGTTTTGTTAGACAATTTTTTGTAACTGGAAAAACTAAATTTGGCGAAAATTGTTGGAATCTTGTTTTCTTAAAAAAAATTGGATTAATCAGACTTCAATTTTTTAGCAAAGGCATATCAAAAGTGCAAATTTATTTTCACAAAACAATTTGTGAATATTTCTTAATAGTAGTGATAACCACTAAGTAGAAGATTTGTTTGGATTTAAAAATGAGGAAATTCAGTGTAGTATCAGAACATGATGAGTTAATGTGGGACGATGACTGTAAGTCATGAACAGTAATTCAGAGTTGTGTATGTCCATGTATGTTTGTGAATTCTTGCATGAGTGTGTGTGTGTGTGTGTGTGTGTGTGTGTGTGTGTGTGTGTGGCTTTCTTGATGTGATATCCTAAGGAGTGAAAGTTATTGTTCTTTACAGAATAATAAAAGTGAAAATACCTAGGGTTTAATAAAATGTTAACTTTATTGTTTTGGTGATTTAAAACCAGACCTTTTCAAGTACAACAAGTGCAAGCATGCAACAAGTGTACAATGGACAAAGTCTCAGACTGGGTCCATATGTTAGGGATTATCATTTTATTTTTAAAACTGAAATTGAATGTGGTTTTATCATACGGACAAGCTTTCAGGATTTTCTACTATAATTATTGAGTTGTAGCCTCTATGAATAAAAGGAGCTTGTCAGAGAGACGAGTGATGTTCTACATTTTTTTTTTTTGCTTCTAAATTCTTGCTTATTGTTTAGATTTTTTTTTTGTGAAAATCTTCTTATTTTATAATAAAGAATTTTGTGTCATTCAAGGGATCTTGCCTTTTTATGTAGTAATGTGATAGTTTTTATGTGTAGAATTCTGACATATTTATAGATGCATGTTTCTTCATGTAAATGGCTACATCAAATCTGATAAATATCATAAACAAATTTCTTTAACAATCTTGGATGCTAGCATGATGTAACACCCCCTAATTACATCTGCATGAAGCAGTTACTGGGTATATGATTTGTTCATTAAAATTGTCATGCTACATTTTCCCTTTTATCTTAACTATGTCTGCATGTTCAAATATTTTATTGATGTTTTTGTTTGATTATTAAAAACAATATTCTATACTGTCCTGGTTAAATGGTTTAAGTTTTTTTTGAGAAACTTTTGATTTTTTGTCATAATTTTCTGAAATTTCTCATTTTTAAAGTATCATAATTTTGCTTGACAAAACAACTAAAGTATATAAAGGCTCCAACACAAAATTCAAACAGATAGTTCAGTTATGTCAAAATATACTTAAATTATAATTACGTAAATGTTACTTTTAATTGGGTTAAGTAAAGTCACAAAAGTAAACAACAAAACAAAACGATAAAAATAATAATAAAAAACAATAAAACAATAAAAAAAAAGGGTTACCGGTACTTCCAAGTACCAATATTGATTTTCAAAGTTTTATTTACTTCTAGTTGCCCGTCAGATGAAAACAATCAACTACCAGCTGTCTTCACAAAAATGTCTGGAGGAAGGATGGACGCTGCGAGCACCAAGTCCGTTACTACCAGAAGATCATGATGACATCTTTGTACCAGAACCACTTAATGCTGCCATGATTGCATCTGGTGAAGTAGGTTTGATTTGTTGCTATATTGGTTCCAAATTAATTTTCACTTACTTTAAACCCTGTGCAAAATGAACACCCTCAGAAGTTGCTAGGTTGGAAATGAACACCCTCAGAAGTTGCTAGGTTGGAAATGAACACCCTCAGAAGTTGCTAGGTTGGAAATGAACACCCTCAGAAGTTGCTAGGTTGGAAATGAACACCCTCAGAAGTTGCTAGGTTGGAAATGAACACCCTCAGAAGTTGCTAGGTTGGAAATGATCACCTTCAGAAGTTGCTAGGTTGGAAATGATCACCTTCAGAAGTTGCTAGGTTGGAAATGAACACCATCAGAAGTTGCTAGGTTGGAAATGATCACCCTCAGAAGTTGTTAGGTTGGAAATGAACACACTCAAAAGTTGCTTGATTGAAGATTTTGTTCAGATCATAGAGTAAAGGTTTATACAGGCAAATTCACCATACAATTTTAATGGTGTTCCCTTACAAATATTTCATTTGTAAACATGTGTTAACCTTTTAGTGGATTGATGTCCCATCTGAAGATGAGTATCATACACTCAGTCACTTCACATCATGGAAACTGGAATAAACTCGAACTTGATGAGACTATAGACTTGAGGCAGACTAACTTTATATTAATGTTAACAGGTTTTAAGTTTTAACTTTCTATGTCTCCTCAGTTATCCAGTGAAAGAGACAGCATAAATTTCTATTGTAACATGTAATATAGTCTCTTCAGTTGTCCAGTGAAAGAGACAGCATAAATTGCTATAGTAACATGTAATATAGTCTCTTCAGTTGTCCAGTGAAAGAGACAGCATAAATTGCTTTTGGTATGTGCAATATAAATAATTTATAATTCATTCATATGCATTGAAAAAAGAACATATTTTTTAAAATATTATTTTTTTTATTTATTTATTTATTTTTTATTTTTTTGCAAATACATATACAATGTACTTTAGGTAATATCAAAATATTTTTGTCAATAAATTTTCATTTGACCTCATAACTTTTCATTTTTTAATATATATATTTATTTTACAGTTTAGAGATCGTCCAATCATTGAGAAGTTTTATGATGATGGACAGAAGTTCCTTACTTTATTTCCTGATGGCACAGGAAATGTCTTGTATCCTTTATACAGTTAATACACAAAAATAATTTATACATAGGTATTGTAATAAATAACAATTGATTCTTGTTTTTTATCAGTGTGAAATTCAGGAGTTTATAAAGCAGAGATAAAGATGAGTTTTTTAAGATTTTACTCAGTCTGAAAAAAAGAATTTTTGTTGAGCCTAGCATTGCCTGAAGGCGAGACTTAGGTGTTATTTTTCCGATGTCGTTGGTAGTGGCATGTCAAAATGTGAAAGTATAATGTTAAAGTAATGTGATTAAAAACTAACCGGGTGAGACATTTAAATCCATGGAATTCTTGTTATTTAAAAGTTTGTCGTGTTATGTATACATAACTAAATAAATTGAATAATTTAAAGGAAAAAAAAAAACAAAAAAGCACATTGATTTGTTGTTTTAATTGTAACACTTTTTGACCATTTTCATTTAAGAACAAAAAGCATCACCTCAGTGACCTTCATTTTGTTCCAAATGCACAAGGAAAGTATACTTTCAAAATGTTAAGCTTTGCTTTTAGACTTATTTCGCATTGATTTGTCATTTTGTTATAGTTTTTTGTTTCCTTGACCTTTGACCTTAGCTATCCTTCGGGAAATCTGGCTGTGTCAGTAAGTTCCATTGTTCTGGGTCAGTATACATATGTCGTACAGGAAGACTCAGATCGAGCTCGAGTCCTAGCTGTGTTTGAACCTAATGGATTTGCTTCATGTTATCACCAAACAGGAATTGTCAGGTAGCTATGATTATAATTGATGAAAAAACCTTTTTATGTAATTCAGAAATCACTAGCATATTACTAAATACCATACAATAGCATTTGAACATACCATTATTTTTACCATTTGTTTGTTATTATGTTCGGTTATATTTTGTTTTAGGGTATACATGGATCAGATTGGTGGGGTTGAACTAGACCCATTTGGTGCCAAGAAGAGAAAATGGACCTGGAAGGATACAGTTACACATGTTCATGCACCACCATTCCAGCCAATCACATTTGGTTTAAATAAACATATTGGAGTGAGGATAATGGCACAAGATCACATGACTGTAACACTGAGTGCCGATCAGAGAAGTTGTAGATTTAATGTAGGGGCTAGATTAAAGGTAAATTTTGTACCACACACACATACACACACACACACACACACACCCTTCTCTTCATATAAATTTAATAAGATACGAGCATAACTCTGAAACTAGGCTTTACCTATCACTTAGACTGATATTCTTTACACAAAAATAACCCTATCCATTTTTTTTTTTACCTAGCAAATTATCTATTTAAGACTGTTGACATGGCTCATTTCTTTATTCATTATCAAGATGATATGTCCCAATATAACAGTGAGGTGCCATTGTCTTGTATTCAGTATTTTTTGGTCCAGTTGATTTAGAGTAATGAGCTCCCATTAGGCAGATTTTTTTGTTCTGTCACTGTTATCGGATGTGTCATGTACCATTTTAAAATGTATTATTCTGTAAAATTTCAAATGTGGTACATGACAGATGCAGAATGTTTGTTCAGTTGGGTCAGTGTTTTAAATTTCCATTTTATAAAAAAGTAATATTTTTCTTGTATTTAAAGGTGGTATAACAGATGCATTAACAATAAAAAAACCATCTCAGTTCTTGGGTTCAAATCCTACACATGCAGACCTTATTGTGTTAAATTTATAGGTTAGTTTGCTTACAAAGGGTCATCAATTTTCTTCCAATACATATACTCTGGGGACCTAAAACTTCCAAGAACTGACCACCTTGATGTTAGAAGTAAGAGATTTGACATGGGTGATAAAGATTCCACTCATCACCACATCTGTTTTATATAGAAAAGAGAAAATTAGGCAAAATTATTGCGGACATCAATATTTATGATACTGTTATGGTTTGTAAAATCATCATATCAGGTTTGGATTGACAAAACTTTTAATTATCAGTACCTGTAACAGTAATATTTGTTATGATTGAATTTTTCAGTTGGTTGCACCAGCTAACATACCACCACCAGAGATAGATGATAATCTGATTTATCTAGATGAGAAAAAGATCAGAGTTGAGTAAGTAGGAATTATGTCCCTTGGTAAAGTATATATGTTTATCTGTGATATACATCAAGACATTGTGACAAAAGCATTTAAGTAATATATATATGTTCCAATATCTTTTGAAGTTAAATAATTCAGGCGATAGGGGTAATTAATATAAAGCAACATAAAGCAATATAAAGCAATATAAAGCGGTTTTATTTTTCTTGTTTTGGGGTTTTTCCGTTGAATAATGGTTTCTAACAACATTTAACACTGTTTAAAATAAATTTCAATCAACTTTATAGAAGAAATATGCGCTTTATACTCATTTTTTTATCGATATTACAATATTTGCCGAGCCGCCATATTTCCTTAAGTGCGCATGCTCAGTTCGTGTTTTCTTATGAATGAACTACCGAAAGATGGAACACCTTTTTTCCTCAAAGACTTTCCTGGTGCCGTAAATTATGATTTTTTTAAGTTGATCAACCGCCAGTTAAAAAAACGACTTTTATGACCGAAACCGACACGCGCGCTTGTGATTACTGAAGGATTAAAATAAAATGAAAGATCAAAAGATTAAAGGATATATTTAACATACTATATAATTTTTATTTTAAAAAAATACTTTATACTTATTATTTATAAAATTTAATTTATACGATTTTTATTATTTATAAAATATAATTTATGATTTTTATTATTTATAAAATACAATTTATGATTTTTATTATTTATAAAATGTAATTTATGATTTTTATTATTTATAAAATACAATTTATGATTTTTATTATTTATAAAATACAATTTATGATTTTTATTATTTATAAAATATAATTTATGATTTTTATTATTTATAAAATACAATTTATGATTTTTATTATTTATAAAATACAATTTATGATTTTTATTATTTATAAAATATAATTTATGATTTTTATTATTTATTAAATATAATTTATGATTTTTATTATTTATAAAATATAATTTACAATTTTTATTATTTATAAAATATTATTTACAATTTTTATTATTTAAAAAAAATACAATTTATGATTTTTAGTTATACATTAAATTTTATTTATACGATTTTTATTATTATAAAATATAATTTATGATTTTTATTATTTATAAAATATAATTTATGATTTTTATTATTTATAAAATACAATTTATGATTTTTATTATTTATAAAATACAATTTATGATTTTTATTATTTATAAAATATAATTTATGATTTTTATTATTTATTAAATATAATTTATGATTTTTATTATTTATTAAATATAATTTATGATTTTTATTATTTATAAAATATAATTTATGATTTTTATTATTTATAAAATATAATTTACAATTTTTATAATTTAAAAAAAATACTATATACTTATTATATATAAAATTTAATTTATACGATTTTTATTATTATAAAATATAATTTATGATTTTTATTATTTATAAAATATAATTTACAATTTCTATTATTTATAAAATATTATTTATGATTTTTATTATTTAAAAAATATAATTTATAATAGTTATATTATGAATATAAATTTTAATTTTTATACAATGAATCTAAATTATAATTTGTTTATAATAATTCTCAATTATAATTTGTATATAATAAATCTAAATTATAATTATAATTATAAAATTATAATTTATTATTTATAATTTTTATATTATATTATTTTTATAAATTGATTTATTTTCTTATTTTTTCATTTCTTTATTTATTTGGTAGTTTATGTTTTACATAAACCTATAGCCTTTATAATTAGATAATTAAATTAATTAGATATAATTGCGTACAAGGAAATGGGAAGCCATGCACCGACGAATAGAATTAATCACGAATTTAATAAAAAGGTCTAAATCTACTTGTCCTGTCATTCTAGGGCCGATCGTTTTACACTGGGATGAGGAGTCTACATCAAACCAGAGATTTTTTCGCATATTTCGGGAGTTCTTAATGCAAAAATAAACCATACCGAGATAAGTTTGGATAATTTGGTAATAGGAACAGATGAGGAAAAAGCTCTTATCAAGGCTTTAAAATCAGCCTTTCCCTGGGTTAATATGACGTTATGCATCGGCATGTCAGGTGTGGAAATTAGGCCTATTACGGACAACTTGTTCGGGGACAATGGTTTATCTAATTCCAATACACTTTTAGATTTTGATCTTAAAACTTCTGAATTTTGGATTTGAAACAAGACAGGTTTGTGGGAAAGTTTCAACTTCCTAGAAAAATAATACTGAACTGCGAGTCGATAAATCATTCATTAAAAGCTGCTATAAAATGGAAACCTCAAAGGTGTCCGGATTTGATAAAGTTTTAGAAAGGGAGGTTAAATTTCAGGAAAATTTAATTAAAATAGCGATTCAGGGCATTGGGGAATTCGAACTCGCTCCTAAATTTCAGTACCTAAAAATTAAAGAAACTGTTTGGGAACGGAAATCGGAACATGAGAAAGATAGCATACTTAAAAAAAATTATGAATTCAAGCATTCAAACTCAAAACTGGTCACATCAACCGATGGCCTATTACAAGTCCCTAAAACAAGGGCCATTGCCACTAAACCGGGTCAGAAACGAAGAGCTTGATTCGAAAAAGGAATTCTCTACCCAAAATAGCTAAGATTTAAAAGTTTATTATTTATTGTATTTCTAAGTTCTTAGTCAGGGTGCTGTGCTTGTAGCACACGTACAAATGTGCGCAACCCGACTATATTACTTTTTTATTTATCTTATCTGTTACCATAAGGCCATCTGTCGTATTCAGTACTTTTAGATGCTGGTCAGGGTGCTGTGCCTGTAGCACACGCACATATGTGCGAAACCCGACTATTTCTTGATAATTTTTATGTAAATATTGTATCAAACTTTTTGTATATTATGTAAATATTTTGGTGATAGTTGTTACTGCATGTCTTTATTAAGGTCCATTTCTCTTCTCTAACTGATGAGGCCCCGGGAGAACTTTTAAATCATTTATTATTTCAGTTTCACTAGTTTAATAACTTTAGTTATGTATCAAAAAGGGCCGAAACTTTTCTGGTGCTGCCAGACTGAACATTAAAAAAGAAAAAAATTTATAAAATTTTCTTTTTTTTTTAAAGAGAAGCCTGTTTAAAAAAATATTATTTATTTTTTTTTTTTTATAATTTTAATTATTATATATGTAAAAGCATAAGAAAATGAAAAAGCAAAATTATTACTTTTATTATTATTAAAATTATTATTAATATTATTTATTATTATTATTATTATAAATTTAGTTTACATTATTCATTATTTACGGTACCAGGAAAGTCTTAGAGGAAAAAGGTGTTCCATCTTTCGGTAGTTCATTCACCAGGAAACACGAACTGAGCATGCGCACTAAATGAAATATGGCGGCTCGGCAGATATCGTAATATTTATTAAAATAATTGAGTAAAAAGCACGTTTTTCTCCTTTAAAGTTGATTGAAATTTATTTTAAACAGTTTTATATGTTGTTAGAAACTATAATTGAACTGAAAAACCCCGAAAAAAGGAAAATAAAACCGCTTTATATTGCTTTATATTGCTTTATATTGCTTTATATTAATTACCCCTACCCAATTCAGGATCAATTGTTCTTGTAATGAAAACCCATGATTAGAGTACCTACTGTTGTTTAAGTAACTTCTGTTGGTGTTTGGAGTACCCTTCTGTTGTTAAAGTAACTTCTGCTGGTGTTTTGAGTACCTTCTGTTGTTTAAATAACTTCTGCTGGTGTATTATCTGGTTTTAAAGCTTTATCTTTTTATTGTTTTAATAATTTTAAGGGCATTGTTATTTATAATTACGATAATATTTAGATTTTAACATACCAGATGTATATATTTCCTTCATACCATTATTCCATCTTGTCTATCTGTCCTTTACTGACAATCAAAACTAATTACCGGTACATGTATTATATGTTTCCTTTTTTTTTATTACAGAACATTATTAGACAAAGTATCTACTTTACTCAAGTTTCCAAAGTCACCTAAAATTGATAAAATCTTGCCACCATTACATATATCTTCTAAAATGTATAAAAATGAGAAAATGAAGAAGGATAAAGCCGAACAGGTTGCTGCAGCTCAGGCAAAGAAAAATAAACAGACTCCTATTGTTAGTGTCAGTTAGCATCTTGTTATAATGTAAAACTTATTTAAAACTTTAATGGTTACATGTACATCTGAACAAGGGAAAATGAAAGGTGTTTACTCCCTTATCCTTACAATGGAATAACCAATTTCTATGATATTTTGGTTATACCACTGGTCTGTAGGGATAAAAAAAATTCTAAAGTGGTTGTTTTGTTTTAAAAAAGAGACAAAGGATACTACTAAAATCAATTTTACATGCTTACTGTATTATGTACAAGCTCAATAAGTATGGTCTAAGGGGAGATACTCCAGAGAATGCACTCTTGTATATTCATATTGATGCACCAAGCATGTATCTGTGTTTATTTTATATACACATATTTATCATTCATGTTTTATGGTTTCAAAGAAAATAATCTAAAAATGTTTCTGTTGTTATACGAATGTATATGATTTATGTTTTTTTTTTAAATTGTTCGAATATAGAAGATACAACTTAATTTACATAATGTTGTAGAAATTTTAGAATTTCAAAGAAAGTAGTGGAATAATTATGATTTTTTCCCCATTCTAAATCAATAAAAAAAATCTTGGGCATCTTTACAAGACTTTGGAAGTTTTTTCAAAATTATCTTTTGAGAAATTTATATTTACTTTATTTAGGTTATAATTTTATTTTGAATTACCTTGGTAATCTGGAAGTGCTAATACAGGGTAATTGATATGAACATTTATGTTTCTGAACTAGGTATTTGTGGATAGAATTAATAAATAAATGGTCGAAATTTGGATGGGTTGGATTTTTTTTATCATTATGTATTGGCCACAAATTCTTTATGTTATACTGAGTTGTAATTTGTAAACACATTTTCTGTATGGTAAAGGAGTAAAGTGAGCATTATTTTTCTATTTCCTTCATAAAATTGATTGTTATCTTCAAGTTGGCCCAGAAGATGAAGAGTTTGAAATGTCTGCTATTTTCCTATTTCAGCTGGTCTGTTAAAAGTAAACAAAAATCAGTACAATATTCCTTTTATATTAAGGCAGTGCTCAGAATACTTAAAGATAGAATGTGCTTGAAAATCAGAGAAATAGGTTTTAAAATTGTTTAAGGAATAGATTACCTATAAAACAAACACATTAAGGGGAATTACCAGATGATAAGGCCTGGTAAAAAGAGACAATACCATGAAAGGGTCCACACAAAAGAGGCACTTTTAAAAACTTGTCATTATTATTTCCATAAGCACTGACTGAAACACCAATAAACTGTTTTGATCTTTGGAATTCAACAGGAATAGAAACAAAAAAATTATAGAGTCCATTAAAAAAAAGGTAAAAATCACATGATAGGATCCCAAAATCAAGAGGCATTTCTCATAGCAGACCAATTGTAGTGTACACAGCAAATGTTGTATGATAAACGTTTTAGGAAAGGCCAAGATTATTCTCTGTACTGAAAAATATGGCCTCATGAAAAGTGTACTACTTGCTTTCAGTACAATGTTTATCCTTTTTTTCTAGCTCCATGAAAAAAAGTCTTCAGGAATAGATTGGATCACGTGATAAAATTTTAATATGTGACATTTTACAAAATAAATAATCAGCCATGCAGTTTCCCATCTAGCGGTAGAGGGGTGTGAGGGAATTAGATGAACAAATTGTAAGGTTCACGTGTTAAGGATTTAAAGTAGTATTAAATGGTCTATTTTAAATTTTTTGTTTGTAACAAAATAATGATTTTAACAGATCTTATACATGTGTTTTGCACAAGGTTGAGGGTTAAGTATTAGGCAGTGTTTTGTTTAGAAGACAATTGTTTTTAAAATGTGTAGAAAATATTAAATGTTCATAGTATTGCTTCAGTATTAAAATTTTTTAAAAAGATAAATATGTATATAAATATATATAAGTACATATATTTGTATATATTAATTATTTATTTTTGTATCTATTATACAATTCTGGATTTTTTTATTTACTTTGGACTGGTGATTTTCATACTTATAAAGTTTTAAAAGTAAATTGTTCATCTCATGTTTTTATGTCAAATTAATGACAATGTTCTGCCCGTCCAATACTTTTATAAGGTTTTTCTTTAATGGGATTGGAAAGTTTGAATTGATTTGGTACAAACTTTCCTAATATTAAAGATAGTATGCTAATAAAGTTTCCACTGGGATTCTACCTGTAGGCCAGATCAGGGTCATATTTAGATGTCAAAGGTTATGTCTGACATTGTGTAGGCCAGGTCAAGGTCATACTTAGATGGCAAAGGTTATATTTGACATGTTGTGAAGGCCAGGTCAAGGTTGTAGTTAGATGTCAAAGGTTATTTTTGGCATATTTTGTTGCTATGGAAACAAGACCTGAATTTATGGTTTTATAAGATTACTTTTATCAGAGAATATATATAGTATTAATATAGTACAAAACTGCTGACATTTGTATGTAATGTTTTGTACATGGGTTTTTCATGTTTATACTTGAAAGTGCTGACAACAGCTGTGATTTTAATTAAAAATACTATGTTATCAGGTGATATGTATAGTCAGAAAATTTCTGTTTTTTTTCTTGTTTTGTTTTTTATTGGTTAAAAAGAATAAATTTTTTTGGATTAACTCGTCACAGAATAAGTCTTTATGAAATTTAGATAAATGTGTCACTTTGAAAAAAAATAATGCTTTCTACATTGTAAAATTTTTGACATACAAGGATTTATGTTTAGAATAATTACATGTACAATTATTTTTTCTGGTTTTCATTGACTTTATCTCTTTATAACTGCAACAAAAATTCATTAATACAAGACTCTGTTGAAGTCAGTGGGTATATCAGTCTGCCATGCTAGTATATTAGTTCTATGATTTAACTGTGATAATTTGAATATGTTAATTATGTATCTGTGATAAATTTTCATTTAATGAAAAGTTCTGCAATAGATTTTACATGTGTGTTTCAAATTATATTTAGCTGCTGTAAAAAGTAAGATTTGTACGAAGATTTTCTTTTGAAGATCTTCCTTGCTGACACTATACATGTATATACATATGTACTTGTGCTGATTCAAAGTATTTTACCAATAGCAATTAGTTCTTTCTGTTACAGCATTAGTGATCTTTACAAACTGCTTGTATACGAGATATTACATCACATTTCTTATATTATGTATATATTTCTCATTATTATATATACATTTATATGCATTACTGTAAACTGCTTGCACATTTCAATTTTATATTCATAATTTATTTTATTTAAAAACAAGGTGTGCCAATCATTCATTTTAGAAACATGTAATAAGTGATTGATTGGGTGGTGAATTATCCAATCATATTTGTTGTTACATCTATCAGAGATTTCCCAATGAAAGCAGTAATTTTATTGGGTTTTAATCTGAGATTTAGACTGCATTAATTAAAACACTGTATGAAAATTTTGAGACTTTGTTTTTTTCTTCTTTTTGAGACTATTCTCTGTGTAATCATATATTCATTATAGGTACAGCTATGTGGCAATATATACAGCTATGTGGCAATATATACAGCTATGTGGCAATATATACAGCTATGTGGCAATATATACAGCTATGTGGCAATATATACAGCTATGTGGCAATACTGGATCAAGTTTAATTTGCTAACTCAGATCCTTCCACTCTATAGACAAGTGCTTTACCAATTAAGCTACATGTACCACAACTGCTTAATTTCTTTCATGTTTTCACCAATTTCTCATATTTAAACTTGAATGAAATCTCTCACAAATGTTCTCAGATGGATTATGACATGACCAATTTGTCAGTTACCAGCTGGCTACCAGACTGTTACAGAGTTGCATGAAATGCAAATCCAAAAGCTCTCTTTTGAATCGGGGCCTTGGTGGCCGAGTGGTCTAAAGTGCGCGCCTATGGATCACAGTGCCTCTCACTGCCTGGGTTGGAATTTCACTTGGGACAGATTCTAGTGTGAGAAAGTTTGTCAGTTTGCTTGCCGAAAGTCGATGGTTTTCTCCGAGCACAGCCTCCACCATTCCAGAACTGATGGCCTCGAAATAAGTGATTCTTGACTGGGGCGTAAAACACAATTACTCCACTCCACTCTACTCTCTTTTGAATTGATATTTAAATGCCTTAACTGTTTAACTGGGTGGTCCAAAAAAATGGCTAAAGGAGCAAGCTCCTCCTACCACCTAGATTCATATCCCACAGATTCTTTATTTAAGAAAGTTTATCAGTTCACTTGCCCAAGGTTGATAGTTTCTTTGGACACTCCAGTACCATCTATAATCGGACTGCTTTGTTATGTGCAAAGAATCTTGACTAGGGCTTAAAGCACCATATTCTTGGTAGTTTCTTTGGACACTCCAGTTTCCCCAACCATTCATGAACAGACTGCTTAATATGAGGAAAGAATCTTAACTAGAGCCTAAAATACCATAATTCTACTGTTTAACCACACACCTGTAATAATTTGTCTAATAACATTGCTTTTACTGGTATTCATAGATTTTATTACAAAATTAATAAATATAAATATATTTCAAGACAGATCTTTTGACATTTTGCTGTTATAAATAATCTATATGTACATATTGCAGAAAAAAAGATGATAATACGACATAATCTTTACGCTAAATACATGATGAGGTATATATTACAATCTTAATTTACATCAAAGACATGTCGTCATAAAATACTTCTACATAAATAAATACATAATTCTAATTTTCTATCAACTTATTTTGTATAAAACACATTTGAGAAAAATTTATTCACAGGTCTTCAATTTGATAAGATCAAGTTTTAAATTCAATGGTACATAACATATACCATCAGTAATGCTCAGTTGATAGTTCAATTGCTTAAAGATAAAAATATTGCTTTGTGAAACAGAGACATATATAGCATTATATACATCTCTGGTTAAACCATATTTTTGTCTCACTTAATCTTTTCACTTTGAATCTACCTTTACAATCCAAGAATTTACAGTACATGTACTGTCTGAAAAATAAGAAACTTAGTTTCTCTATATTTTACTAAAATGGCTTCAAACAGCACACTATTTTGTCAGTTTTTGTTAAATCTACTGCTAATTTTTTTTTTTGGTTTCTATGGTCCTAGCTTTTCATGGTTTGTGAAATGCAAGCACAGTAAGTTGTTATGTTATCCTGCTAATTATTTTTTGGTTTCTATGGTCCTAGCTTTTCATGGTTTGTGAAATGCAAGCACAGTAAGTTGTTATGTTATCCTGTTTACCAATAATTGTTGCATTAAAAATAGATTTCCAGAATAAGTTTTTATAGAAAGCTGTCAACTGAAGGACAACATGCTAGTACAAGTACTTTGAATATTTCTGAGATTCTCACATATATCTATTTAAAACATATAAATTCTTAACTGTTTTGAATTTTGTTAATATTTCACTAAATGGATTTTATTTTAATGACCAAGCCATAACATAATGGCTCAATACAAAATTTTATTTCTGTGCACATAATTTTGGCATTTGTAAGCAAGAGTATATGGTAAACATCACAAACACAAACTGTTTACATAAAAACAATGATTTATGGTATATGGAGCAATAATGATGACAAACAATGACAAACTTATGGCACACATTTCATATAAAATGTCACTTTATCACAGTTAATAATTAAATTGGACGGCATTTTATAACTAATATCATGACTACCCACAAGAGTCCGGTAGAGAAATCCATGTTATGTTTTCACCATTTAACAAGATAAAAACTGAATAATAACGGGTCCAAGATATGGAGAAATACGGAAATATCCTGTAACATCATTTAATATTTAAATGACCTAATTATCTTTCCACATTAAATCCTTTTTCACTTTTAACCCCAAAATATCTGCCATCTAGTACAGTCATTACAATTTGTGAGTTTCTTGTCAGTTCCATTATCATTAAAAACACTAATAATATAACTTTTGAGTCCAGTTCAATGCCCATTTGAAATGCACCAAGTTTGCAGCTACTCTTGATTTCAGTTCAATGCTCATTTGAAATGCACTAAATTCTCAGAAACTCTCAATTTCTCTTGTGTTTCTCTTGGACAATATTTTCTTCGTAAATCTTTGATCAACAAAACTACTTTGACATTAAACATACAAGATACATGTTTTCAACCACATGTAAAGCTATGTGAACAATGATATCCCTGAATACACATGGTCACTTAAAATGTCAGTTTGTTTTAAAAATTATCATGCAGCAAAACTATCACAAAAATGTAATATGAATCCAAATGTTTGTTTATGAGTCCATGTCACAAAAATGTCACATGCATGAATCAAAAGTTTTGTAAATAAGTCCGAGTCACAAAATGACTCAAATTTTTGTTAACAAAAATGTATTGTAACAAGTTTAAATTCACAATGTTTTGTTTACATGATTTATCCTGAATCTTATCCACAATGTTTGAGTCTACAACTGACAAATCTCTAGCAAACAACCACGTCATGACAGTGGTATGTTAGCAGTATCACCATGGCAACTTATATATAACATTATTAGATGACATCAACAAAAACAGAAATATTTGCCAATAACTTATGACCACATTTCATTAACAAAATTTTACTTGTTGGTCCATATAGGTCTGTTCCAAACCACTCTGCCAACTAACGTATATCTGCTAACACTATACAAAACTGCTCTCTTTATATTATTTAATCAATATTGTTTTTTATTCCAATCTCCTCATCTTTTATTTTTCTTTATCATTTTTTCTGTCCCTAGTTTAAGTTGTTCAATATGGGAATCAATTAGAAACTCCAAGTCTTTTGCTCGTCTGTTTTCCGATTCCAAGAATTTTTGTGACACAGAATTTCTCGAGTTTTGTACCTGAAAATTAAAAAAAATTGTAATCGTGACCATCAACTCTACGTCAATAATTATCAGAACAATTTTCTTTTTGTCATTAAGATTATCAACATCCTATAACTAGTATACAATGTGATATGAAATAATTTTTGTGCAAAATAATTATTTCCATTAGAAATGAAATCACAAACTGAAATTTTCTCTTAAAACATGTATTATTCATGAAATTAGCAATATGAGCATTTTCTACAACTTTGTTTAACACAAAAAATGGAATGGCACATTGATCATGTGGTGCACTACTCATTACCTTAAAGATTTGGCTTTTGGCCACATCATAAAGCCTATTATTGTATATTTGCTTATACACGTAATTTCTTTAAACTGTGCATGTATATATCTATGTCCTTACCGGGTGTTTATTTGGTAAAACTGATAGGGTTTTTCTTCCCTGTGTTGGATAACCAGTTCAGGATCAATAGTATCTCTTTAAATCATTTATTGCAATGAGAAACTTCATGTGAAATGTACAGTTCATCAAAACTTAAACATTGTTTTTTTATGCTGATGTTCATGGTAGTTGTTGTATTACCTGGAACATGTGAGCTGAAATGACAAATTATATGACAAGACAAATATACATACCTCTCTATCATCTGGGTCATAATAACCATTAACACTCTCTGATATAGACATAGCTTTACTGCTGAGAACGGTCTCAAAACTTTGATTAGCTGGGTTATCTCTCGCGTCTTCTTCCTCCGGATACCGAGCCTGTTGATAATTTCTACTATGTCTAACTGGTACATATTCCTCCTCATATCTGGGGTTGTGAGTTCCATTATGTCTGACATTAGTCATATCATTTTCATATCTCTGATGGTTATTGTAATGGGTTGGAACTCGTTCCTCTGGTGCAGCACCTTAAATAACAAATACAATACAAATGTATATACAATTTGTCTACGATTCAAATTTTTTAAAACTTTTTTTCAACATTTAACATAGCCAAAGAGGACTTATGTAACTCACATGGCTAAAAATACAAGGCAGGACAAGGTTTCACCAAAAATATATTACATATAGAATCGGTTGTTTTAAAGAAGATAATTTATTTCATTAATGTTAGCAAAACAAGATAGAGATGTACTGTTAGTAATGTATGAACAGTATGATAGAATAAAAAGTTAAATTTTAAAGTTTGTCTATAATCTATATGTTTCTGCCAGTGCTTTTTCCAAGTTTTAATGAGAACAGATGCAGTGGGTTGGTAGTCGTCTCCAAGTACTCCGGTTTCCTCTACCATCCCAGGGCTGACCTTGATATAAGTGAAAGAATCTGGACTAGGGTTCAAAACACCATCACTTCATTTCACCAAAGCAGGCATATTGTACCTATAAAACTGGAAATGTTGATATTGAATTGTTTATCCATATTTTTAAAGATAGTTTAGAAATCTTGTCAATCATGATCGCAGAATGGATCAAAAAGAGAGGATAATTAGTATGCATGAAGATTTAAAAAAAAAATTAAATGTAATCTTACTATAGACAGGTCTCCTGTCAAACTGATTAACTGGTCTCCTGTCATGCTGATCAATGGGTCTCCTGTCATGCTGATCAACTGGTCTCCTGTCAAGCTGATTTTCTAATCTTGCTTTCTGTGTTCGTAACAGACTGATTTCTTCCTCATATCTCTGGGCTGCTGAGTCCATACGCTCTTGCATCATGTGTAATTTATTGTTAGCATCTTCTTCAATTCTATGAAATCTCCTATTAAAATATGAAAAGAATTTTACTGCATTTTGTCACCATGAACTATATTTAATGACTATATAGTCCCAGTCTATATCTTTTATACTGACTTAAGACAAAAATCTATGTGAGTTATGTTCAATGTGGAAAAATACATGAGAGTAATATTAAAAGTACAAAATTGCATGTGAGCAATGTTCACCGTACAAAAACAAATGTGACATTTATGTGTTGCTTCTAAAATAGCATAAGGTACTTCCCCTTTTAACCTGAGTGAAATTTTGTTTAGATAACTAGGTGATTACATTATATTCAGGAGGAAAGAACCCAAATCTAGTAAGATCCAGAAAAATGCCAACATTGTGAAGTTGTCAGTTCTCACTGAGTTATCATAATTCACTACTCTGACACAGAATAACCACAGGTACTTGGGGACGGGTAACCCAGGGCTTTGTGAGAACCTGTGAGAAAGTACCTGTGAGAATAACATTAACATATTTGTAATGATAGAGTTAACAAACAGGTACTTTTTGCAAACCAAAGTATACAGTGTGTAATATGTCAAATTCCATAATCAAAAGAATAATTGATTCATTTAATAGTAGTTATTTTAGAAGTTTTTTGTTTAAGCATGGAGTCTCTCTCTTTCTCCCCTTTACTCTCTCTCTCTCTCTCTCCCCTTTACTTTCTCTCTCTCTCTCTCTCTCTCTCTCTCTCTCTCTCCCCTTTACTTTCTCTCTCTCTCTCTCTCTCTCTCTCTCTCTCTCTCTCTCTCTCTCTCTCTCTCTCTCTCTCTCTCCCCTTTTATAACTAAAAGGAAATATGCATTAAACTCAGTTTTACTTACCTTTCATCATTAGATGACACTTCAGCCTCTCGTAAAGCTGACTGTAGCTGTTCTTCAAACTTCTCTTCCATTTCATTCATTTCTTCCCTCAGATATGTACAGTCGTCTTTTAACTGTTGATTTTCTTTCTAAATTCCAAAAAATCAAGGACAATAATATTTCAGGTTAAAAGAAGGTGAAGTATGAGTAAGGTAATATAATACATGTATGTGTTATATCCAAATAAAACATACTACTCTTTTCTTCATTTTTTTTACAATTACTTTATAATGGCAGAAAAAAAAACACAGCATGACAGTGGAAGAAACTGACATGCCCAGAAAAAACCCCTTGGCATTTCAGCATGACAGTGGAGGAAACTGTCATGCCCAGAGAAACTCCTTGGCATTTCAGCATGACAGTGAAGGAAACTGTCATGCCCAGAGAAAATTCTTGGCATTTCAGCATGACAGTGAAGGAAACTGTCATGCCCAGAGAAAATCCTTGGCATTCAGCATGATGGTAGAGGAAACTGACATGCCCAGAGAAAACCCTTGGCATTCAGCATGATGGTAGAGGAAACTGTCATGCCCAGAGAAAATCCTTGGCATTCAGCATGATGGTAGAGGAAACTGACATGCCCAGAGAAAGTCCTTGGCATTCAGCATGATGGTAGAGGAAACTGACATGCCCAGAGAAAACCCTTGGCATTCAGCATGATGGTAGAGGAAACTGTCATGCCCAGAGAAAATCCTTGGCATTCAGCATGATGGTAGAGGAAACTGACATGCCAAGAGAAAACCCTTGGCATTCAGCATGATGGTAGAGGAAACTGACATGCCCAGAGAAAACCCTTGGCATTCAGCATGATGGTAGAGGAAACTGACATGCCAAGAGAAAACCCTTGGCATTCAGCATGCAAAAAAAAAAAAAAAAAAAAAAAAAAAAAAAAAAAAAAAAAAAAAAAAAAAAAAAACCAAACTTTCTTCGGCTAGGAAAAAAATAATATCTCTTCGATGTTAAGATGAATCCAACAATCCTCAGATTGTAAATTGTGACACTTTTCCTTTCACATCAAGCATACGATCCTTTTCCTTATGTTAAATGATAATCGTCCCTCTATATAGGTGATCAAAATGGGTCAGGAAAATATTTGTGTGGAATCAAAACAATTTATATTGGTTAATGGGTTATGACTGTGGTAATAAAGAGTGAAACAAAATAATAAAAAACACATGCATTGTGGTGATTCATGCAAAATAATTTGAAAAAAAAACTGATAAAAACTAAATAAATCTACAAAACTTAATATGGAACTTATTGAAAAGCAAAAACACACACAAATATATACTTATATATTATGACAATTCACACATATGTGGTAGTCATAATTATTTATTATAATTAAGATAATTAAGTTTTATAATTAACTGTCTTATTGTGTTGTTATTGTGACGTTCTGTGATGTTGTATAGTGTTGTCAGTCATCTTGTATTGTTTTTTTCGTCTTGTATCTGTAACTACCTCTTCTTTTAGGAGCACCCAATTTGAACTTGCCCTTCACCTGTCAATCAATATTTTTACGTCATGTCACATAACCGGTTTGTCCAGTTCAGTTCTTTAATCTCATTGGCTATTCTTACATACTGGTCACTTATTTGGCGCTCTTAGTATTTTTTCTCATTCTTCAGCCATTTCTGAACACGGTTAGACGTAATTGAACAGTCTTGAACAGTCATATATATTTCCAACTTATATCTTTATTCAGCCATTTCAACATCAAAGGTATGTTACATTCAATTACTTATTGGTCCATTCATTTACTTATCCATTCATTTATATTTGCTATATTTTCTTGGTTCATGTTCATTCAGTTTCTGTACTGTCTTTGCCTAGTTTTATTTCTACTATTTTAATACTTTAATACGTGAGAGAGTGTATAAATGAATATCATTAAAAATAATAATGGTTAAAGTAAAATATATAAAATCACATAAATATTTATTACCGTAATATAATTGGTTAAAAAAAGTTAGGAAAGCGTGTATCAAACCTAGCCATTTATTTATCGTTACCTAGTAACCTAATCCGTTGCTATGGTGTTATTTTCCACATATTTTTACATTATTTTTCATTGTAAGTAAAATTCATACTTACAATATGCTTTTTATATTTTTATTAAGCTGCAGTACCTTACCTATACATGTCACCATGCAGGTCAAGACATTCTGGACCATATCTAGGTACGGTAGAATTTTTCACCTGTTGTAAAGTTACAACTATTTTTAGTTAGGCGTTACGTTTTCTAAAATATTTCCATTTCTTAATATTCCATTATTTTCATTGGTTACAATATATATTTTTATTAGTATTTCAAGGTTCATTTATATTTTATGCACAAAAAGTAAAGAAATTAGTACAATAGTTCTAATTGAAATTTTACTTCCGGTTGTTATATTTTTGTCTTAAGTACCGGTGTTATAATATCCACTGTAATTTAATAAATGACATATTGAGTTATCTCCCTTTATGTAAATTGATGAAATGGGGAACACAGTGGGTTATTTTTATATTCTATATTGAATTGTATTGTAAGGATTGTTATGTATTTTATTTTGTAGAATGCGAGAATGTGATAGTATGATTATGTTGTAATATTGAACAGAATATATAAAATATTAACAGAACCCGACGTATTTGTTTTATTCTTTGAAAATAAATACTGTGACATTTGGCGCCCAACGTGGGGACCTGTATGGTGCCTCCTTACCCAGAATTCAACCGGAATGTAACAGAACCGGAAACGACTGAGAACTTGAGCATGGTTTCTCAAATCAACGTTGAATTTTAGTGTTTATTCTGGAGGAAAACAACTTTCAAGGATGTCATCGATATGTTCGACTGTGTACAGGTATATTATATCGCGTGTGTACTAATTGATTTAAATATCCGCTAATTTGAATAAAATTTGACTTTGTTATTTTTATAACAACGAGCTGTGAACTTTCATGATATCTGTCACTGACATCTAGTATAGAGTTTGACTTCATTATTTGACTTTGAACCACTTGTTTATTTATTTATTTATTTATTTGTGAAATTTTACTACAAACATTTACATAGACTTATTTGATTTCATAGATATTAATGCGCATTTATTTTTATTGATATTTGGTTGAAGTGCACTTGATTATTTTTATTTGAAATTTGACATGTATTATTTTTGAATATTCATTATGGGTCTTTAAATTTGTGAATACTAGATCTAGTACGTGTGACCATATATTTTGTATCTATCCTTGTGACTTATATAATATATCCTATGCCCTAATTACCGTTTTTTTTTATTGGTCGACCATTAGTATTTTTGTTAGGTAGGCAATTAAATTATTTTTCATTTTATTATTTATTATTATTTTCTGTGTGACCTTGACCTCACATAAGCTACTTCCGGTCATACTTATTGGTATATCAAAGCCTGGGTTTCTACACATGAAAGAAATTATTTAAAATGTGTTAATATTAATTCATGTGGTTATAGTATTTAGCAACAATTCTTGTATTTGTTGTTTGGCTTTGATTACACATTTGTTTATAATTTCCATCAATTTATTATAGACATGTGAATTGAGGTGTATTTATTATTGTTTAGTTGTATACTTCATGTAGATCATTTAAATTTGGGTAAACTTAAACCATCCAACCTAAACTGTCATGATTATTATTTTTTAAAAAAAATTCTAATTTAAAATACATCATCATAGAGTGTGTATGATTTACTAACACTCTATTTGTTACATTTTGCTTCTGTCCTATTTTATTTTCATGTTTTGATACTTGTCCATTATTCATCATCATTTATTTTGCATTTGCTCAAGCTCATTGGTGGTTACTTTGTCCATCACTACTGGTGATCTTTCTACACAGTTATATAATACCCATCATTCTTTTCTTGTACTATATTTAAATGTTTTATGTTTTCTACATTTATTATATGTTATGTGTTTAGTGTTTAATTAAGTTAATTTATGTAATTAAGTACTAACACCTGATTAATTAAGGTCAATGCCCGTGTAGTTAGATTATTTTGCACTTAGGTTTTTCTAAACCGAAGTACATATTACTTTGCATTTTTTTTTCTACATTTACATTGCTTAGTGCTGTCTAATATTTTTCATTTCAGGTATCTATTTAATTTCAGGTATCTATTTATTTTCAGGTGTATATTTATTTTCAGGTACTTATTCTATTTTCAGGGTACCCATAAACAAAATTTCACAACTTTGTGATTTAGTTTATTTACACAAATTAAAATGTTTGTAATTTTAACGCATAATTAAGTTGTAATTAAGTAGTTAAGTATACAAGGGAAGTCAGTTGTCAGTTGGTTTAGTTGTTGGTTTGTCGGTTTGTTGACTGGTTTGGTTTTTGTTTTAATTGGGATTTTATCAAACAACGTTAGATTTTCAATCTTCACTGTGTCTATCAACAAAATTATACCATGGATAAGCTCACATCAGATCAAAAGGGGGAATTATTGGATACATTTCAGGAATTGGGAGTTTGTCCAAATTTTAACTCACCTGAGGAATTAAAACAATGGATGATAGATTATGCTAAATCTCAGACTAAGGAACCGAAAATGGAAATGCCGTCATCATCTCATTTCACTTCTCCAGGATTTGAATCAAAACCTACCCCTAATACTATGGTTCTTCACTTACCAAAAATTGATAGATTTGCGGGAGGAAAAACATCAGGGAAGAACGACATTTCATATGATGTTTGGAGGTTCAGAGTAATACAACTCATCAACTCAGATTTATACTCGGATGGTGTTATAACTCAGGCAGTGCAGCATTGTTTAACTGGAGAGGCAGCAAGAGTGGTTGTTGGACTAGGAGAACATGCGAAGGTTGGGGATATTATTAGGAAATTTGACAGTATTTACGGAGATTTGGAGAAGGAGGAACACATTTTAGGAGAGTTTTATAAAACGCTACAGAAAGATGACGAGGATGTATCAACATGGGGTTGTAGATTAGAGGATTTAATGAATAAAGCAGTGAAGAAGGGAATGATAGATCCAGCAGTAGCATATAACAAACTAAGAACACGTTTTTGGGAAGGATTGCGACAGGAATTAAAGGATGCATCGGGACATAAATATGATACTATCAAGGACTTTGATGAATTACGGGTAGAAATACGAGAGATAGAACAGAATAAGAAGCAAAGGAAAGAGGAAACACAACAAGGAAAGAAAATAACAACTTCAAAAATGGCTATTAAATCAGAAAATCAATCGCATCAGGATTTCAGTCAACTTGCATCAGCTCTACAACAACTTACAACAGAAGTAGCATCCATAAAGACACACTTAAACGTTCAACAGTCTAAAAATCAGTTACACTATCCCTCATGGAGTTTACCACCCCCTCAACCATCACAACCACAACGCTATGGACTACAACAACAACAGAGATTTAATACACCATCTCATCAAACTAATATTGGAGCCACACATAATCAACAAAATCGACGAGGAGGATATAAGGGAAATAGGTATGGACAAACATACAATTACAGGAATGAACGACCAACACTGAACAACACCAGTAACACATTTCAAGGAAATCCGACCACTTTACAGGCAACTAATGAGGATATATTACCAACATGTTGGAATTGTGGTCAAACGGGACATATTAGGATTGGATGTCGTGTGAGGACAGACCATCTAAGATATAATTTAAACGGACAAAGGCCAGCGAACAGGGGCGGTCGTCAGGCCTATGCATGCAACGCTCCACCAAGCTAAATGAAAACAAAGAAATCCAAAATGGAACACTGGAAGGCCTCGTTGGGGACAGCAATGAGATCGATATTTGTATAAATGGAATAAATACAAGAGGTTTATTGGATACAGGAAGCACTGTCTCAACAATTAACACATCATTTTACGAAGATTATTTATCAGATGTACCCATTCAACCACTTAACAATATCTTAAGTATAGAATGCGCTGACGGACAGATGTTGCCATATTCTGGATTTATTGAAACATATATTGCTGTGAAAGGAGTGCCAATATCAGAGCCACAACATTGTTTATTTCTAATTGTTCCAGATAGCCAGTATAATAAGAATATACCAGTTTTGTTAGGAACCAACATCCTTAGCAAATATCTGAAGTTAGTGGAGCATCAATATGGATCAAGATATCTCCAGAATGCTGATTTACATACACCATGGTTTTTAACTTTTCGATGTTTAAAATTTAGAGATAAGGATTTGGCAAGGAATAAAAACAGTCTCGGAATAATTCGCAGTGCTCGCATGGAGAAAGTCACAATCTTACCAAACAGTTCAGTTATTATTCCAGGATTTGTCGATAAAGAATTGAATTATCACACAACAAGTGCTATGTTACAGTCGACTGAGAAATCAAGTATACCATCAGACTTGGATATTTCACCAACAATTATTCACTATCGTTATCAGCATAATGGGATATGTTCAGTTGAAATATCAAACGTAACAACACGCACTGTCACCGTTCAACCACATGGAATATTATATGAGATACAACCAGTGACTATTGAAAATTTGGATATTCAAAGTGATAGCTCACCGGAACTGAACAACCCTATTTTAGATCAAGTGCATCTAACCACAACAAACTTATCAGAACAACAGTTAGAGACTGGGAAGAATTTAATACTACAATATGAAGATGTTTTCTCACATGGTGATACAGATGTTGGTCATACAACTGTTACTCAACACAGGATTGAACTCTATAACACTGAACCTTTTAAACAGAAACATCGCCGTATTCCACCTTCAATGATCGAAGAAGTGAGACAGCACTTGGAACAACTAGTAGCTAGTGGAATTATTCGTAGATCATACTCACCATGGGCTAGCAATATTGTACTTTGTCGTAAAAAAGATGGCAGCTTACGCATGTGTGTTGATTATCGCCAACTTAATCAGCGTACAATAAAAGACAGTTATTCACTGCCTAGAGTTGAGGAAATACTAGAATCACTTGCTGGAAACAAATTTTTTACTGTCCTTGACATGAAATCTGGTTATAACCAAATGGAAGTTTATGAGCCACATAAGGAAAGGACTGCATTCACCGTAGGTCCCTTAGGGTTCTGGGAATTTGAAAAATTGCCTTTTGGTTTGGTAAACGCACCAGCTAGTTACCAGCGTCTCATGGAGGAATGTTTTTACGGTCTCAATTTGAAGATCTGTTACATATTTTTGGATGACATTATTATTTTTTCCCGTACTTTTGAAGAACACATGGAACGATTGGAACAAGTTTTCAAGCGGCTAAGGGAATATAACTTCAAGTTATCTCCAAAGAAATGCAATTTTTTCAAAGACCGTGTAAAGTATGTAGGCCATATTGTTTCTAGTGAGGGAATCGAAGCTGATCCATCGAAAATAGACAAAGTGGTTAATTGGCCAACACCCAAGAATTCTGATGAAGTCAGACAATTCCTTGGATTTTCGGGATATTACAGGAAGTTTTGCAAGGATTATGCCAAAATAGCCAGACCGCTAACAGATGTGATGCCATCTCCACAAACCAAGGCACCTCGACGGAAACACAGTCCTGATCCAAAATGGCACTGGGGATCAGACCAGGAAGCTGCTTTTAACCAGCTTAAGCACTTGTTATCTAACCCACCAGTTCTCTGTTACCCAGATTACAGCAAGCCATTTGAAGTTCATACTGATGCTAGTTCACTTGGATTAGGTGCTGTTCTATACCAAAGTCAAGATGGCGTTCAACGTGTTGTTAGTTATGCCAGCAGAGGATTGAGTAAATCAGAGCGAAATTATTCAGCTTTTAAATTAGAATTCTTGGCATTGAAATGGGCTATTACTGAAAAGTTTAAGGATTATCTTACAGGAAACAGTTTTATTGTTATTACGGACAACAATCCCTTAACTTATGTTTTGACCAGTGCAAAATTAGATGCCACAGGACATCGTTGGCTTGCAGCTCTATCCAACTTTAGTTTCTCCATTCACTACAGACCTGGAAAGCAAAACTTAGATGCAGATGCATTATCTAGGATACCTGGACTACTATCAACTAATGACAGAGAAGAGATTCCCCTAGAATCTGTTAAAGCCATTTGTCATGTGGTAGATGCTCAACCATTTGTGGAATGTTTGTGTAACAGCACTTCAGTTATAGACCACAGTGGTGATGTTGATATACCAGGTCAGGATACATTGCGGTACACCAATCAGGATTGGAGAGATGCTCAATCAACTGATCCAGTATTGAAGATATGGATCAAAGCTGTCAAAGATGGAGTTAAACCAAAAGTTGATCAGCTTGTACCAGACCATACTGCTCTCATCAGGAATTTTAAGCAGCTAAAGCTATTTAGAGGGATATTAGTTAGAGAAGTGGTTATAAATGGCGAGGGACGTAAACAAATGGTAGTACCAACATCATTTATACCGGATATCTTACACCAGTTACATAATGACGTAGGACATCCAGGCAGGGATAGGACTCTTTCTCTTTTGAGAGATAGATTTTACTGGCCAGTTATGTCACAAACTGTAGAGGATCATATACAACAATGCCAAAACTGTATTTATAGGAAAACAACGACTAATATCAGAGCACCTTTGGTCAATATTCAAACAACTCAACCTTTAGAACTTGTATGTTTAGATTATTTATCTTTAGAGCCATCCAAAGGAGGAATTCAAAATATACTCGTAATTACTGATCATTTTACCCGTTATGCTCAAGCTTATCCAACCAGAAATCAAACAGCAAGGACTACAGCTGAAACATTTTTTAATAATTTTGTTGTTCATTATGGCTTACCCAAGAGAATTCACACAGACCAAGGAGCAAATTTTGAGGGGAAATTGATGAAAGAACTTTGTCAACTTACAGGAATTAATAAATCTAGAACAACACCTTATCATCCACAGGGAAATGGAATGACAGAACGCTTCAATAGTACTTTAATAAACATGCTTGGAACTTTAGATTTAAATAAAAAACAAGATTGGAAAAATCACGTTGCCACTTTGGTTCATGCCTAAAACAGTATCCGTCATGAGAGTACAGGACAAACACCATATCTTCTTATGTTTGGCCGAGAACCCCGTTTACCTGTGGACTTGGCTTTCGGTGTTGATATCAACGAGAAACCTCAACCATTAAACCAGTATATTACATCATTAAAGGAGAGACTTAAAGCATCATATGAATTAGCAACAACAGCAGCAAGACTAGCCAGAGATAAACAGAAACAACAATACGACCATAAGGTACGAGGAGCAGTTATCAACCCTGGTGATAGAGTGTTAGTTAAAATCTTGGCACATGAGGGAAAACACAAGTTAGCCAATCGTTGGGAGTCAGATCCGTATGTGGTATTGAAACAACCAAACCCAGATATACCAGTATTTGTAGTCCAGAAGGAAAATGGAGAGGGAAGATCCAGGACTTTACACAGGAATCACTTATTACCTATTGGATCTCTTTTGATAGATGAAAAGCCTAAGCCAGTTCCTAAGCCAAGGCCAAGAAAGAGATTAGCCAGTATTAGTTCAGCTTCAACTCAAAGTTTAGACGACTCCGATGATTCAAATTCAACAGTGATTGCTATTATTAAGTATGACGAGACGCCACAACATTTAGGTTCAACAGATGAAGCAGTCCAACAAGACAGCATTGATGGATCTGTTGAAGATTTTAGTCCTTCAGATGGTATAATTGGTGACGATCAATTTACCTCTGAGGAATTACAAGGATTTGCTGATAGTGGTGACGACCATGATTCCGTAAGTGAAAATCAGTCTATTCCAGATATTGAAGTTGTTGGCAGTGAAGATAATTCTACTGAGACACATTCAGCAGAACAGTTAAACCTTGGTGAAACGACATCTAAGGAAATATCCGATACAGAGACTACACCGAAGGAAGTACCACCATTCAGTAACACTAGACCTATACCACAGAAAGTACCACCATCTACTAGACCTAGGAGGGAAAATGTCCAGTTACCAGAACGTTTCAGAAAGGATTATGATTTATCAGATGCCAAAACATTATCGAAGACTAAAACATCATCCAAGTCGGCTAATGTTATACCAGAGTGGGTGAGGAGAGCAGATTATTTGAAGTCTATGGTCGAATCTGGGATCTTCAACAACATGACAAGCGAGATGTCAAAGGCATTTATTAACCTTATCACCGACAAGACATAATGATGAGGACATCATTTTCTGCTGGGGGGAAGTATGTGGTAGTCATAATTATTTATTATAATTAAGATAATTAAGTTTTATAATTAACTGTCTTATTGTGTTGTTATTGTGACGTTCTGTGATGTTGTATAGTGTTGTCAGTCATCTTGTATTGTTTTTTTCGTCTTGTGTCTGTAACTACCTCTTCTTTTAGGAGCACCCAATTTGAACTTGCTCTTCACCTGTCAATCAATATTTTTACGTCATGTCACATAACCGGTTTGTCCAGTTCAGTTCTTTAATCTCATTGGCTATTCTTACATACTGGTCACTTATTTGGCGCTCTTAGTATTTTTTCTCATTCTTCAGCCATTTCTGAACACGGTTAGACGTAATTGAACAGTCTTGAACAGTCATATATATTTCCAACTTATATCTTTATTCAGCCATTTCAACATCAAAGGTATGTTACATTCAATTACTTATTGGTCCATTCATTTACTTATCCATTCATTTATATTTGCTATATTTTCTTGGTTCATGTTCAATCAGTTTCTGTACTGTCTTTGCCTAGTTTTATTTCTACTATTTTAATACTTTAATACGTGAGAGAGTGTATAAATGAATATCATTAAAAATAATAATGGTTAAAGTAAAACATATAAAATCACATAAATATTTATTACCGTAATATAATTGGTTAAAAAAAGTTAGGAAAGCGTGTATCAAACCTAGCCATTTATTTATCGTTACCTAGTAACCTAATCCGTTGCTATGGTGTTATTTTCCACATATTTTTACATTATTTTTCATTGTAAGTAAAATTCATACTTACAATATGCTTTTTATATTTTTATTAAGCTGCAGTACCTTACCTATACATGTCACCATGCAGGTCAAGACATTCTGGACCATATCTAGGTACGGTAGAATTTTTCACCTGTTGTAAAGTTACAACTATTTTTAGTTAGGCGTTACGTTTTCTAAAATATTTCCATTTCTTAATATTCCATTATTTTCATTGGTTACAATATATATTTTTATTAGTATTTCAAGGTTCATTTATATTTTATGCACAAAAAGTAAAGAAATTAGTACAATAGTTCTAATTGAAATTTTACTTCCGGTTGTTATATTTTTGTTTTAAGTACCGGTGTTATAATATCCACTGTAATTTAATAAATGACATATTGAGTTATCTCCCTTTATGTAAATTGATGAAATGGGGAACACAGTGGGTTATTTTTATATTCTATATTGAATTGTATTGTAAGGATTGTTATGTATTTTATTTTGTAGAATGCG
>CM056602.1:28987052-29005163 GCA_029721355.1 Tegillarca granosa | reverse complement strand
CAAGATCAAACCTGTGTTTGCGTAAGATTTTCGAATTTGTATAATGGTCATGAGGCTTGAGACTAGAGCTCGAGCGCATTCAAGAGGACTTTTTGGAAAAACTACTAGCTTAGCGAGTCAGATTAATTTGCCACAGAAAAGCATACCATTCCCGCAATCACATTATCCTGACAGTGGGTGAACCAGTCCTCTTATTGTGGAATGCAAACCTGGGAAATGGTATGTTTCAATTTTATGTAGGGCCTATTCAGAGTTCAAACACAAGACCTTCTCTCAACTCGGACGCTCTACCACAACGCCCATGAAGCGATGGTTTCGTAATTGAAAAACATCTTTTGGCTAAACATGTCTTAAATTTGGTTTTAAACTTCAATGGGGTGTTCCATTGATGTCATATTTTGTAGTATTTACTCATTCGCAAACTTCGATAACTCACAAAAATTTGTGATTTTATATGTGGTTATTTCGTTCTCAAAACAAATATGAAACATATTAATGTGTTTCTTCTTTTAGTAGTAGTACCGTTTTTATGTTATAAATAGACTGAAGTGATAGTGTTCAACGTCCTGATCAAGATTGTTACACTTATATCAAGGCAGTCCTGGGTTTATGAAGAAAACCCGAGTTCTCAGATAAAAAACACTAACGAACTGACACTAGGATTTTTCCGAGCTGGGAAACCTTGGCGGTAAAAAGCACTATGATCGATAAGGGTGTGCTTTTGACTACTAGGCACCAAGACACCCCCCCCCCCCGTAATCCCCCCTTGTAATTTATTATTTACGCATAATTTCTAAACTTTGTAATTATTTAAAACTGTGACCAAACAAATCATTTCTACTTTCGTCTCCATTCTATTAACATAATTAGTATGATATCAACCTATGCTTCCGGATTTGGATAAAGTAAAGGTAAATATCGTTTCCACAATCCACAGTAATGGTCACTTCGGTAGTCATTAAAAACAAAACTTAAGGCAAAATTGAGTCCGAGTTTAAATATATACAATAACAATGTTTTGGCTTCAATGCAGTATTCGAGATTGATTCTACTGCATAACTAAATGCAGAATAGTAAGGCACTTAAGGTGACGTCATCGTTGAAGAGTTGTAACACTCAATTTTTTAAGAGGTACTTAAGGTTATTCTTTTACGAAAGTGTTAAATAAAAGTTATATTTCTGTGGTCATTTAGAATAAAAATCCTTCGGCTTTTATGTAACTGAAAACAGTCCATTCTACTGCAAAACTGATTGTAGTACAGTCAAAACAAATGTCATTCCTTAAATAATTGTTGCAGTAAATGATAGACATGCAGATCGACCAACAAAAGTTTTAACCTTTACAAAGATTCAACAGAAAACATATAGTAATATATCAAATCCATATAACCGATTTTTTTAGTTCAAGTTGACTGAAAAATTGTATTGAGTAGACCGAATAATTTAATTTCAGCACAAGTTTTAGCTCTTTTTTTTCTTTTTTTTTTTTTTTTTTTTGAAAAAGTTTGACTTATCCTAAAATTCGAGATTTAAAAGGATTCAAGATTCAATTGTATAGCATTCTGTGGTAGTCAAACACAAACATTCCAGTAACACCTATAAATCGCATTCCTAAAAGCAAATTCAAAATCTTGACAAGTAGTTAATCAACTTCCACCAAGGAAGTGAGACCAGGTGCTCTGGAAGTGTAAGAACCTCCAGTCTATCTAGCTACATCAGCCAAGTGCAAAATCAAATCTGATAATGAAACAAGAGGCCCATGGGCCTTAACGCTCACCTGAGGACATGGCCAACCTGAGGATATATCCAAAATCATTTGCAAAAATACATAAAATATTCTAATATACATTCCTACAAAAAAGTTAATAGTTTTCAAGATAGTTAACAATTTGAGTCTTCTTATGCATCTATGACCTTGACCTTTAAACGTAAGACTTTGACTCATATCAGAATAATCACCATATCAATTCCTACAATATCCTAATATACATGCCATACAAAAAGTTAATAGTTTCCAAGATAATTAACAATTTCAGTCTTTTTATGCACCTATGACCTTGACCTTTGAATGTATGACCTTGAGCCATATATCAAAATGTTCTTCATGTCAATACCTACAATATTCTAAAATATATGCCTATACAAAAAGTTTATAGTTTTCAAGCTAACGCACAATTTTAGTTTTTTTTAGCAAAAAAAAACATTTCAGGGGCAACAACTCCTACATGCATTATCATACAGTTACAAAACTTTGTACCTTTTTATATTTTGTCCTGCTTAACATTTTAACAATGTTTTAATATTATATATCTCGTATAATTTGGAAGAAAAAAGCCTAAAACTGCACAAATTACAAACTAGGTCATGACCTTGAACTTTGACCTTGACCCCATTTTGAAGGTTATTTCAAGAAAAAGTCAAAACTGAAAACCCCATGTCAATATCTGTTCATATAGTCAAGTTATAATAATTTGAAGTCATTTTACGAAATTTTCAAAATTAAATGCAAAAACACGTAACCTAATTCTTTACCAAATTTCATGAAATGAACAATTTATAAACTTAAGACCCTAGAGAAGCCAAATATCACATCAGATTTTTTCTCCCATCATCGCTTTCTGAGAAGAAGATTTCTTAAGTTTTTTGGAACAATGGGTCACCTTGACCTAGTTTTGGGAGCCATGACAACGTCACGAACAAATCTGAATTGCACTGGCCCATATATGCATCTGACCAAGTTTCATTGAAATCTACCTCATAGTCCAGAAAAGAAGTCGAAAATGTAAAAGTTTATGCCGCGGACGCCTCCGTCGACGACGACAACGACAACAGACAAATTATGATCAGAAAAGTTCACTTGAGCCTTCGGCTCAGGTGAGCTAAAAAGCATAATTAGAAATATAAATCAGCACATTCATTAATTCAAATTCAAAACACTGACAAGTAGTTAATCAACTTCCACCAAGGAAGTGAGACCAGGTGCTCTGTAAGTGTAAGAATCTCCAGTCTATCTAGCTACATCAGCAAAGTGCAAAATCAAATCTGAGAATGAAAAAAGCATAATTAGAAATATAAATCAGCACCCTCATTAATTTTCATTTATTTTAAAACAACAGAGAAAATTGACGGAAAAAAAAACCTACATAAAACATTGCACTGCAAATATAAAAATAGTCAAGGTAAAATGTACAATGCAATTAAACTGCTAATAAGAACTGTTACAGTACATCAATATAAACAAATTAACATACATGTTTTAAATAACAAATTCGTTTTTTATGCTCAACATTTTTTGGAATGATTTACAGCATTTTACATAGCAAGTTATATTTATATATTTCATCTTTATGTATACAAATAATAAGAATAAATAAGTAAAACATTATGAACAATAATTTAATGAAATTATATGTGACTCTTCCAACAAAAGCAAAAACCATATTTATTTGTTTTTATGACATTCTGAGAAAATGACCAAATACAATTGCAGAGAAATTACTCCATAAATAAAACACTGGTTATCAAAATTATGTAAGATTGTTGATGTTTTTTTTTGTTGTTGAAATGTTTGATAAAATTTGCATCAGCAATTTCTCAGCTTTGTGACAAGAGCAAGGTTATTGATATCTATGGAATTATCTAAGAACAAGGTTGTGAATGCGTAAGATGTGTAAGTGTGTATTACGGACTGCCTTGTGCTAGCATGCACTTTGGTCAATTTTTGGAAAGGTTACCTCGCCGATTCAGTGTACCACAAATAAAACATACCCCTCCACCATTATGTTATCCTGACACCTGGTGAGTCTGACCTCTTAAATGCTGAACACCAGGCGAGGAAGCAGTATCTCAAATTTATGTCTTATATATAACCTGGCTTTGGTTCGAACCCAGGACCTTTTGCTCTTGAGAAGGACGCTCTACCACTTGAAAATTGATATTCATTGGTTGGTACATGTGACTTTTAATAATAAATCTGTGCATAAAATTAAGATTTTGTATACATTTCCTGAATCATCATTGCTTGTAAAAGATAAAAAATAAAATATAATAATTTGTTTTTCGATTTGTTGGTATATGTGAGCACAATTTTTTTTTTTATAAAATAATATTTTGTATACATTTTGTGAATCCTTTTTGTTACTAGAAATACAAATTTCAAAATTGATTAAATGACTAATAACTATGGTTTTTGCTTGTTTTGTCACATATGTGTGTGATATGTCTGGATATCTGCAAGGTTGGATGTTAGATGCAACAAGAAGATATTTTAATAATGATACTTTAATCAAATCAAGTCTTTTATGCATAGTGGAGCAGAATAATGGTGTTTTATGCCCTAGTCAAAGTTCTTTCACCTATATTGAAGCCCTGTCTGTTGGATGTTGTTGAAAACCAGAGTACCTAATATAAAATACACAATCTTCGTTAAGTGAATTGAACCGAGCTGGATTCAAAACTTGAATATGAGAGACAATGTAATCTGTGAGCTTGCACTTAAGACCTCTCGGCCACTGCGATGACAAAATACTAATTTTTTTCTTCCTTTAAGACAATAAAAAATACATTGATCTGAAGGCAAATCAGCCACCAATGATATACCAGGCATTCTGAAAGCAACTATGATAACTATGCCAACAATATAAAGTAACATTATTTGTCTTTTTTGGCTCACTTTTCTTTCACTGAGACAACATTCACAATGACCATGACAATGATTTCAAATGACTTAAAGCTGCATTAAGTTTTCTAATTGTCTGATTTTTTTCCCCTGAAAGTATATATCTTTAAAAATAGATACCTTCTAATTATGATCCATGAGATTCATTTTCTAAAATTTCATTCTTATAATGAATGTAAATATATGGAATTCTCTTACGGGTTGGTCAGTTTAACAATGAGTAATATTATCTTGGATAAATGAGGACTCACTGAATCAAAGATGAAATCTGACAAATTGCATTATTAACCGTCATTAATATCCAAATGTATACACAGTGGTGTTATGTATCCCTTATAAAGTCACGAATGACAAATTTAATGAAATTCTGTATTTAATTCATCGTATTTCACCGTTTTAAAAGTTGTGTTTAAAAGATCCCGTTTTCTTTTATTTTTTTTACCAAACTGAATGCAAAGCTTTCTTTCTACCAATAAATTCACAACCAGCCATCTTATATTGATTTATAATTTTTGATTGAACAAAAAACTCATATCTAACAGGAAAAACTGAAAAGTTACAAAACTGCTAAAGAAGTAATTAAAACAACAGATAATTGTTCGCCATTTGTTAACATTTTACTGCTACTATCATTATTATTGATTATCAAAACTTTAAAAAAATAAACACTAATTTAACAAAATTTGTTAACATCTTCCAGGATTCTCCAAACTTGATGAAATTCTCCCAACTAACCAATGATGTCACACAAGAAAAGTTCTCACATAATGAATGAGGTAATGTTAATGTTGTTGGAAAAGTGAATTCCTCAAAAACTAGTTCCCAACTACTACGATAATAAGGAATGTTGTATCGCGCATGTGCAATACAGACCACTGTATTACAGCTAGAAAATGTCATGTAATGCTATAGTAAGATTTAATGGATATGTGATAAGTTTCTTTATTAGAGTTTGTACCAACACTTTAAAAGTTGGCAACAAATTCCAATATGATACTCCCTGTGAACTTATACAGAAACATACAGAGAAAGATTTAAATACATGTATATATTAATTCAAAAATCAGTAATTTCCATAATTTTGTAATTTGTAATTTTCTATAAATCTGTATTGAATATATAAACATATATATAAAAATACATGTAAAGCCATGTAACTTTACGCCTTGAGATTCATTTACTGTAAATCAGGAAATTTTCGTATCAAATTATTTTTCGCAAATATCGTGATTTCAAGATAAACAAGTACTGCATTTTCACACTTGGTTAATTGTCAGTGCAAAGACAGGTTAATTACCAAAAATATATATATATATATATATATATATATATATATATATATTTGTAAATGTTTTATTTTCTCATCTTGTTAATCTTGTGAATTTATGCAAAAAAAAAAAAACCACAAAAATGTTCTGATTTACAGCAGTATTTCTAAAGAAAAAAAAAGATTTAAGATCATGTTTATATTAAAAATAAATAATTTCTAAAAAAAAAAAAAATTCATACCAGATCTTCATTGTGATAGAAAATAACTTGATCATAAACATAAACTTGTGGCTGGATCCAAATCTGATGAAAATAAATTGTTGGATCACATTTAAAAGAGTCTGGGAAAGGTGAGATTTCAAACTTCGTTTATATATATATATAATATATATATATATATATATATATATATATATATATATTGTTGGGTTTGTAAGTTTAGACTAACCTTTTCCCCTAACTCATGCAAGTTACTTTCAATCTGACATAAGGCCCCAGTTTCAGAATCATTTCTTAACTAAGATCTTTCTTATATTAACTTAAATCTGGCAAATTTAAAATCTTAATTGTTTTACTGTTAAGACAAACTGTGCATGAACTTGAGGTGTCATTTTCAAGATCCCACCAATCTTAAAACGTCTGCAGTAAGTGATTTGTTTAAAAGTACATGTATTACGGTATTCATAATTTACAATTAAGATCATAAAATTTGCTAAATTTTAGTTAAAGGAAAATCTTAGTTAAGATATGATTATGAAACTGGAACCGGAGAACAGATCAAAAGAAGTATGGTTCTATGAAGGCATTAAACATCAGTTTGTAATCGTATAAATTTTCTTGAAAAAAAAAAAAACAAACAGTAAAATCTGGCTATAATAAAATGCCACTCAAAACTTTGCCACTTTGCTTATAGCATAACTATTTTAAAGTTCAAAAATCCAATTTTTCCTTTTTTTTTTTTTTTTTTTTTTTTTTTTTTTTTTTTTTTTTACAAACTCCCATCCATGTATTGCTTCATCCCTTAAAATTGCTAAAAACTGGCTGAACAAAATTTATGGAGGCACTGAACTAAGAATTCACAAAAGTAATTTAACACTAACCACATGAGATTTACGGACTCTGTCAGTGCTTTAACTAACAATATTGAACCTGATTAATCTTGTGAAGTAATGAAATTTAAAAATTCAACATTTTACAAATTACCAACATCAAGTTACACCGTCTACATTTGTGAAAGTATCCGACATTAAATTCACAACCAGTACTGATATATTATCTAAAGACCCCCGATAATATGCTTGTAATACCAGACTTTTGGCCCCAAAATGAGGCTCGTGTAATCTGTCCTTTATGTAATCCACTGCTTCCTGATTACTAAAACAATCCCATAATCCATCAGTTGCTAAAATGATGAACTGAGGCTTTAATTCATTCAAATCGAAAGTAAATACATCAGGTTCTGCTGTAACCAGATTTTTATCTTTAAGAGGATAATCCCCGATAGCTCTTGATGTTGCTAAAACTCCTGCAACTCTCCATACACCATTAAAACTTATAAAGCCTCCTGCCTGTTTTATCCTTTTACGTTCTTTTAACTGAAATTTAAATCAAAGCACTGAAAGTACTGTTAGCAGGCTGACTAAAATAAATTTATTCTGAAAACAAATGATCAAATAAAAAAAATTAACAATAGGATTCACCAGTGAATTATGTGAAACTTCATATTATTTGTGCTTGTCAATTTTTTCCATTTAATTACACTAGTTGATATTTCATACAAAAAAGACTTTATTTTGGAAATGTGTAACATGCACATTTTCATTATTTCAACATTTCTCAACAATGAAGTACATTTAAAAAAGTAGTGATCATGTCCTTCACCTTCCAATGCTACTGTCAAATGATACATTTTGCACATCATCCATACCAAAAATCTTGAACAATTAATTATAAAAGGAACACCTTTTAAATAAGACATTGGTAGCCATTATAATTATGACCGCTGTCTCTGGCATGCACTAGCGTAAACACTCGTTGTTGAAGGGTATGCTCACTAAAACCAAAGTGTGCGTACACACTCTTGAACAGGTCTTAAGATCTGCCTGAAAACTCAACCAACAATAATCCTGGAAATAAGAAATCTAACACAGGAAACTCATATTCAGCATCATCTCAGAAAATGATGAGGTATTGGTTGCACAACTGACCAATAAAAGGATTAAGAAGAAAAAACAAACAACAACAACAGCAACAACAGCACCAAAGTAGGCTGATATAGTGTTTATTTCTTTGGCCCATCTGAATATTGTTTATGTACATGTACCTGTTCAGTGCTTCAGATTGTTTTGAAAAACCAGGGGTCCATGGGGCCTATTCTGTAGAGAAATGAGGGGTCCTTTCTGAATTAGGGGCCAATAATTTTTTCATTACCAAAAAGTACGGAATTTAATTTTGATGTCATATTAGATGTTTTTCTTTTAGTCTATGAATAGACTGGAAATTACACCATCGCTATGCATGGATAAATATCCTAGTCATGCTAATATGATCAATCATAGATCTCAAGTTTCAAGTGAGGTCCACATTTCGATTTATTTTGATTAAACAAAGAATTGACAACATAAACTATATTTTCTGTTTATACAGAATTTAATTGGACCAATAATAATACTAATAACAACATCGAAAACATTGCCTATCATCAATGTAACGTAACGTTACATTCCCCAGCAGATGACATGAACATGTCTGAAGCTGAGCGACCATGTTATAAAAAAAAAATATAAATAAATATTAGCTTTAAAGGGCATTTTATTTTTTTTTACTGTCTTGAAATAAATGTTGTTTAATATTTACCACTTTCTTCATCATCTTGGCCTTTTTAGGCAAAAACAAGAGGATGCTTCTTCACTTCTTTTTTGACATTTTCATTTTCGTTTTACAACTACTGTAAAATCAGAGATATATGCTTTAGGTCTAATATCGTTCATATTTTAGTGCACCTGGAGGGGGCACTGGGTACAATTTTCATGCTTCATTTTCTTTTAATTGTGCAGGATTAGCCGACAATCTGAGGCACTGCCTGTTGGCCACATTTTACCCATTAAGCCTTACCTGATGAGGTTTATGGTCAAATGATAATGGGATACTATTTCCTGCTTTATCACAGATAACTCCTCTAGAATCACCAATATTAGCCACTGTTAAAACACCATTTCGAAGTAAAGCAACTAGTGCTGTAGTACCTAAATGTCAATAATAATAATGATAATAATAATAATAATAAATAAATAAATAAAAACAGCAAACACTACATGTAGGAAAATCATTGTCATTGCTATAAGTTTTCACTTTTGATTATGGATTTTAATTTGTCAGACCTGTTGTGTTGTTTTTGCATGAATGATTTTTTAAATAGAAATCCATGTAGTCATGGATATTGCACAGAAATATATGGGACTACCACATAATAATTCTTGTTAACTTTATTATCGTATTAATCATGACAGCAAAACTTTATCATAATACCACCTTTTTAGAGTGGTATTCATGAACCGACTAGGGTTCATACCAATGATGTCTCACTCCCCAGGTGAATGCACTACTACTGCTGACCCACCCACAAGGCATCAATTTGCCTTTAAAAATTGTGTTAAAATTATCACATAAAGTCTAGGTTAGGGTCCAAGTCACCATGACTGTGACAGTGAATTATACTTAACTTTCACAGAAAATCTTTTTAAGTAGAAGAAAAGTTTTTGTATTTTCACTTCTTGAGTCTAGTCGCATAAAGTCAAAAGTAACCAGTACGGGAATTTTACATGTTTAATTACAAGGCAAATGGTGGATTTTTCTTTTCACATACAACAAAATGCATCACCAAAAACATCACTTCCAGTGAAAACATCAACATTCTTTACATGTAAAATTTCTAGCCTATAGAAACAACAGTTTCCTTTCTACAGAATTATTCCATCGTAATTGCAGAGCGATTTTCAGTTGGAACTAAACTCAAGTAATTGAAATTTACCAAATTTAATTCATGTTAATTGGATTTTCTATGAATGTTTTGTATAATTCACTGTCACAAACATGATGACTTCAAAAGTAGGTTAGTGTGTATGTTTGTGACTAGTAGAATTAAAATGTTACAGGTTTTAGACCAAAAGTATTAAAACAACACCTTTACCAATATTATCAAAATAGACCCATTACCAATCATCATTATAAATTACCTCTTAGAAAATCTCTTCAAGTAACATGCAAAAGATTTACAGCTATGGATAAAACTTTGTTCCTTACATGGAAGGATGTCAAATAACCTTTAATTTCCATTTAGGTGAAATTATCCAAACCATCTCATTTTAACAGTTAAGGGTTTAAACCCTTCTTGACTTTGGGCATGGTTTCAAAGTGGTTAAGTCTTTGGCCTTCAAACTCAAATTGTCTCAATGCTGTTGGTTTGACCCTGGTCATCCGCAAGTGAGCGAGATTTTCCATGTCTTAGGCTTTTACTGATAAGCTAAGTATATGTATAATGGATTGAATGGTCTGCAATGCTTATCTGCAAAATAAGTGACCAGCCTACTAGCTAGTTGTCTACTAAAGGTCTTGTGAAATGCAGATCAGAAACACTTGCACACTTACACACAAAATAACTCTGTATTAAGTTTTATGAAAAAAATCCTTTTTACACATAATTAAAAATTGCTGAAGTGACAGTAAACAACATTTAACTATTCAATCAACCTTTTTTTTGACATGAAGCTGTTCCAGATTATCTGAAATGTCCATGTTTGATCTGGTGTCAGATTACCTGAAATGTTCATGTTTGATCTGGTGTCAGATTACCTGAAATGTCCATGTTTGATCTGGTGTCAGATTATCTGAAATGTCCATGTTTGATCTGGTGTCAGAAAACCTGGAATGTCAGTGTTTGATCTGGTGTCATATTACCTGAATTAACCTTATTTGATCTGGTGTCAGATTGTTTGATCTGGTGTCAGATTATCTGAAATGTCCATGTTTGATCTGGTGTCAGAATACCTGAAATGTCAGTGTTTGATCTGGTGTCAGATTACCTGAAATAACCATGTTTGATCTGGTGTCAGATTACCTGAAATAACCATGTTTGATCTGGTGTCAGATTACCTGAATTAACCACGCTTGATCTGGTGTCAGATTATCTGAAATGTCCATGTTTGATCTGGTGTCAGATTATCTGAAATGTTCATGTTTGATCTGGTGTCAGAATTCCTGAAATGTCAGTGTTTGATCTGGTGTCAGATTACCTGAAATGTCCATGTTTGATCTGGTGTCAGATTACCTGAAATAACCATGTTTGATCTGGTGTCAGATTACCTGAATTAACCACGCTTGATCTGGTGTCAGATTGTTTGATCTGGTGTCAGATTATCTGAAATGTCCATGTTTGATCTGGTGTCAGATTATCTGAAATGTCCATGTTTGATCTGGTGTCAGAATACCTGAAATGTCAGTGTTTGATCTGGTGTCAGATTACCTGAAATGTCCATGTTTGATCTGGTGTCAGATTACCTGAAATAACCATGTTTGATCTGGTGTCAGATTACCTGAATTAACCACGCTTGATCTGGTGTCAGATTGTTTGATCTGGTGTCAGATTATCTGAAATGTCCATGTTTGATCTGGTGTCAGATTATCTGAAATGTCCATGTTTGATCTGGTGTCAGAATACCTGAAATGTCAGTGTTTGATCTGGTGTCAGATTATCTGAAATGTCCATGTTTGATCTGGTGTCAGATTATCTGAAATGTCCATGTTTGATCTGGTGTCAGACTATCTGAAATGTCCATGTTTGATCTGGTGTCAGAATACCTGAAATGTCAGTGTTTGATCTGGTGTCAGATTACCTGAAATGTCCATGTTTGATCTGGTGTCAGAATACCTGAAATGTCAGTGTTTGATCTGGTGTCAGATTACCTGAAATGTCAGTGTTTGATCTGGTGTCGGATTACCTGAATTAACCATGTTTGATCTGGTGTCAGATTGTTTGATCTGGTGTCAGATTATCTGAAATGTCCATGTTTGATCTGGTGTCAGAATACCTGAAATGTCAGTGTTTGATCTGGTGTCAGATTACCTAAATTGACTATGATTGATCTGATGTCAGATTACCTGAAATGTCCATGTTTGATCTTGTTATTCCTAGTAGCTGATTATCAACATTCAACATTTCCTGTGTCATCAACTCAGTCAAATTTAAAGAGTTTTCTTCCAGAGAAGCTTTTAAGAGTTGAATCATCAGACTCTTAAACAGAGTTTTCTCGGTGAATTCTGCAGCAAACTGTAAGAATAGAAAGTTTTGATGTTACATGAAAAGATGTTCAGATTAGTTTGATTGATGTTACCATCTCTTTTAACACTATTAGTGCTGAAAATTTTAACATCAACTCTCGTGCCACTGAATTGTTTTGATAAATTTCACCTATATTAAAATATACAAAAAACCAATAATCAGCAGGTTTTTAAAGAGTAGCGATGCTAGCCCTTTCTGATACAGAAAGAACTTAGGTTAAGTTTAAGACCTTGTATTATGTTTGCTTGCCATTCACACACAATAATTTTTTATCAATGATTTGTATTACTATGGCAACCATTTTAAATAATGTTAATCTTTAGAGGATTCTGACAAAGAATTACAGAAATACAATCTGTTTACTTTTATTTTCATCACAGGATTTTAATTTTTTTTAAAAACAAAACCTGATGAGACCATCTTACTCAACAGATAAAATGCAAGACGTTACTTAATACAATTTCTCCGTTTTGAAGCTTTCTGTAAACACTTTAGCTACTAAATTTGCAAAATATCACAGGCCATACTGAAAAGTTACATGTCTGAGTGGCATTCTCCAACATGTGAAATGGACTATTTTTACACTTAAACTCTAAGCACAAGATATTTCTCACATATTAAGACAGTTACTGTAAATGTACTTTATTTAGCAGTAATCTTATTTTAGCAATTTTCGGTAAGACAAATCTTGTTAATTTATGATAACAGCAATTAATGTTTACGATGCAGTGATATAATTATACCCTTACTTGCTGAAATATGTAGAGTTGAAAAGCTTATTTAGAACCTGCATTTCACATTTTTGATTGTTAAGGTCATCATTTTTGTATCTTTTACACTGCAATTTATCCAAATACAAGTTCCAATTTTATGTAAAATTCCCAAAATTACAGAAAATAGAAAATTTAAATAATTTTACTGTACCTCTCCTCCATGACCATCAAATACTCCAAATATGGATGTATTAGTGTGTTCTAAGTCATTAACTATGTTAAATCTATCTTCCATGTGGGGTCGTCTCCCTTGAATTGCATACACAGCAGCATTTCCCTTCTTGAGATCCCATGATACTTTTATCTTTTTACCGTCCAGTTTTGAACTGACCTATAAAATACATCAAAACTATCCATATTGATAACATTTACACTTACAGTAAAATGGTTGCAAACCTGTAAATAAAAACCTCCAGCAGTGACATACTTATGAGTTGGTTTGAAGAAAGATTTGGTGTATGATGTGCAAGTCAAGTTTAATCTTTCACTTACATGTGTATATCAAGGTGGTCAGTTCTGAGATGGTGGCGGAAATTTGGGCCCAGAAAAAACAATTGCCTTTGGCAAGCAAACTTTCTAACATTAACACACTGGTTTTATTGACAGTTGGTCACTATATAAGTGTAACAGGAGGGAGGAAACACCTGAAAACAAGAGTGCCATGAAGGCCCTGGACGCTCACCTGAAAATGATGTACACTCAGCTTGATTTCGGCAAACTGGAGCTTCTATTCTTATAAGAGATTTTTTCCTATATTTCGAGCTAGTGACCTACTTATTGACACAAAATGACCCATATATAAACTTGAGCTAGCTTTTGTCAAGAGCATCATTCTGAGACAGTTTGATGAAGATTGGTCCAAAATGGATCCCCTCATATGTGTTAACAATGTTTTTATATAATTCGACCTAGTGACCTACTTATTGACACAAAATGACCCATATATAAACTTGAGCTAGCTTTTGTCAAGAGCATCATTCTGAGACAGTTTGATGAAGATTGGTCCAAAATGGATCCCCTCATATGTGTTAACAATGTTTTTATATAATTCGACCTAGTGACCTACTTATTGACCGAACATAGCCCATATACAAACTCGAGCTAGCTTTTGTCAAGAGCATCATTCTGACTAAGTTTGATGAAGATTGGACTAAAATTGGGGCCCCAGGAGTGTTAGCAAGGTTTTCTTACAATTTGACTTAGTGACCTACTTATTGACCCAACATGGCCCATATACGAACTTGAGCTAGCTTTTGTCAAGAGCATCATTCTGACTAAGTTTGATGAAGATTGGACTAAAATTGGGGCCTCAGGAGTGTTAACAAGGTTTCTCTACAATTTGACCTAGTGACCTACTTATTGACCCAACATGGCCCATATACGAACTTGAGCTAGCTTTTGTCAAGATGATCATTCTGACTATGTTTGATGAAGATTGAACTAAAATTGGGTCCTCAGGAGTGTTAACAAGGTTTTTCTACAATTTGACCTAGTGACCTAGATATTGACCCAACATGGCCCATATACGAATTTGAGCTAGCTTTTGTCAAGAGCATCATTCTGACTAAGTTTGATGAAGATTGGACTAAAATTGGGTCCTCAGGAGTGTTAACAAGGTTTTTCTACAATTTGACCTAGTGACCTACTTATTGACCCAACATGGCCCATATACAAACTCGAGCTAGCTTTTGTCAAGATGATCATTCTGACTAAGTTTGATGAAGATTGGACTAAAATTGGGTTCTCAGGAGTGTTAACAAAGTTTTTCTACAATTTGACCTTGTGACCTACTTATTGACCCAACATGGCCAATATACGAACTTGAGCTAGCTTTTGTCAAGAGCATCATTCTGACTAAGTTTGATGAAGATTGGACTAAAATTGGGTCCTCAGGAGTGTTAACAAGGTTTTTCTACAATTTGACCTAGTGACCTACTTATTGACCCAACATGGCCCATATACGAACTTGAGCTAGCTTTTGTCAAGATGATCATTCTGACTAAGTTTGATGAAGATTCGACTGAAATCGGGTCCTCAGGAGTGTTAACAAGGTTTTTTCTACAATTTGACCTAGTGACCTAGATATTGACCCAACATGGCCCATATACGAACTTGAGCTAGCTTTTGTCAAGAGGATCATTCTGAGAAAGTTTGATTAAGATTGCACTTAAATTGTGGCCTCAGGAGTGTTAACAATCAAAAGTTGACGCACGACGCACGACGCACGTCGCACGACGCACGACGCACACCGGACAATGACCCACCACAATAGCTCACTTGAGCACTTTGTGCTCAGGTGAGCTAAAAACACAATCTTCACTAAGTTGAGGATCAAACCCAACCTTCCAGGTGTGACTGTAGGCTTCTCAATTACATGTATTAAAGTAAAACAGGTGACATTAGCTACTATATGAAGCCTAGGCCTGATGCCCTTTACTTGTAAAATCTGTGCCATGAGCCTCCATTTAAATGTGCTATTTAAGTAAAATCTGTGACATTAGTCACTATTTTATGCCCTTCATAAGTAAAGTCTGTGACATTAGCCACCATTTTATGCCCTTGATGTAAAGTCTGTGACATAAGCCACCAATTTATGCCTTTGATAAGTGAAGTCTGTGATATGGGCTACCATAAAGGAAGAAATTAAAACTGTGCTGATCTACTTAATGATGTTTATAATGAACAATGTTACATTTGGTTCAACAATAAAAGTTCAAATAAATATAAAAATAGCAGTAATTTCTCAGTGAGATGTAGCCAGGTGTGGGATCTAATTTTAGAACATGGTTACATCATAAAAAACTGTGTCATTTAAACATGACTTACAAACAGTGAAATACAATAAATTAAACACAGAATTTCATTAAATATGTCATTTGATAAGGGATAAATAACACCATAATACATTTAGAAATTAATGACGGACAATTAACGCAATTTGTCAGGTTTCCCCTTTGATTCATTCGCATCTCTGTACAAAAGTGTGCATGCTTCAAGCTTGTAATAATCATCATTAAACACGTCAGCAACCTGTTAGAGGATTCTGTTTATTTACAGCTAAAAGGGATGAAATTTTTGAAAATGAATCTCAAAGATAGTGATTAGAAGTTATCTTTTTTAAAAAATATATATTTTTAGAATATCAAAACAAAAAAATCAGAAAATTAAAAAGGCCGACATTATTCACACATACGGTAGAATAACGCATGTTGTTGGCTGGCATTATTCACACGTACGCATGCGCAGTACGATAACTTATATCAGCCGTATACGGACAAGGTGTATGTTCAATGAAGTATATCGGACTATTAAATACGCTTATTATTATAGAGAACACTTAGCCATGAAGAGTTATTATATGCAATATTATATAAATTATATAATAATTATTGATTTATTTATTTATTTAAATACTTATCATATTGCTAATGAACATTATTGTAATATTTGTATAATATTGCGTTTATAATATTGCGTTTAATAACTTGTTTAATATTATAGAGAACACCTAGCCATGAAGAGTTATTAGATGCAATATTATATAAATATTTGTAAATTATATAATAATTACCGATATATTTATTTATTTAAAACATCATATTGCTAATGAATATTTTTGTAATATTTGTATAATATTGCATATAATAACTTGTCATGTTTCAAGATCCCACGACGAGGACGTGGTTCTCACGGGATCCATTTATTTGATTAGTTATCCATCCCGATGATTTGATTTAATAAAAAATTTACTGTTTATTTTGAATTTTTTAATTGTGTTTTGTTTAAAATGGATAACCAACATATTAAAAAAAAAATTATGGACAATCAATATATCTGAAGTTGCACATAGAATGTGGATCTCACGAATAAAGCCGCAACTGATCACCTCAGATAATTAATTGTGCCGGCCTTACAAATTTATTTATGAAATAATTATTTCAAAAATCACTTAACTACTATTTACAGAGATCTCTTAATAACTAATTCAATTGTTTTTCCATATTACAAAAATCGCTGCAAAAATAAGTTGAATCAGACTTTGCCAAAGACTCAATTGGTCCAGAATTTACGCAAGATACACGGAACCATTCACCGCAATTAAAAACCATCTCGTCAGTTTTCTGCTCATACATATCCTGCAACGGCAAAAGGTAATTAATTACGTTGACACAAACGCTCAATTAATTAACCAGCATCCTGTGTTCAAGGCGTTAATTACATTATTTCATTAGCGGACTACTGTGATCACGTCCTTATCACAATAGTAATCGAAGCGAACGATTGCGTTAACTTCCTGAACACTATTCATAAATTAATAACTTAATTTTTTATCCGTACACACGTCTTTATTTGATTATGTCTTTAAATTTTAATTTTACTTAATAATAAATTATTTTTCAAAATTAATAATTTGTAATAATTTATTTTTAATTTTAACTAGTGTATTTCAATTATTTTTTTTAATTCTATATATAACATTTTTAATATAAATATAATATAATTAGTATTGTCGTTATCAAATTTTTCACATTAAATAATCAATTTATTGGTTTTTATTATATTTTAATGATTTATTTTTAATCTTACCTACTATATAACACATAATTATTTTATTATCATTCATGATTATTTTATTTTTATACATGATTTTTTAAATATTGTACATGATTATTTTAGTATTATACATAATAATTTTTAAATTCTATACATATTGTCGTTATCAAACATTTATTTATTAATAACTTTTTATTTAATGATAACGTTTTATTTAATAATTATTTTATCTTAGTATATTAGACATAATTATTTTATTATTATACATTATTTTTTTATTATACATGATTATTTTATTATTATAAATAATAATTGTTTAATTCTATACATATTGTCGTTGTCAAACTTTTTATTTAATAATAATTTTATCTTAAATGGTTTTATTAGTTTGATAATTTATTTCATGTATTCTTATATTACTCAGCGTATCGTATTAAATCATTGGACCATAGGTCCGATATACTTCATTGAACATACACCTTGTCCGTATACGGCTGATG
>CM056602.1:28967052-28984552 GCA_029721355.1 Tegillarca granosa | reverse complement strand
ACAGGTTACGGAGTAATTTGCGTTAACTTTTTAACTCGTTATTACATTTATTTCTAATCATTATCTTCAGCATAAACAAAAATCAAAAACACTTTGAAGTGATAAATATCGCTTTTGTACCTTTTAAGTTTGAACGTGTGGCGTGAGGCGTTTCAAATATCATGTGCGAGTTCCGGCGCGCCTTCGGGAGTATCCGCTAAATTTGAATAATAAACGATAACGTACCCAGGATGTTAGAATTTAATTTTAATGATACATTTATTTCTTACGATAATCACTCGTAACATCCTACCCTTTTCGCTGATTGCGCCTCATATCGAGTTAAGCGTCAATAATTGGTATATAATTTAGCTCTGTATGAACAATAATTGGCGTTCGATACGGTAAAATGCTCGATTCCGTTTCATGATAAGCAAAAAAAGTGACGAAAACTATGGTTAATGAATGGTTGATGCTGACTTAATTAACGTGTTATTAAGCGTTTGATTTTCTATACGATAAAAAGGTAGGTTAAACGTTTGTTTTTATTATTAAAAATTTTTACTTTAAACGCTATTTATGGCGATTGATCAAACGATTGTGCCTAGATCAGGTTTAAAATGGAGCAGAAATTATGCATTTAATATAGCATAAATGAACAATAGTTGCATCTCGTATCTGCTTTGATGACTGAAAGTGTGCCTTGCAGGCCATATTTTATAGGATATTAAAGCTGATATTTAACTGATTTTTCTTACCTGATAAAATTGTCATATTATTTTGATAAAGCGGTTCTACGCTTAATACATGCACGTGTGTGCACGTGCATTGTTTGATAAAAATCATTCCCAGTATCTACTACCGCATCATGGCTGTAGTAGAGCTCAGCCTAAAGAGCGGGGAGGTCGTAGGCACGAATCCCATAGGCATACACAAACATTTTCTTGCTGGCGAAATGTTTAACAACATGACAACAACAACATAGTATCTATATCCACACAAATTAAATATTATTGGAGTGATTGGTTGTAAAGGGTCGTTTTGACCACATAAATTGAACATCAGTCAAAAATGTGATTATGCCTTTTTTTAACATAGAATGTCGAAGAAAGCATAGCCAGTCTTCAAAATAAAATTTGTTTTACAACGATTTAGAAACAAGTAACAGATTGTATTGTTTCATCTCATTAGCTTGGATTTTAATGCACGTGAACTTAAATCGCAACACGTGACGAAAACAACTCACTGGTTCAAGCAGGTGACAAGAAAAAAACAACACCGGAAATCGAACTCGGAATGCTTCGGTGCTAAACGATAGAGTTGAACAAGGAAAACAATTGTATTTATTTATTTATTTATTTATAAGGTTAATAGTAAGTTTTTTTTTTAACTAAGTAAAGATATACAAATGTATGTCATAAATATTTAATTGAAAATCCCATGATGGAGATTGTTGCTGTAATGTTGTTTAACATCACATCATCAATTTCTTTGCTATTCGAAACGAAAACAGGCTTATCGATTTCTACGAATTAATATTGAAACAAGTTTCCGTATGCGAGTGATGTGCAAGTGTGTACATGTGTGTATTTTACTGTATGCAGTGTACTAGAGCGCATTCCGGGCGAGTTTTTGGTAAGGAGCTAGCTCAACGAGCATACTAGAGTATTACTCTGGCCCGGGGCACCAGTCCTTCTAAGCGATGAAGCAATACCTCAGATATTAAAGTCTTATAATCCGACAGGTAATCGACCTCAAGACCGACTGAGGCGGACACTCTGCAAATGAGCCACCGAGGCGATTCATGGTGATTATTGCTGGAAATTAGTAAAAGGAGTCTAAAACATTTTTTGAAGAACGGTAATTTTTTCGACATAAGCCTTACACCATTCAACCACAGAGCCTATTACATGCATTTTTAGTGATGCCGAAAACTAAAATACAACATCTAGTCTTTATTTATTTATTTATTTATTTATTTATTTATTTATTTATTTATTTATTTACATCTATGTTTAGTTTTTATAATTTTTAGGTACTAAAGACACGAAAAAATTGTCCATAGTCTCTAGACAAGAATCAATGGAAAGCACAGTCAAATATTGTGAACATCATTTATCCTTCACCAATCAAAAGCGGTGCCCAGTTATGGCGTTTTACGCCGAGTTCTAAGAAGGTTAAGGTGCTAGCTTACCTAGCCAGCACGCCATAGACAAACACAAAAATTTATAGTCCTGGCACCGGGTGAACAAGTTCATACTCTGTCCAGCTAATGTCGAGCGCAGTACGAAGTAGCAAAGTCTCAAATTTGAAAAGTCCTATGCATGACCAGACCAGGTTTAGAACACTGGACCTCCCGCTCTCGCATTCAGACCTGGAATGGTGGAAGAAACCGAAACACACACACACACACACACACACACACACACACACACACACACTTTTGGCAAGCGATCTGACAAACTGCTTACACTGTTGAATCTGAACGAGATGGATTCAACCCTTGGCTGTGAAAGGCGCTGTGGTTCATTAGCGCGCTGAAAACCGCTCGGCCATTGAGACCTCTTATTAAAGGGTAGGTAACATAAAATTATTTTCGGGAAAAAAAATAAAATTCTGAATTGGTTATCTTTAAATTTTGCAGGTGTTGTTTGCGTTTTTTTGATAATCGTTTTTAATATCAAGATTCAAATTACAGCAATAAAACTTGATAACAGTTGACGAGGAGTAGAACACGTGAATTTAAAGATCAGAGTTCTCCATCCGTGCTCTCTATGCTTGAAATTTTTTATTCGTTGATTTTACCTTAGAAATTATTTGCTAACCAGAACAAGCAATTTTCATTCAAATTGTGTACCCTATTATCCGAAATGATGCGTTTTAACAGGGCTCTTTTTCCTTGTCAGCCCATAATGTAATGTCAAGGGTCAATGAAAAATGCTCGTATCACGAAATTTTGAAAAATGATCGCAATTTAGTGGTAGTTTTAACGTCAATAAATGATAATGTGTTTACAACTATTTGATACCTTGTTTTTCTTGATATCGGAGTGAATTTTTTATTTAAACAATCGACATTCCACACAGCTGTTTTATATCATGACAAGCAGTTAGGTACAATATTGGCACGCAATCATTTCGAATTTCCACAAATTTCTCTAGATGACGGAAGGAACTTCTTTTCTTATGGGCAGACATGGCCGAGTGGTACTGGCTTTCGAAGTAAAGGGTTGTGGATTCAAACCACACCCAGGACTTGGAAATTTTCTGAGATGATTTTCATCTTCTGCCCATACTAGAGCCGTTGAAATCTCGTTACCAGGTAGTCTTTCGGATAAGACTCAAAACCGAGGTCCCGTGCCTCAGTGCACGCTAACGACAACTCTGTAGAGTTCGAAAAAGAGTAAGCCACCTGTGGCCGCTACAGAGGACGCTTACAACTAGAAGCAAATGAAACAGACTGAGCAAGATTAGAGATTACAGATTATAAAATTATCAATCTGAACTTCGCTCGGTCTTTTCTGTCGTACCTCACGTTTTAAGTAAGATACGACGGAAAAGTCCGAGCGATGCTCCGATTGATATAATTTGTTCACACCATTAAAGACTACAATTTCTTTCATTGAGATGTTTTGAATAACGTTTTATTTGCTGTCTAAAAACTAAATAATCGACATTGAATACCAAAGGAGAATCTCAATAAAAGGACCATTTTCATTCCATAAATGTTTGTCATATACATATTTGAAGAGCAAAATTCTATATTTAAACAAAATCATTAAAAAAAAATTAAAAAGTCATGAAAAATTTACTGACCTGCTGGGGGAAAAATAACCAGACTAATTATAGACTTATTTATAAAGTTTCTTTAATTCAGTGCATATAACAATTTTTTAATGTTTTCAACATGATAACAAATTTACTATGTTTAAAATGTCCCTTATGAAAGGTACAACATTAGATATGTCATGATTTGAATATTCATGAGCACCCTTGAAAAATCCGAACAACAAACATCAAATTATTTACTTATGGCTCTTTACTAAATTTTTCTTATTATCTATTTCATCATTGGATGGAAATTTCTTTTTCATATTGCTTTTAAATTCAACCCCGATCATCAGCGATTGGATTAAAATAATTTCTGTAGAAAGAAAATTGTTGCTGTTACGGGGATTGTACATGTTGAAAAAAAAAAAAACAAGACAATTGACGGATAATTTGCGCATACGATGTAAAACGTCATCAAAAACATCACTTCCGGTGTAATACATCACCATTCTTTACATGTAAAATCCCCGTAGCAGCATCAGTGCACACAAACACAGACACACACACACACACACACACACACACACACACACACTATATATATATATATATGAAGCGGTTTTATTAAAAATTTGTAAGACATTTAGTATCTTGCATAAAATCTTTATGTATTATAGATAGAATAATTTGATAATAATTCAACAGTGTGGTGTTATGATAAAAATCGGTGCTTGGTACATCTTCATTAATAATTGTAAATCTGAAGCTATAAAATCGCCTTGGTTGTGATAATTCATAGGAGAATACTAATACAAAAAGTATTGCTCCTTGTCGCACACCTTTATCAAGATATTTAAATCAAAATTCTTACATAGTCTTGAAGCTTTTATGATAAAAGATCAGTATCAAAAGGTTAAAGGTCAAGTTTGATTGACAGCTACCATTCTACTGGGATGAAATTTATTCTTCAAAATATATGTTAAAGTTTTGATAAGCATCTTGTAAACGGGTGGGACCGTGAAGCTGTAATTTAATGTTTTAACTAAACAATCTTCCTTTTTTGATATTTCAATTTTTACCCCCATGAAATTAAAAAGTTCTCGGCATTTGATTAATATATGCCCATGAGTAAACTTCAATCATAAAAGAGAAGGCAAAGTTTTATTGTAATTATAAATTAAATTCTGAAAAAATTCGCTTGAAAAGAAACTTGGATATTCGTATTTTTATTATAAAAAGAAATTAGAATTTGTAACAGGTTTCGCAGGAGATAGTTGTAGTTAAAAAAAATAGAAATAAAAAATAAAAAATAAAAAAAGAAGAAAGAAAGAAAAAACAGCGGTATTACAATGTCATTAGGGTGTTTCCAATGAAGCTATTTTAAAATGGGCATATAAATGAAAAAATATTTAAAAAATATGTTTTTAATCTTTAAACGTTGATGAAGTCCCTCGAATACAGTCAGCGTGTATGGTTTGGCATTGGCCAAATGCTCGAATTTGTATTTGTTCATCACCAAATGTTACCAGTTATCAACTAGGTCTTATAAGGGGAAAAAAGGTCGACTTGTTTGGAGTGAAATTCATAATGTATGGATTTGAAAGAATTTTGAGTAATTACTTACATTGTATATCAGGCCCCAGTTCCAAAATCATTCACTCAGTTGAGTGTACACTCAACTTAAATATTCCCATTTTCTATCATCAATATTTAAAACAAATTAAGCTTATGAGACAATGTTTTATTTTGTTCAACAAACCTACACTTTAAACAATTTAAATAAAGCATTAGATAATCAATTTTAACTGTGTTATCTCGTATAATTGACATTAAAATATATAAGCTGACATAACGTTGAAAAACTGTAACATTGAAAGACAAACAAAGATAACGTAAAAGCCAATGGCGGATCCAGAATTTTATGAAAGGGGAGGGATGTTGAGAACTTTAATTAAATGAGATATTGCGAACGTCGAATGCTCAAGTTCAAGGGTGAAGGCTTCAGTTTCTCTTATTTTTGCTTGCCTTTACTTTAAAAAAATGCCCCAAAGGTCTTTGGACCTCTAAAGGCCCTAGGCAGTTCTAGGGCAGATCCCTGTAAGGGAGGGGTCCAGGGAGGCGAAGTCACCAACGAAACTTAAATTTTCAATATTTCTGGGGACATTTAAGCCACACTTTTCTCTTTCTCTTTTGAACTTTTCAAAGGAGGGGGTTGCAACCACCGTAACTCCATGCCTTGAATTCGCCAATAAAGGTAGTCCTCACGACGTAAAAGAACTGTGTTATTTGAGGTGCAGCGCAGCGTAGAAAGGCTGTGTCAGTTATTTCAGAGTTGGAGTTATTGTGTACAAAAGTTATCGCGTGGCACGTGGTATCTAACGCGTGAGCACCCGATTACGTTTGTTTGAGCAAGCGCAATGATATTGTTATATTGTTTTTCATGTTACCTTTTTTTTTCTTTTGTTTATCTCACAGCGCTGAGAGACCATTTTATGAAGGAAAAAGTTCAGACTGTCACAACGCGAATAGACAACGTATTATCACTAAAAGTATGAGGGACCATGGTTACAATAGATAATGCATCATCTGTAACAACTTTGAAGAACTGTTGCTTTGAAGGTCAAGACGTTTTTGTTAAAGCGTTGAGAGGTCGTTTTTCAGAAGGGTAACGTGTAAGCTGTCACAACATTGAAGAACTGTAGCCTTGAAAAAAAAAACGCGTCACCTGTTACAGCGCCACGGAATCTTTTTAGAAGGGCAACGTGTAAGCGGGCTCAACATTGAAGAACTGTGGTCTTAAAAGACAAAGCTTCACCTGTTATAGCGTTGAGGGATCGTTTTTCAGATGGGCAGCGTGTAAGCAGTCACTACATTTAAGAAATTTGGCCCTGAAAGACAACGCGTCACTTGTTATAGCGTTGAGAGATCGTTTTTCAGAAGGGTAACGTGTAAGCTATCACAACATTGAAGAACTGTAGCCTTGAAAAAAAAAACGCGTCACCTGTTACAGCGCCACGGAATCTTTTTAGAAGGGCAACGTGTAAGCTGTCACTGCATTAAGAACTGAGGCCTTAAAGGACAACGCATTGACTGCCATAGCGCCGAGGGACTGTTGTTTAAAAGGGCAACGTGTTAGCTAGCTGTCTTAGCATTGCAAAATAAGTCCTTGAGTGAAAACGCGTTATTTGTCATAACGCTGGAGCTGGTTATGAAAAAATGTGTACACAGTTTCATCACGACAGAACTTTGGTTTGAAGGACATAAGGAAGACAAATAATAATAATAATAATAATAATAATAATAATAATTAAATGGCACAAGAAGTAACTGAAAGAAAAATGCAAAATAATAATTTAAATTAACGCTCTTAGAGATGTTTTTTTTTTAAAAAAAAAAAAAAAAAAAAAAAAAAAAAACACATTTCAATCTTTTATCTTTTAATGTGGCGTTACAAAGTTTCGCTATTTTGTCTTTTTAAATGACCGTATGAAAGGGCGAAATGACCCAGATTGTTCATCTTAGCCGAGTCGTGCAGCTTTAAATCATAAAGCTACTTTTTGATAACGCCAACGATTCATATTGTAACTAATATAACCCACAGAGACAAGCAATCGACGGTCACGGGATAACAAGAGCATCTTCAACACCTCGTTGTCGATCAACATCGGGGTTTCTAAGTTCTTAAAAGTAATATTTAACACGTTTTTGTCTCCAGAGAATGTCATGTGGATAATCAATATCTGATGAATGCTGTCTGTTTAGAACACTGAGGAAATCTCGGTTGCATGTAACTGACAAAGAATTGAACAGATTTATATCGATGTTAAAGTATAGACATTTTAAATCTCTGTTATCTGGAGTTTATGTATAATATAATATTCCACGAATGCTACTGTGGTTTGTTTTTTTGGTTGGGACAGTTCCCCAGTTAGCATGATGATCGGTTGGTTGGTTACGATATTGTTAAGCTTAGCAACAGCAATTGGCCAGCTTTTTTCGATGGCATCAAGTTAATTAAGCTCCAAAGATTAATCTAAGAGCATGTTTATGTATGCTTACGATGTGCTAGTGTGTATCATGGTCTCTCTTGTATTAGCGCGTTATCAAATCGATGTTTTTGCTAGCTCACCAAATCGGTATGACGCAGACAAGCATATCACCCCCCGAGTCACATTATCCTAGCATCCGATAAACCAGTTGATACTGTCCTCAATATATCATGTGCCAGACAAGGAATCAACATCTTCAATTTAAAAGTCTTATGTATGACCCGGAAGTGGTACGAACCCCCGACCTTAGTCAAGTAGACTGAAAAGTTCGTGTTATCAAGAGTTGTGCCTTTTACTAGTGCGCACTCGATCCGAATTTTGGTTAAGGTGCTAGCTCATCGAATCGGTATACCGCTAACAAACATATCACTCCGGCCCCGTCACATTATTTAGTACCGGTGAACCAGTCGATAATCAGTCCTATTTACCCCGGCTGCCGGGCTAGGAAGTAGTATCTCAAAGTTTAACGTCTGGTACATCGCCCAGGTCAGAATTCTTGAACTTCAGCTCTCTAGGCAGACCCTCTTCCTCTGAACCATTTAGGCGGTATTCATGTTTGAAGCAATGTTATAGATTTCAACATTCGAAAAAACCGACAAACCTTCTGCACTCATATATCGCTACCTTCGGTTGATAGAGTGCTCCCTCTTTTTTGGAAGGTCGGGGTTCGAACCCCTACCGAGTCTGACCAAGACTTGAAAGTTGGTAGGGACTGTTCTTTCGCCTAGCAACCACACAATGTCATTTTTTTAATCTAACATTTGAAGCTGTGTTTTGATGTGTATCGTTCTTGGTTGCTATGGATATCGCGAAGTAAAAATGTTTTATCTGCCTATCAACCACACAGTGCCACTTTTTATGTAACAAACGAATCTGTGTGTAATGTGTATTGTTCGTGGTTGCTATGGATATCGCGAAGTAAATATTTTATATATTCCTAACAACCAAACAGTGCCACTTTTTTAATATAACAATCGAAACTGTGTTAATGAGTATTTTTTTCTGGTTGCTATGGATATCGCGAAGTAAATAAGTTTTGGTTACTTAACAACCACACTGTAAAATTTTTTAATCTAAACACTGACCCTTATTTATATTTTATTTCTTTTCTTTTTTTAAATTTTATTTATTTATTTATTTATTTATTTATTTATTTTTATTTTTATTTATTTTTTTTTTTTTTTTGGTAAAATAGGTGTTAGTTTGAAATGTTTTATCATAATGGTTCAAAAAGACCAACCTTGTGGAGGGTCAACTGTCACAGAAAAACATATTAAACGTGAAAAATAAAAGTTTAACCTTCATAAATATATATATATATATATATATATATATATATATATATATATATATATATATATATATATATATATATATATATATATATATATATATATATATATATTCCTGAACGAAATATTCTGATAACTACGATATGATACCGTTATTTTGGAAATAATTTGTTTATAAAATATCGTAGTTTAAAGAATTATTTTTTCCCGTAATTCTTATTCTAAAAATTAACGTTACGATTTGGCAACCGTGACCGCTAACAGAAATAAGAGAGATATATATATGCATATATTTGTTAAATAAATTTTATTCATTTATAATCATTTTGGGAGTCTTTCGGATGAGACTTTAAAAACCGATGCCCCGTGTCACGGCAGGCGTGGTACGTTAAAAAACCCTCCCTGCGCATTGTCCTAAGCACACTGCAAAGGTAAATATTTTTGCCACTTCACCTATAGCTGGTAACGTCTAGATAAAAGTGAAATATTTTTGACTTGGAGGTAAAACCACATTAAATCAAAAATCAATGTTTAGTGACTGGAAGCTGGTTACCCTTGGAAGATTGCGATTTTTTTAAAAAAATTAATATGTATTGATATCGCCTTTAATTGTTTTATCTAAAATTGATTTTTACTTTAAAGTCGTATAACTTCCAAATATTTTTTTTCTTTCGTGATTACGTCAAAATAATTTTTTTTTTCTATTGTTATGTGCTACGTTTGAATTTTTATGAAATAATACATTCAAATGAAAAATTTAAATTGAAATTGATAAGATGTTGAAAAAAAATATTTTAAAAGACCATGAATTCTTATATTGTGATCCACAATTGGATTTTTATACCCCTTTTTCCGGATTCTTAAAAAAGGCTTTAATTTAGATAAATTAAATAAATATTTTTTTCAAAATAAAAAAGTATATTTTTCTGTCGCAATAGAATAGTCAAGAACTTTAAATTACACAATTTTACATATCTGTATTTATATTTATATATTTAAACGCAATAATAATAATAATAATAATAATAATAATAATAATAATAATAATAATAATGTTACTACTAATAATATTAATAATAATTATTATTATTATTAAATTATTATTATTATTATTATTTTATTATTATTATTATTATTAGTAGTAGTAGTAGTGAAGTAGTAGCAGCAGTAGTAGTATAAATATTATTATTATTATTATTATTATTATTATTATTATTGTTATCATTATCAATATCATCATCATCATAATCATCATCATCATCATCATATTGTCATATCCGAAATTTTGAATACTAGTATTTTATTATTTAAAAAATTCAAAGTTTCGTACATGACAATACATGTATTTATTTCACCTTTAAGAAACACGGTCATAGTTTAAATTTTAATTTTTAAATTTTTAAACTTTGCATATATGTGTGATATAATATATGTGATGCTCTTGTGGATTTTTTCCTATTTTCCTTGGAACATATTTTTATTGGAAAATTTTTAGAAAAGTGATAGATTTCACAACATAATCATTCATTTAGACTTCTTTCAACTTTTGAATTGTCATAAACATTTTAAATATTACCGGTATATATCCAAGTAAAAAGTAAGGTTTCAAACCATTTTATTTATTTATTTATTTATCTATTTATTTATTCATTCATTCATTCATTCATTCATTCATTCATTCATTCATTCATTCATTCATTCACTCATTTATTTATTTATTTATTTAATTGTTTATTTTTGAAACTCTTTTGTTTATTTTACTTATATGTTAAATTTTATCAGTGGCTATCTTGAAATGTCCATGCACTGATAAAAAAGTTGAATTAAGTCACAAAGATTATGTTTACTTTCGCTGTGTATTTGAAACAGATATTTCATTTTTGTGTGATTTAATCAATGTAGATGCCCTAGACTACGTTTGTGGTAAATTGTTCTGACAATCAAGTGCTCAAAGAAAATTATTCATCACTAAATAACCGCGAATTATGCTGTGCCGTATCAAAGAAATTATAATAAATCATCCACTATCATTTGACAAAACGTTTAATGTTTGATTTCCATGAATATTGAAATAATTACAAACCCTCTTTGAGAAGAAATAATCTGATAGCTGGTAATTTATCTTATTTTGGCGTTAGGCATCTTCCAAAAACCCAATAGCCCCGCCCATATGCTGTTTAATTCATCCATCCATGATGTACCCGTGTCACGTGGGAAGGAAACTCGTTTTCATTGGTTGAACTGCATGACTTCACTGTCATAACTTTGCCGTTTTACAAATTGTGTATTTAATCCTGTTATTGTTGAGTTTGCATATTATTTACGTTAAGACTTTTTACAGTTATTGACTTAAAAAAAGAATTTTTTGAAAGAAATGAAATAATTTTTCTAAAAGAGGATCTATCTAAGGAAAATGGACTCCGGACCGCTGTATATATATCCCTCTACTCCTTTCAGGTAGGCGAATATATAAGTAATATTGCGTAGAGAGAAACAGGCTGCAGTTTATGCTAATGTGTGTCTGTAGACAGTACATGTTGTACTCTAAATATGAGAGAGAGAGAGAGAGAGAGAGAGAGAGAGAGAGAGAGAGAGAGAGAGAGAGAGAGAGAGATTTGTCGGACTCAGTTTATCAAGATTTCTTTGCAAGTATTTTCCTAAAAATACATCAAGCTATTCTTGAGTATATTTGATATTTGATATTATATATTCAAATAGTTTTTTCAAGAGCCAAACAAATTTTAGCTAGAGATAAAAATTACGTTAAAATTTTTTTTATAAATTTTATGATTGAAAAAGTGAAAAAGAAAAAAACTATATTTTTGGCATTGAATAGATAAAAGATAAATCGGGAAGACCTTATTAAAATTTACAGTGTATCTTATGTTAAGAAAATATAACAATAATAATAATAATAATAACAATAATGATAATAATAATAGTAATGCATATAGTTCCCTAAACATATCTTGTTATCTGAAAATTTTAACATTCTCCTGAGTTCGTTTTGTCTAAAATTTTAATGTTTTAAGTTAAAAAAAACCCTAAACAATATCAATTATTTGAATTGTGAATTGCATTTTTTCATGAAAACATTTTTTTTAATTCTTAAGGTGTCTTTCTCCTATACTTGTACTTTAATCGACCGACGATCTACAAATAATAATAATAATAATAATAATAATAATAATAATAATAATAATAATAAATAAATAAATAAATAAATAAACAAATAACGAAAATATTTCTGGAAAACAATCACTGAAGATGAATATCACGATTTAGAGATCATTGAAACCCTCAAAATTATTGATACCTGCAGTATAGAATTCTAGGGGTCGGGTGGGGTGGGATACATCGATCTTATGGTAGGGATCTTTCCCTTGTAAAATCTCACAAAACATAACAAATGGTAAAATATCACAAACACAAATTTATTTATATTACAACTTAAAATTAAACCAAATGTTTTATATTGTAATGAAATATATATGCTGCTTTTCTGCATATTTTTATTCATTTTTTAAAATTTAAATTTAAGAAATAGCATGAAATAAATAAATAAATAAATAAATAAATAGATAAAACAATGAATAAATAAATAAAAATAAATTGTGAATAAAATAATAAATAAATGAATGAATGAATGAATGAATATGTACCGGATTCTTTTCTTTTTAGAAATTATTCTGAAATAAAAAAAAGAAAACTTCCCAAAATTGTTTAATGCTAACTGGTGCTAACACAGCAGACAATAAAACAATACATCAAGTTTTAATACATAATGGAAATAATACATCTAAAATAACATGTCAAGCTGAGCAGCTTAACTTTTAATAGAAGTATCTTCATGAAATTTCGATACTAACTTTAGATAAATTCTACAACAATATGTATTAAGTAAACTTGAAATCTATCTATAAAAGTCACAAATTGTCAGTCATAAAATATACAACCTTTTATAATTGTAAATTATATACTCGAGTTCATTTTAATTCAAATATTTCTTAAAAGGGCAAATTTCTTCATGCTTAGGCGGGTAGGTAACAAAGCCAAAAAACACCGTGTTATTTGGAGTAGATATATCGTTTATTTCTTTAGATTTTACACGTTTATCAACATCAGGTTTCAAATAAATTATTTAATGAAATACATATCTAAACCTTTTTTTTGTATTGTCATATATCAATTTTAAATGTATTTTTGATTGTTTGTATTATCATTTGTAATAACTTTTGAATTTTATAAAATAATACATTCAAAAAGTGGTACATGACAATAATTTGCCATGCACCACTTTTGAATGTATTATTTTATAAAATTCAAAAGTAGTACATGGCACACGTATCGATTTTTGAATGTATATTTACAGAAATTCAAATTATAAATTGAAATTTAAAAAAGCGATATATGCTGTTTGAAAATTTTTAAAAATTACATCGGTAATCGTCATATGCAATTTTTTTTAATTTTCATTAGAAATATTCAAAATTTTGCAAACGACATATATTTATTATGGGATTCTATGTATATATATATATAATTTTCCTAGTTACCATGTTCAAACTTATTTTGAATTTTTATTACATAATCAAAAGCCAGCAACTTGAAATTTTGTAATCATTATTTCAAAACATTTCCTCTCAGTGAAGATTTTTCTAAAGACGCAAGTGTTTAATAAAAATCAAAACCAGATCTTATTTCAAACCATATTTTCAAATTAAAGTTGCATTTTTTGTTACATATCAGAATTCATTAAAATTACTTAATTTGATCTGAAAATTTGCAATTCGCTTTCAATTAATATGATCTCTCGTAAACCATTTTAATAATATAAAAATTAGAAATAATACAATACTAGTTTGAATTTTTTGTCATATAACATGTAATGTTTATCATCAATTTGTAGGCTTTAGTTTCTAAAATATAAGTTCGATTTTCAGCTACATGTAAATTTGAGACGTATACTTTACATAATAAAATATTTAAATGACAATTTCAATGTTCTGCATTAAACGTGTATAGCCATGATTTGATCATAAGCAACACAAGCAAGGTTGAGGTAGAGTGAAGTAACTGTGTACATTTAAATCATATTTAGATTTCATACATAATAAAATTTGAGGTCATTTTAAACCAATTTCGAAGTTGAGTAATAGTGTTTTACGCTTCATTCAAACTTATTTCATTTATATCGAGGTGCTTGGTTCTGGTATGGTGGAGGGAACCGGAGTACCCGGAGAAAACCACCAACCTTCGACAAGCGAATTCGGACAAGCTTTCTTACACTAGGATCTACCCAACTGGGATTCGAATCTAGGCGATGAAAGGCAATATGATTCGTAAGCGAGCTTTAGGCAACTCGGCCACCAACTGCTCCCCCTCCTCAATTTAGGAATCCGTCGCATAATTTACTCGATAAAAACTGGTAGAGTTTTGAGAGAAAAAAAGACAAAAGGTTATAAAATGTAAATTTTGCAGAATTCTAACACTAATATTGAAAACAAATACCACTCTCCTTACTGGTTTCCCCATTATTAAGCTGAAAAAAACCAATATTTCAAATGAGTGGTTTTGTCGTTGGCCAAATATGTTCAACTTTGTCACTTTATGCTCTTAATGAAAAAGAAAATAAAATTAAAAATGTGATTATCAATTTATCAAAATATTTTCAGTATGCATTCAAGAGAAGAGATCATTTGCTTAGTAGTAAATGAAAATTTATAAATTATATGCTACCAAGGATTTGATATATATGTATACCTTGATAACAAAGTTGTTTAATATTTAAAGTCATTTTTTTTACCCAAGTATTTTTGTCATTGGCCAAATATCCATAAATTCAAACATCTTATGACCTGTTCCAGTCACTATTTACATAATAAATTATCAAAATTTTCGTATTTTGCATTTAAGCATAGGGAAAAACTATTGGTTTAAAATGTAAAATTTTCTGCTTTAAAATATAACTTCATATTTAGATGTATCCTGTGCGCTATACATTTGTATCTGTATTGTGATTATTGATAGCTATAAACATTGTAATGTTTTATGCTGAATAAAGATATTGATTGATTAAAGACTTTATTGAATTGAATTTTAAGTTTTAGTCAAAATTATCTTTTTAAAAAATTAAGGATTTTATTGATGTTTATTGCGTGGCACTTTAATAAACCATTAATTAAATTATTATTACATTGTATATCTAAAAAATATCGAGGCGGGTGGTTCTAAAATGGTGCGAGATCTTGAGTGTTCAGGAACGCCGCCGACTGACGTTCGGCAAGCCGGTGAGACTGACAAGCTTTCTCACGGTAGGAGGTACATGTAGTACTCGAGTAGGATTCGAGTCTAAGCAATTTTTTTTTTTTTTTTTTTTTTTTTTTTGGGGGGGGGGGGGTGGGGTGGGTGGGGGGAGGGGGGCACTAAGCGTGTTTTAGATCAGATGGACGTCGAGGACTCGTTAATTTGAAGATAAAAATGTTATAAAATTTCAAGGTTTTTGTTTCTAATTAATTATTTTAGAAATCACTAGATGTTAACTTTACACGTGAGATGGGTTTTGTCATGCATGTACAGGATTTTGAATATCTACCAAAAAAGAAATTAAAAAAAAATCAGTACATAATGCATGTGTAGAATTTTTTATATAAAAAATAATAAAATCTGCACATGTTATTTAAACAACATCAGTTAAAATTTAAAACATATATATATATATATATATAAGCTCACTTTTTTGGTTACCATATGCTTCAGATTAACCAATAATAGCACATCACATCCACTGTAATAACCCTTAAATGTTTTATTTCATTAACCGAAAATATCTTAGTTTAACTTAGTTTAGTTCAAGTTAAAAGTTTGGATTTTTTGTATGGGATGTCCCGTGGGATGTATAGGCGGGGGGTATGTGTCTGAGTAATCTAGCTAGAACACCAGTCTACGAATTGGGGCACATGTAAGAGTGGAGTGGAGTAATGGTGTTTAACGCCCCAGTCAAGATTCTTTGACTTATTTCGAGGCGGTCAGTTCTTGGATGGTGGAGGAAACCGGAATACCCGGAGAAAAACACCGACCTTCGGCAAGCGAACTGACAAATTTCCTCAGGCTAGGATCTGTCCCGAGTGGGATTCGAACCTAGGCGGTGAGAGGCACTGTGATCCGTAAGCGCGCGTTTTAGAGGGCACATTTAAGAGCTTACGTTCTAATCTAATTTCGAAGATCGTGGCGTGATAAGCTTGGCAAGTCGGTTATTTGTTGGAATCTCAAGTTTTCCCAAACATCTTTACTTTTTTCTATATCAAAACCGCCACGAGCTCGAAGTAACTACAGTAATTGGGAAGATCTTGGCCTGAACATTACTATTCCGCTCAATTCCACTTTATTGAAAGGATTACTGTCTGGCCCTAGTTTCAAATCATCCATTCAATTGAGTGTACACTCAACTCAAATTACGGAATATATCAATGTCAATTTGAAGACATTAAACAGTTTAGATTTGAATATCTTATGTTATATTAAAATTTTTTGGTGTAAGTTTGTTAAACAAAACATTGTCGCATGAATATTATTACACTTTTTTAAAATATTGATGTAAGAAAATGAAAATATTTGTGTTTAGTGTACACTCAATTGAGTGAAACTGGGGTTGGATCTACTGGTGTCAATTTGTTTTCAAACCGGGTAAATTACAGAATCTTCAATATACATATACACTTTCAGGCTGGACAAACACTTTAAAAAACGAAGCAAACACTACAAAAACCTTTACATACGGCCGGAATTCATCATTTTTAATCAAAGAGGAAAGACAAACCAAGCTGGTGTTCGAATCCATAGCTTTTTGGTTTGCGGTCTTTAATTATTTATTTATTTATCTATTTCTTTAAACCGGTACAACAAATATTTCGAGGTTTCGTAGTATTGCCATGATTGTAAAAGATCTTGAATATTTTACTAAAGGAAAATTCGAAATAATTTTTCACTTGAAAATTAAGTTTTAGAATATATTAAAAATTTTGATTTCTCCCAAAATTCTTTAAGACAGATATAATAATAATAATAATAATAATAATAATAATAATAATAATAATAATAATAATAATAAATAGATAAATATAATAATAATAATAATAATAATAATAATAATAATAATAATAATAAATAAACAAAAAATAATAATAACACAATGTAATAAACACGTCTGATAGCGCCAGTTAATTCTAATGTTAAAATCGGTTTCTCATAAGTCAATACGTGAAAGTCATGATATTAATTTTTACTTTGGTTATTTCATATATTGAAATATGTGTATACAACTTGTAACATAAGTGAAAAAAATATTATTTGTGCTTATAGTTGTCGAATTTTATAAGAACACAATCTTCATAAATTTCTTGGTCATTAT
>CM056602.1:28962052-28964552 GCA_029721355.1 Tegillarca granosa | reverse complement strand
TATACAGCAGGGTTCTTTATCGTGCCATGCCTGCCATGACACGGGACCTCGTTTATTTTAAGTTCCCATCCGAAAGAAGCGTGACTTTTTATTACGTAATGCCGAGTGCTTGGCGAAAGAACAGTCACTACCCACTTTCAAGTCTTGGGTCAAACCCGGCCGGGGTTCGAACCCACCACCTTCCACTTACGGAACGAGCACTCTACCAAGTGAGCTACCGCAGTGACCCTTATCGTAAGGACGGTTGTTTGTTGGTTGTAATGTTGTTTAACATAACATCAGCAATTTTTCAGCTAGTCTCGGCAAAAACAAGGCTATAAATGTCTGTGGTATAGTCAAAGTAGGATTTTGTGTATACGTGAGATGTGCGAGTGTGTATTTTGGCCCGACGTTTTAAATAGCGCACTCAGGACGACGCTTTTGGTAAGGTGCTAGCATATGTAATGCCGAGCAACAAACGAGATAGCAACATCATAAATTTTAAAGTCTAATGTATGACCAGGCCGGCGGGGTTCGAAGGACAAGATGAATTATATCAGATTCGTTCGCAAGAGTCAAATTTTGAACATTTCACGTTTTGTGTCGTGCCATTATTATTATCATGATTTATCAATCAGTTTCGGTAAGTTGTTTTCGATATGATACTTCATGTAATAAGGCCTTAATGCTTCTTCAAAGAATCAACATCTCTTTATGGTAATAAAATAGATAATTGGAATCATCTTGATCAGACACTAAACGCAATTATCTTATGGCTGTATACAGGGTTATTAAATAAATCGGACTTATGGAGCTCTGCTTGGACAAATTGATGATTTATTTGTTCAAGATCACGGGCAAAATGCGTTTAAAACTCTGTAATTATGCACGAAATCAATAGAGAATGGGATTATAGATCTATTGAGAATGATAACGATAAAAGAATTATGATCCCCTTGCTCGCAATTCCTCATCGTTGTCAGATAGTCTTATATGCTATATATAAAGATTAGTATAATGAATGATTGATAAATGAAACAAGTCCCTAAGACGCTATAAATGATCGCGTTTGTTAAAACTAACTGCGTAAAAACCATTTCCAAAGGAAAATATTACAGAAAAAGCCAGAAAATTATGATTTTAGGTTTGTTAATTCGTTGAAACAATTTTTGTGAGTTGAGTTCAGAAATTATTTTTTACGCTAAATTCAAGATTCTTGAATAACTTATATCGAGACGTTTAGTTTTTGCGTGACGGTGGAGTGCCCGAGAGAAAATTATTGACGAGACGGTTAGTTTTCGGGTGACGGTGGAGTGCCCGAAAGAAAATTATTGACGAGACGTTAGTTTTCGGGTGACGGTGGAGCTCGAAAGAAAATTATTGACGAGGCTGTTAGTTTTCGGGTGACGGTGGAGTGCCTGAGAGAAAACTTTTGATAAGCTTCGGTGAGCGAACTGAAAATAAGATTCTAACCAAGCGGTGTTCAAACATAAAGGCACTGCGATCTGCTTATTATGACCTCCATGTCTTCCATTCCAGCCAATATCTATCAAAACAGAACAAGGGCATATTTGTATTTAAAAGCTGAATTTTGTAATAATAATAATAATAATAATAATAATAATAATAATAATAATAATAATAATAATAATAATAATAATAATAAATACATAAATAAATAAATAAATAAATAAATAAAATAAAATAAAATAAATAAATAAATAAATTAAATAAATGTCACTAATGAGGAATGATTTTCCAAAATGTGCACATTAGGCACATCAAAATTAACACAGGTAGTTTTGTTAAAAAATTTTTAAAACCCAACTTCAAATAATAATGTATATCAAACATAAACATACCAGTCATGTTCAAATAACAATCCCGAAAGCAAAGTAAAACGTAGAAAAAAACTGGCAAATTAAGTTATAAGCGTGAACATCTGAACGGATAATTGAGGCCGGGTGTTCCGGAAGTGTAACCTCTTCCCATCTTCGCTACGTGTAAAATCCAAATTGAGAATGGAAGGAACTCGGAACTTTGAAATAGCTGAAGAAACTAGATGGCAGAAAATGCCACCTGAGAGAGTAGGCCGTTTCAAAAGATGCATAATTTTATAGATATTATTTTTAAAAAATCATTATTAAATGACACAAGAGAACAAAATGTTGCACTTCGCGTAGGCAAACTAAAATATTAAATCATAAAACTCATCAATATCTCAACAAATGAGATTGTTTTTATTTTCATAATCCTGTCATTAGAAAACGGGAAAAAGGACAGAGTTTTAAAAAATTTGTTTAAATAATTCATGTATGTATTATTCGTTATACATTTGATACAATTGTCTAATTATTTATTATTATTATTATTATTATTATTATTATTATTATTATTATTATTATTATTATTATCATTATTATTATTATTATCATTATTATTTTATCATTTTTATTGTTATTATTATTATAATTATTATTATTACTAATTTTATTATTATCATTATTATTACATGTATTAT
>CM056602.1:28949552-28959552 GCA_029721355.1 Tegillarca granosa | reverse complement strand
CTAATTTAGGGATTTATCCTTCAAAGTTATTTTGTCCAAGTCTTGCAACTAGTGCCACGTTGCCATTAAAACAGTCAGGATCAGAAAACAGACCGGATATTCAAAATACAGAAACATTCACGAAAGTCTGTCCGACCTCTTTACCAACAGGACATGTTGAACCATATTCAAACCAATATGGCGGACTCGGCAGGAAAGTGTTTCCATGCCCACAGTGTCGCTATACAACGGACAGACGTAACAATTTAAAAAGACATATGTTGACCATGCATCAGACATGTTCAAAACTTTTAGAATGTTGCGGTATATTCTTCAGCACAAAAGCTTCTCTTCGGGAACATGCAATGGTGTTTCATTACCATGGTTACACGTGTTTTTATTGTGGGCGTCGGTTTTGCCGGAAAGCGCTACTAAAACGCCATCTATCTGTCCACAACGGCCAGAAAGATTTTGTTTGTTCTGTATGTGACTATGCTACAAGTCATAAAAGTAACCTCGAACGTCATCGGAAAGTGCATGCAAGAATTGATGACATCACAGAAAAGTGTAATAGTCCATCAACGGCAGACGATAGTTGTAAATCTACGAAAGACATGATATGTGATAATTATATAAATCATAATGACGAAGATAGCAACGAAGAACTTTCTGTCTGCTCTGATGACGAAGAAATAAATGTTCACTCAGAATAAATATTTAAAGCTCTCATTTGCTGAAAACATTTGAGTTTCTCGACACCTTTTTTCGAGAAATCCCGTTTCCTGAAATATTTCACGATGTAGGATTATCAGAATGTACAATCGTTTTCATCATGTTTTTTTTTTAAATTAAGTATCATTTATAATTATTTATAATTCTATAAAGACAATTTATTTTGGTTTTGCAATTGACAAGGGAATCTAACATATATTACGAAAATAAATTTCTCGCGAAATAAAGACATCTCACAATGTTGTGGTTAATGTAAGCATAAACGGTGATACTGACAATATTCGTTTCTTTCTTTCTTTTTTTTTTTTTTTTTTTTTTCTTTTCTATTTTTTAAGCGTCATTTGCTAATTTTCGTTGTTGTTTTTCAATTATTATTTGTTTCCATATCTGACTTTTGCAAGGCGACGTTGATCAACCATTATAAAGATGACAGGACTTGATCGTTGTATTTTTGTATTTTTCCAACAAACAAGAACCGATTTTAAGATCGTCTTGTGTAACTTTTAAATTCTGTAAACGTTATAATTTAATCAACCGTCGTATGTCCAATGATGTGTTTTACCTACCAAAAACTACATAAAATATTATATCCGTTGTGAGTAACAAAAAAATCTATCAGAAAATTGTATGTTAACTTTGTCAATTTCGGTGTTGAATTGATTTTTAAAAACATATCATTATTGGATGTTAATTTGTGTTGACTTTTTTTAATTATTGTTATTTCGATGCAACCAAAAGGCCGTTACATAATAGGGCTGTTATGTACTGATAATGAATTTTTATTTAAATAATGCATTCAAAATCAGCACATGACATGGCTATCGATCTGTGTAGAATTTTGATTTTTACTAAAAGAAATATTCAAATTTCTGCGCTAGCAATAGCCAAACACACCACACAACACCAATGGAATTCCCCAGAGCACCACTTGGTACCTCATAGCGTTTGTGCGGGACATTTATTTCTATTGGCATCGGAATCGCATAAAGTGACGTTTTCCCGTAAAAACGACGTTTTTTGGTTATATTTGACGTAAACGTAATCCATTTCATTCCGCACAAACGTTTTAGGAGGTATTGATCACGTGGTACGCTGGCGAGTTTCGTTAATATCAAAAAGAGCTAAAAGAAGACGAGGGAACGAAAAACACATTGAGACCACTGATTATATATAAAGCTTTCTTCAAAGGTTATTTATGACAACATGCTCCAGTTTCACAATCATTTTCAGGAATTTAATGTGTCATTTTGAAGATCACTTTAAGCTCATAACATCTGTATTTAGTTTAATCACAAATGAGTAACTGAAAGTAAAAAAGAGATTCCCAAAAAATGCCAAATTTAAGTTAAGGAAAATCTTAGTTAAGGAATGGTTGTGAAACCGGGCCAGGTTATGTTAATAAACTCGGGATTCCGGCAAATCTCTATTTTCCTAATTCACAAAAACATCAAAACGTCTTAAAGATTGTGAATTTAAATTTAATGTCTCATTTCTTAAATGCCTGATAAACTTAAATCGATTTAAAAATACATAAGAAAAATACTCTTAAAAATGTTTGAATTAAAGATTTCTATCCACTATCTATCTATCTATCTATCTATCTATCTATCTATCTATCTATCTATCTATCTTTATTATCTTTTTTTATTTTTTGTTATATAATCCTTTTATTTATTTATTTATTTATTTATCAATACTCATTTATTTATTTATTTATTATCTATTTAATTTTTTTGTCACTTAATCTTTTAATCTATTTATTTATTTATTTATTTATTTATTTATTTATTTATTTATCAATACTCATTTTATTTATTTATTTATTATCTATTTTATTATATTACTTATTGATTTTATTTATTTATTTATTTATTTATTTATTTATTTAATCATTTATTCATTTATTTTTTTTTAGCCAGTTTTGTAATTCAGTTTGTTTCCTGGATGGATTTTCATAATAAAACTATATCAATATATTTATAATCTTTCAGCTCCAACTTATATTTTAACTTTTTACATACACATTGTTATAACTGTTATATAATTTGCAAAAAATCTTTATTGCAATCTCTTCAAATCGTTTCTATGGTGATGTAACTTTATATCGTGAGTAGTGATACAAAATGAATATATTCATCTTATGTCACTACTATCGTATCATGACTCGCACCGGTTCCGTAATGTCATTAGTTAGGGACTGTGGTCATGATGTGCTTTAAAATTGTGTTCAATATGATTTGATTATAAATAAATCCAAAATATGTAAAATTGGCTTAGTTTACTCTGACAGAAAATGGAAAAATGCAGCAGCTAGACCGTGATTTGAACCTAAAATCTTCTCAAAGTTAACTGGATGCTTTATCAGTTGAGCTAACCGGTTAAACCCTTTACTGTACAATCATTTCTTCTTTTTTTCCACTCTACGTTCTTGAATCGAACGATGTGTATTTAGTTTCACTCGTGAACCAACTGTTTTGGAAGATCAATTCACATATAAAATTAAAAAGAAAGGAGACGAAATACAGCGACTAAATCAGGAGGATAGCTTTCAAGAACAAAAAAAAATTGCTTGAAAAATGAGACCGAGAGATAATCAACCAAATTCACCAAATAACTTCTGATATTTATACCCTTTCGGATAGATTCTAGTGCGAGAAATTTTCTCAGTGCGCTTAACGGAAGTAGGTAGTTTTCAACGGGGTTCTTCCGCCATCTTAAAAGAGAAGGAAAAATACATTATTTCTCTCAGAAAACAAAAATATTCCCAATAAAAAATGAGGATAACAAAACAAAACCAATTGATGGCAATATAAAACGCATGATAAACAGAGATTGAAACACTGTTTAGCAAACTCCTGACTCTTTTGCCAGCAGTCTGAATTGTTTAAACTGAACTGTGCTGACAAGTAAGACTACGAGGTAAAGTTAAATTAAAAACAAAATCGTTAGATTACTATAGCAAGTAAATCGTTTTGTCGAATTAAGTAAATCGTTCGAAATAACTATTTTTCATTTGACCCTTCTATTGCCTGGCCGGAAGCTCGTTTGTAACGGGTAAAGTACAAAATAGTTGGGAAAAAATGCAGAGCATTTTTTTCTGTCACCACCTGAAAAAACAAACTTCCCTGAAGCGTGATACATCTTTATGTTTATTATTAAACATAATATATTTAACTATTAAACTGTCTCGAAGTGGCTTTAATAGTGCTATATAACTTGCATTGTGGCAAAAAGAAAAGTGAAAAAAGAGCGCATGCGCATTATGATTGATTTGTTTCGTGGGACAATGGAAGTTATAGCACTTTTATCGCCAATTCTTGATAATTCAATGACTTCATTTAGTTCCATTATTTTGAAACATTTTTTAAAATTTTTATCCTAAAAGGCATTTAAAAAACGCAGGTGTATACGACTCACAAGTCCATATGCTAGAACAGCCAATTAATGACGTAACTGGTATATGCATTAGCAGAAAACGTCACGTGATGAATATGAATTATAGGCAATATAAATACATTTGTTCACATAGATATATAGAACAAAAACATTGTAGATGGTAAAATTTTTTCAAAAAAAAAAGAATATTTTAAAAAACCAAAAGCGCTTAAACAACACCATTGGAATGCCAATCCAAAATTCAGAAGTTTTGTTTGCAATATTTATTTATTTATTTATTTATTTATTTATTTATTTATTATTTTGTCTTGGTTTCTCACTTTTGTTTGCTTGATCTAAATTTTAGGTTGCATTATCTTTTTTCTACGCTACTCATCCTATCTTTTCAAAAATGCCTTGAAGTTTAATAAATTCAAAAAAGGTTCTGAATAACCACAGTTGTTTAAAACAGTCAACCGAATACTTAGAAAGTCATGTTTAATTGGAGATGTTTACCTTTTAGGTAACTGTGAAATCGTCATACTAGACGTATCCTAGCCTGACCAAAAAACAAATGCTGACCTAGAAAGTACCGGTAGAGAGCGGGAGGTTAGGTGCTCGAACCCAGGTCGGGTCAAACATAAAATGTCAAAATATGAAATATTCCTCGCCTGGCGTTTGACGATACGGGGGGATAGAAATCGAATAGTTCACCCTGTGCAAGGATAATGTGACCAGTCTCAGCGTGGCATACTGACTCTGTGAGCTGGCACTTTAACAAAAATGTACCCTGAGTTGCCGCTAGTAGTTGGAGTGGGATATACAGATTCATTCATATAAATCAACATTCACTTTAAACGGACTTGATAGACAGTGATTCACGCATACATAAACTTGTTTTAGATTAAATCTCATAAGGTACACAACCTTGCTCTCGTTAAAAAATAGTTGAAAAATTGCTGATATGACGTTAAACAACATCGCAACCAACCAATCTGTAATAATAAGTTTCAATTTATAAGAAAATATTAATAAAATATTTACAACTGCAAAACGTCTGGTAAAATTTGCATCGAGGTAACTCTAATATACTATGCGCTTACAGATCACAGTGGTTGGAATCCCACTTTGAACAGTTTCTAGTGTGACAAAGTTTGTAAGTTCGCTTGCCGAAGGTCGGCGTTATTTTTTCTGGGCATTCCGGTTTCCACCACCCTCCCAGAACTGACCGCCTCGAAATAAGTGAAAGAATCTTTACTGGGGCTTAAAACACCATTTCTTAACTCAATTCTCTAATATATTATGAAAGCAGATTGCATTGGATTTGGTTAAAAGCGTTTTACGCCCCAGTCAAGATTCTTTCATTTATATTTGGGTAGTTATCTGTCTCAATATTTAATGATAAAGACATCAAGGAAAATAAAATAATACAAAAATCGGTATATCACACAACGTGATTAATTAAAACGAATTGGACATTATAATACGAAAAAAATGTTTTCTTTTATGCACTATAGAATATCATTTCCACCATCAATTATCTTATTATTTATAATAAAAAAAAATATAAAGGAAAATTTGAATAATTTGATTTGATTTAATGTGGTTTTACGTACCAGTCAAGAATATTTCACTTATATCAAGACGTCACCAGCAATAGGTTAAGTGCCAGAAAATTTTACCTTTGCAGTGCGCTTAGGGCAATGTGTAGGGAGGGCTCTTTAACGTGTCATACCTGTCGTACGTCACGGGGCATCGATTTTTAAGGTGTCCTCCGAAGAACCCCGTGACTTTCAATTATTTATGTCGAGTGCTTGGCGAAAGAACAGTCACTACCAACTTTCAAGTCATGGTCAGACCCGGCCGGGGGTCGAACCCTCGACCTCCCACATACGAGGCGGGCACTCAACCAACAGAGTTACCGTAGTGGTATAAAGAAAAACGGAATTGCATATGATTTATACGTATGTGAAAGATTGTTAGTTCAGCGCTTGGTAAAATCAGACTTGCTTTTTTTTTTTTTTTCCAAATTTGAACCTCTGCTTTTTTTAAAAAAAATGGGATTTGAAACAAGATATTCTAAAGATCTACTAATAAATAAAATGGCATGATTGAAGACTTTCTAATAATATAGTGCTATAACAAAAATACTTGGTTATAGAAACGAGGAATAGTTGAGGACTTTTCAATACTAGTAGTACTATGACCAAAATACAAGACGACCGGTTAAAAAAATAAGTGAGATGATTAAGGACCTTCTAATAATGCTAAAACTAAACTATTTAAACACTGGTTAAAAACTAAATGGAATGGTTGAAGGCCTTCAAATTGGAGTATTAACAAAATTACTGTGCTACTGGTTGTAAGAAAAGTGGGATGATTGGGGATCTAAAGAACAGCCAAATTTTTGGAACACTAAAGTAAGAAGGTAAGAAGGAAGTTTGTTGACATTTTAATAGTGCTATAAACAAATTACTGAAACATTGGAAATAAAATAAGTGGGATAGTTGAGAACTTTCTAATAGCGGCACGCCACTATCGAATTACCAGACCACCACTCGTAAAAATTAAGTGGAGAGAGTTGAGGACCCTCTGTTAGTGTTATAAAAAAATAAGTGGGATGATTAAGGACCTGGACTTTCTATATCATATTATAGGTGAGATGGTTGAGAGCCTCTTAATAGTGCTATAACCAAATCGCTAGATAAAAAAGTCGGATGGTTGAAAACATTGTAACATTGCTATTACAGAACTACTTGACCTCTTGCAATAAATAAGTAGAATGTTTTAGAACATGTTTTACAGTGCTATATTTACATTACAGGTCCCGATTTCACAATAATTCCCAAAAAATTTCCTAAACTTAAAATTAGCAAGTTTGGGTGATCTTTTTTTAAATTACAAATAAAACAAATTGTAATAAAAATAAATACAGATGTTATAAGCTTGAAGTAATCTTCAAAATGATACCTTACATTTCTGAAAATCTTAGCAGTTAACCAAATTACCACATTATTAAGATTTCAAATTTGCTAGATTGAAGTTAACGAAAATCTTAGTTAAGGAATGATTGTAAAACTTGCACGATTACTACTGGTTATAAAATAAAAGGGTTGGCTTGAAGATTTTCAAATACGTTTGTAGTTCTATAACAAAAATACTGAACCACTAATTATCAAATAAGTGGGACAATTGAGGACCCAGTTATAGTACCACATGTATAACCACGTACAGTACATGGTTCCATCAATTAGTTTTCCTATTGTCTACTAGTGTTTCAACACAATAATATCATGCTTCTCCTGCTTATAATGTGTCTGCTTTACAGTTAATACTGTATAGAAGTTTGTTCCAACTACGGGGACTTCATATAATGAAGCAAAGCTGCTCAAAAATGAATTGTTGACTCAGTGATATTGCACGCCAAGACTTATCAAGGTCCTCAAAAAGTTTAATGGTTGTCATCACAATATGGTTGAGATTGTTATGTAAACATGAATCTTTATGTTTGCGTTTATTTAAAAAATATCTGTGTAAAGTCATGAATTTTAGAATCAGTGATTACAGTGATTATGCGTTTAGCTTTTACTCTCTTGCCTGCTTAAACCCTTTTTGTAACCCTTTACGGATCTTCAGGTCAAACTTGCACTTTTTCTTCATTTAAATTCGACGAAATGTTGATCTTTGACCTTGTGCCAATATTTAAACTATGTTATTAAATTCTGTCACGTCAAATCATGATTTCATACTAAGGACTTTTGCCTTTTTTGCAGCCACAATAATGTATGCAGCTTTAGAAAAAAGTGCACTATGACCTGTAAAATTTTCCAAATTTGCCGGAACTGCAAAGAGTTATTGTTTTCCGTGTTCTTAGCTGCATGTAATAACTTTCCAAGTAAATGTTTCATATTAAAAGAAAATTAAAACGGATTTGATCAAAATTGACAACTATAATTTTTGTGGTAATATTTCTGCAAAACGTTTTCTTGAATAGAAAAAAATCATAACATAACATGCCTTCTTTAATTCTTATAGATGGCACATTGAAGTAACACTTGTTTGGTCATTATTTGGTAATACGACGCTTATTTTTGTAGATATGATTTTTTATGATTATTATTCTAAAGACAAATTGAATAGTATAGTCTTAGACCCTCTAATAACAACATCACCGGGTATATACCTGCTCCAGACCTGGAAGCAAATCGGTTGTTTTAAGCGATTCCAATATATTTTTTATTTGTCTTACCTCGTCATGCTTTGTTGTTCTTTTTTATTGTAGTGTTGGTTCTTTTTAATATTATAACGGCTTTGTCTTGTTTTGATCTTCCACATGATTGGTGTAGTCAGCTAGAAAGGAGGTGCTTACCCTTCCAGGTTACCCAGCCTCACTTTCTAGTTGAAAGTTCGCGTTTATAGCTAAAAATAACCAGTTTTTAAAGATTTCACTTTGCTTTTCTTTTGTTTTGTTTTGTTTTTTTTTATTATGGGGGGTGGACTGTGATTTATGATTGTGTTTTGTTTCCGTTAAAAAACAGTATAGATAATACTATTTATATATGGATTCAAAATTTCAGTGTTACGTTGACACATGTAGTAGACATTTTATATCAATTTTATATAAGGTATGTATTTATGAATATAAAGTCTCTTATCATCACTAAATAAAAACACTTAACACTGAAACATCAACTTTTCGTCAGGCTGATGAAGGGCGTAAGCCTAAAAACTTTGAAGGAGATGTTTTAGTGTAAACGGTGTTTATATATATATATATATATATATATATATATATATATATATATATATATATATATATATATATATATATATATATATATTGTATGTATATGTGTGTAAATTTAGTTTCCCATATCTCTTTTAGAATGATTTTGAAAATTTATTAGGATGAATACTTTAATCATATATGTATATTTATTGTGTTTCTAGGTTTGTTCCCTCATGCAAAGCATTCCTTAGCTGGATATGGATTTATATAATTTTGGAACTTTAGATTTATTGTTCTCAACGGTTTGGTTTATGTTTTTTATCTATCAAATTTTTCGGTTTTAGTGTCACTGATGAGGAATGAATTTCCGAAGTGTGCACATGTGGCACATCAAAATTTAATTGGTATTTGTGTAACATATTGATAAGACTAAGTTGCGTTATGTTTAAATTTAAAATGAACATTAAAGTTTCGTCCACTGACATTTTTTCGTCCATATTATGAATTTAAATATGAATATTAATGCTAACTGACTGTGTCCATTATTATTACTAGTACATTTATATTATTGTCTTGAAATGTTTTCTTTCAAAACAAAAAAATATAATAAATAAATAAAAATTATCACTTGTAGATTTTTACATCTAGAGTTCAGTGCTTACTCAGTTAGGTAAATTCCAATCGCATTTTAAATTCAAAATGTTTATAATATCTTAAAAGAAAAATGGTCAAAGGGATGAATGTTTTAATACGTGTTTTAAAATATTTTAATTTGTTATAAAACTTAACACTAGATAAATTCTGATCATTTTTCCCCTTTAAATTCTTTTTAAAAAAGAATCAGGTATGGTAAATTTTATGGCGAAAATTACAGGCGGGTAAAACTCCGTCACCTTTAAAACCCGAACATCACAGGTGCCCGTTTTGTGAGGTTTTAATATCAAATATTAGGTTACTGATATAAAGCTGATTATATGTTTAAGTTGCACGAAACAACGTATAACCCGTTCTGATGGGCCCACCTGTTCGGTTATAGTTGGTTCTCATATGGTCTTATTTTACAAAATGTGTAATGATATTTGAATCGTAAAAAAAGTCTTCCCTTTTGTTTATTGTAATATGTTGTGTAAGGCTGGTTTAAATTACAGAGCTGGTTTTGTTTACGATATAAGTAAATTATTTAAC
>CM056602.1:28899552-28944552 GCA_029721355.1 Tegillarca granosa | reverse complement strand
TTTATATTTTGTTAACAATATGTTTTAAAAACATTTTTTATTCTTAAACCACAAAAGCCTGAACTTTGTGAACTCAAGATATAATTTTTGCTATGTGCGATGTAATGCTAATACTCTGTTGTGACGTCAAAGAAATATAAAGTATGATTGTGACAAAAACAGTTTAAAACAAAATACCCGTTAAATTTAGATGTGTCATATGTGCACATTTCAGGAAATCCTTGCTCATAAGTGACACTAGGGGCCAAAAAGTTTGTTAAATAAAAAGCATAAGCTAAACAGTTGAGAATTTATGAATCGATAGTTCCAAAATTGTATGAATTCAAATCCAGCTAAGGAATACTTAGCATTAGGGAACAAACCTTAGTTTTAAATAAATTTCAAAAATTAAGTAGGCTTATAAATGTTGCTAAATGGCCCAATTTTACAGCACAAAGTACTGCCTCCTGAGTTATGGATATCCTCGAAGAGTTATATTCCACCAGCAGCGGTACCTGCTCAGGGGTAGCAAGTTTATAACAAAACAATCGTTACTTAGAAAAACGTATTTATTAACTTCTAAAAGTTTTGTAATTTAATTAAAAATGAATTGGCAATACTTTGTGGCTATACCCAGATCCATCAATTTCACCTTTTGCAGTAAAACGTTACAGGTATATTTTTTATTGGTTCAAGGAAAAATTAAAATCTTTCTACCAACTTTCATTATTGACTGAAAGAATATTTTAATTAAAACAACGTTGCTAGTTATTTATTTCTTAATGTATCAAAAAATTTCAAAACTTGTGCGTAGGTTGTATTTCGTGATGAGCAATGTTTTATGAACATAAGGGAAAAATCGATTTTACATTTTTAGAAATTACGGTTTTCATTTTTTGAGTCCATTATGCTATTTTCAGAAGTTGTAGTACAAATTTACTATTTTTCAAAGGCGTTTTAGTCTATATTAATTAGGCATCTTTGCGGTGTGGATATTCAAAATAACGCATTTTTATTCAAATTAATGATTTATAATTTCTTTAAAAAATACATTCAATTATAAAAAAACGTCTATTTATTCTTTAACCACAACATAAATTTTGCGAATTTAAGAAGTAATTAATTAGCATATATAACGCTAATACGCTGTTTGTGACGACAAAGAAATTCAAAGTTTGACTGATGACAAAGCTTGTCTTGAAAACTATTTATTAATTTACTATCGCTTTTTTTATTAAACTGAAAAAAAATCGGCATTGGTTTGTGGTTATACCCAGATCTATTAAGGTTTGTATTAATTTCACATACTAGTAAAACGTTACAGGCATCTTTTTTAAATTAATTCAAAGAAAGCTTTTTTTTAATTAACTTCCATCAATGAAGAAAATTAAAATATATCTCATAAAGCCGCTGGTAAATTATTCCTCAAAACTAGTGCATCAGGTTGCATATCGTGATGTGCAATTTTTTCATTGAAGTGAAAAAAAAAATCGATGTTGCATTTTTAGAAGTTATAATTTTCAAAAAGATTTAAAAAAAGCTTTATATATATATGTGTGTGTGTGTGTGTGTGTGTGTGACAAATGATAGTAATAAATTGTGGTTTAAGTACACGTATGATAACAAATATAATTTATATCAGCAAATTAATTTAGATTTTTTTTTAATTTAATGTTTTTTAAATGGTGCAAATTTTTAATATCAAAAAAGTCCTAAAAGATCACGTTTCAATAGATAGTTGCAATAAAAGGACAATAATCATTATTAGTTCATAATATGTTAACTTCGAATATAAAACCAATAATTTTTACTCTCAAGCAAAACAGCCAACATCACTATTAGACGTATCTGCAGTAGATATCAAATGTGCAAAGATGATTTTAATAATCTTGGATGAAATTGAAATTTTGACAATTATACTTAATATAGAAGTAATACTGTCGTATAAAATAACATTTTAGACAAAAAACTGCAATGGTCATAAGCATCTATTTTTACTTTGTTAATTTGAATACGTTCAGAAAAATAATTATAAGAAAAGTATTAAATTCAGTTTTTCATCAAGTCAATATGCTAATACAATAAACCACCTGTCGTTAAAAGGAGAAAAAAAATAATTATAAGTATGTGCATCGAGTTTTGGCTGGTTAGATCAGTTTCAAAAATTAATAAGAATTTTTTATCATTATTTTTATATTTTTTCTGAATGATGACAATTCTCAAAACCAAATCAGACAATGTAATAGAAGAGGAATGCTGAAAATAATTGTAGCTCTATGAAATTATCTTACAAATTACAAAGTTTTTTTTAATATTATTATTTTTTATTTATTTTTTTCAATTTTTTAATTTTTTCGTACCAGGTGGTGTGGTGTTAATGTGAAATAATTAGACCAATAAGAAAACCGATTATGCATATAATATAACAGTACCCAAAAATACTGATTTAAAACACTTTTTATTACAATAAAAAAGACAGGACGAATTAGTAATAAGATCGTAGAGATGTAATATGAATGTAGTCGAGATGAAACAAAAACTTCAAGTGTTTTACTTTGCTTTTTATGATTATATTAAATTTGATCTGATTAAAAGTGATTCTTAATCGACACAAAACTACTTATATAGATATTAAAATATGAGACCTATTACAGAACTTGCTAGAGCATGGTTAGATGATAGCACACGAACTTACAGTGGGTGGTGACATTTTGACATTAATCTCGATGCCGACATATGTCGGGATTTTCAGTATACCTTTTTGCTAAAGACACGAAATTTTAATTCGAAAAATCGTGCGTTTTCGAGAAAAAAAAAACACACTCAAAAATAGGTTGGATACCATGAAAATAAATGTTTTAATCATTGGTGCTAACGACATCTTTATGTAAGTCATGCATGTCATTATCTTCTTATCTAAAAAAAAATCTGAATTCCCAAGCACGGTTGAAAATCCTTAAGAAAGAAGGATTTATTTTCAATAAAAATTGACCGACTGTAAAATTTTCCACTTTTGGCTCTGGAGTTAATAAGTAAAATTGGAGGATCAAAATAATCCCACTTAAAATCAATTAATCTCATGTTTTGGAACTTTGGATTTTCAACCGTTTGGCTCATTTTTTTGTATGGCCCCTAGTGTCACATGGGGAATGTTTTTCTGAATTGTGCACAAATGGCACATCAAAATTTAGCAGGTATTTTTGTTATTTATTTACCACCCCTGCTTGTGGAGTAAAACTCCCTGAGGGTATTCATTACTCAGTAGAAAGTACTTTGTACTATCAGAAAATGTACCATATAGCAAAATTTTCAGCCATATTAATTATTAAAATTTTGAAACTATGGTTTGTTCCTTTATTCAAAGCATTCCTTAGGTGGATTTAAATTCATATAATTTTAAGCCGTTTGGCTCATGTTTTTATATATCAAACTTTTCGGACCCTAGTGTTACTGATAAGGAATGATAAGAAATGATTTTTCGAAATGTGCACATATGACACATCAAAATTTAACAGGTATTTTTGTTATTTAGTAAGTATGCATATGGTTTTATCAAAATTTATTCACAGACGTGGAAGTTCTAGAGCGGAAACAGTATTGTACAGATTAAAAGACTTACAGAGTGATTCATTTATATCTATAAACTTAGCCCTTATATAATGACTTTCTAGACAATTAATTGACCGTCTCGGTGGCTCAATGATAGAGTGCCCACATCGACAGCGGGAATTTGTGGTTTCAAACACCGACCAGGTCATACATGAGAATTCAAAATTTCACCCGGTAATAGGATAATGGAATGGGTAGAATGTTTGTCTGTGATATACTGACTAGGCAAGCCAGCATCTTCCCAGAAAGTTGTCCCGAGTTCTCTCCGAGTCAATATGCCGCAAACAATCATACCACTGTCAAATTATCTTGACATCGAGTTAATGCCAAGCGCGAAAACAGTATTTAAAATTTCAAAGTCTTATCTTGCCTCTATTTTCAAACCCCTGACCTATCCCACTCGAGTCGGACGTTCTTTTACTAAGCCATCGAGGGGGTTTAAAAGTACGTTGGGACCAAAAATAATCACTAATATCGGTTATTTTACCTACTGTTGCTAGTCAATATAAAGTTCACAGGTTCGTAAATGTTATGGCACTAGTATTTTGATACCTGGCATCAACAGAGAGGTTAATGTTATCCTAATCCCTACCTACATCGATAGTTCTCTATACAACGATTCAGTATACTCTTGTAGCTTGTCTATGTAAAGTTTTAGATTTCAGGGAACTAAAGGATGAATTCTGATTCGGTTTTTCGGTTAATTGAGTAGAATATGATAAAAGGTAAGAAGAATGAAATAAAAATCGAGTATAAGAATAAATGTGCTGTCTAGTTATTGTAACAAACGGAGATCTCAAGGCACTAGAAAATAGGACTTGAGAAAGAGTTGCGTGATGGTGTTTAAGTCCCAGTCAAGAATATTTCACTTATATCGTGGCGTTCCAACTATAGGCGAGAATGCAAAAGTTTTACCTGTGCTGATGGCATTATACAGCAGGGTTCTTTATCGCGCCAAGCCTACCGTGACACGGGACCTCGTTTATTTCAAGTTCCCATCCGAAAGAACCGTGACTTTCTTTTCGTAATGCCAAGTGCTTGGCGGAAGAACAGTCACTAGAAAATAACAAAGTTGTAATTAATGGTAAATGTCCATTAGGATAAAAAGATCTCCGGTGATATAGTTCTTAAGAGCACTTGCTTTTTGAAGCCATTGTTAACTTCAGCTGTTGTTTCTATGTTATTTTATTCTATTTTATTTTATTTTATTTTGTTTCATTTCATTTTATTTATTTTTTTTATCTTATTTCATTTTAAGGAGTGGCCTAAAATATTTTGATCCATTGCAAGTACATCTTGCCAAAAAATATTGCACACACACAGATACAGAAAGAATTACCTAAAATAAAAACTGTTAATCGGGATATTTTCGGGGAAGTTTATTTTCGCGATAATCGCTATTTCAAGAATATGCATACTTTTAATTCTTTTTTTGATCGCCGTTAATGATCATTATTAATAAAAATGGTTTAGATAAAACCTAATTCTTTGCGAAAATTTATTCTCGCGTCTTGTTTCTTTCGCGAACATTTTGAAAAATATAAAGAATGCAAATATTCTTATTACAATAATGTTGATGGCACTATTTTAATTGTGACTGGTCATTGCAAAGATTCTATTGAATTAATGGTGTATTACACCCCAGTCAAGATCCTCTGACTTAAGTACCAAGGCGGTCAGTTCTAGGATGGTGGAAGAAACTGGAGTGTCCGGAGTAAAACCACCGACCTTCGGCAAGCGAACTTACAAACTATGTCTTTCTGTTACTATGATCTGTCCGTAAGGGATTCGAACCCGGTCGGTAAGAGGCAAGGTGATCCATAAGCGCGAACTTTAGACCACTCGGCCTCCGAGGCAAAGAATTGTTTTTGGGGTTTTTTAATGGAAATTGCTGAATCTTTGTATATGGATAACAATGATAGATTCATGAAGACTAGACACATGTATTCCATAATAAGCACGGCTATAGAAGTACTCGGTGTTACGGCTGGTCACATACATACACAGGTGTTTGGTAATGTACCTGACTTTCGATATCCGTGTAAAGTTTTATATTTCCACAATAAAATTTGATAACATTTTATAACCAAATATAATTGTATCAACCGGGATCTGATGTGTGCACCTGGGTTTTAATGTATAATGACAAATAAAATGGCTCTAGATGGGTACAAAACATCAGATACTTGTACATCAATATATGTATATGTATATATATAATTCAAAATATGTAGATAAAATTTATGCTTTGTGTGGGGTAAACTTATATATTGAAAACTTAAAAATAAAGTAAAATGTTTTCTAAAACATAACTGAAATATAAATAAATGATAATAAATAATAAATAATCCTTTATTTATATGTAACAAGAAGAACCGTACACAACGGTGAAACATGTTTTACAAAGAATAAATTCAGTTATGTTTTAGTAAACATTTTAACTTATTTTTAAGTTTTCAATATATGTATTATATATATATATATATATATATATATATATATATATATATATATATATATATATATATATATATATTGGTTTATAATAAATTATGTTATTTTCCTCTAAAATTGTAAAGTTAAGTTATTCCCCGGATGTAAAAAATAAATGTAACGTCGGTTACGTCATAACACAAAATATTATGTGACGTCATTTAAAGCTAATCGCAAATCCTCACTTATCACATGACAAGCCTTATTGAGCCGTTTCTTGCAAATTCTCTGCACCAAATTAATTATTACTGAATTTCAATTTTTTCACAAGGTTTAACAAGGTTTTGGCCGTCTTCGTTTTATTTAAAGGTGATCTGATGTTCAATGACAGTCTCTTCTCAAAAAATTATTTCAAACTACTGTCAGAACCCTCTAAATATGTTTCCATCTACAATACTGCAGATGCAAATTTTCAATTTTGAACAAACTTCATCTTGTGGCCACGATATATGAAAACCCGTGTTTAGTAAAAATGAACATGGTTTAGTTGCTAACACTGAAAACAATTGACCTGTTCAAATTGACCAACTTTTTTGTATTTTGAGACAAGATGCTTGGTTCTGGTCAATAACACAATTTTTTTTACAGAATTTTTATTGATTTTTTTTTCGCATTGAATTTGATTTTCTTTTAGGGTTATTGAAAAATAACCTCAATGTTTGCTTAGAACATTGTGTAACTTGCGAGTCAGTTGAGGACATTTCTCAATGACTTGAACTGAGATTTATTCAATGGATAATGTTAAATATCTAAAAAGAGGATAGGATATTTTCAAACATTTTATAACTTAAATTATTTTTTATTACAAAAATTAAAAATTATCAAAAGTAGCTGATTTCCATCGGATATTCTATGTAATAGATCGTCTCTATATGAGATCTACTTGTACGTAAGTACATCTTATCCAAACTAACTACCTAAATTCAGATTTTAGGAACGTGACGGTTGCCTCTCAGGAACCCCCCTACACCATTGTCGATTAAAGTATACAAGTATATACCATGTTAAATTCCTATCAAAAGTTATCACACTACCCAGTACGGATCAGAAGTGATGCTTTTAATTGGCTTTTATACCCATTAATTCGGGGCTTTATGTCAAAAAAGGAGCTTCACGTCAAATTCTTATAGCTTTAGAACACGCAACTGAGTCATATAATATACCCCTAGTCAACTAGCATTGTGTGCAGGTCGTGCATGTAATTGATGAAATCTATCCAATGGAAATTAGGTTTACATTTTACATGTGTCGCGGTTTTACATCTTTTGTATCCACAAAGAGTTAGCACGGATCAAAATACTTCATTATGTTAAAAATTATTGATTGCATCTAATGTGATAATATATTGTATGTTTAGATGCATGACACAACAATTTTGTACTCTTAACCTACCACCTTGTTTAAACGATTTCACTGTTATTTATTTATCAATTCATTTACTTTTTTGGGGTTAGAGATATATGAATTAGTTTCAAGTTCTTTATTTACTTATTTTACGGCAATTACCCATGATCATAAATTATTTTGATGCAAAATTACAGATTCACTTTTAAATAAAAGAATCTAATGACATTGAAGAAATATTTCTTTTTTATTCCATATTTATTTATTCATTTATTTACTTATTTATTTTTAGTTACTAGTACCCCCCCCCCTCTCTCTCTCTCTCTCTCTCTCTCTCTCTCTCTCTCTCTCTCTCTCTCTCTCTCTCTCTCTCTCTCTCTCTCTGTGTGTGTTTTAAAACTTTATATGCTCTAGTGCCGGCTCAGTATAAGGTATATTTATCTAAAATCCGTCTCTCATCTCATCAACTAGCGATAGAAACTGGTAGATTTCGTTTCTGTTTTAATTGTTCAAATCATATAGAGAACGAGTTTCATTTTGTTTTACAATGTCTTCTTTTCTTCTTTATGCTTGTTATAGAGTTAAATACATAAAAGAGTACTACTGGAAAAAAAACAAGCACCTACAAACTTATACAATCACTGAGTGTTCAAAATGTTACAAAATTATGTAATTTTGGAAAATTTTTGAAAACAGCTCTTCTTATACGCTCTAAATTTGTACAGTAACTCATATACATGTATATACATATAAATTATCATTTGGTTCATTCTCCATCGTTATATTTACTACTATTTCAATCATACATTATGTATTTGTTACCGTCTTATCATCACATACTGTATACATATGAATGTAATTTCAAGGTAATAAAGAATTATTAGTCAATTAATAAAAACCCTTTAACTATCTTTTTATTTAAAACTCAACTCTAAAATTGCACCTAAAAAAGAGATTTGATCTCTTGCAGGAATGGAAAAGAACATTTCAATCCTTCAACCATAGTGTTTTCGTAATTATGTAAAAGTTTGTAATTATATGTTGAAATAAAACTTATTTTGCAGTCAGTGGTCCATAAGCTGGCAAATATTTCGATGTGTCTTGTCTTTTTTTTTTAAAGCATGGGAGGGACATTTTAAAAGATACTTATATTTTAAAGTATTAAAATATTCAAAATTTGAATCGATTTTACGGATATTAAATTTTATTATTCTAAAAAAATTTAAAATTCTAGTCTATATTGTATACTGCCGTTTTTATATTGATATGTATTATGTTTTGCTTAATGCCAATAAATATTATTATTATTACTATTATTATTATTATTATTATTATTATTATTATTACTGTTTAAAAAATTAAAATTAAAATTCACTTAAGTTAAAAAGGCCTCTTTGGAATTGCAGAGTCCACTGAAACACCGTTAACTTTTTTTCACTAAAAGATAATTATTATATCAGGATTTAACAAATTAAAAATATATACACGTAAAAATTATTATGAAGCGAGGTATAAAATTTGTCTTCTTGCCATCTGTCACGTTGGATTTTCATAACTCGAGATATGTGATCACTTTGGACGTTTTACGACCATCCACCATACGAATGTAGCTTCAGAGTGCATTAAGTCAAGATTGACGTTTTATTGTGGGAGCGAGGTTTTGTTGGCGAGGTCTGTCATTTAATGATTAAAAAGATAGTGTCATCCTTTCCTTGTAATAAACTCACAATTCAGATTTATTATACCTCCCTTGTGGATGGGATCATATAACAGGCTGCTCGGTTATACTTCCTAGCTGAAAATAAAAATTAAAGTTTGATAATTTTCTGTAAATATAACCACATATTGCAATTTCAAATTGATGAAAGAAAGTTGGAACTGATAAACAAACAAAAACAAACAAACATGTGCTAGATAAAAAGATAAAAGCGAATGCAAAACAATAAATAAATAAATAAATAAATAAATAAATAAATAAATAAATAAATAAATAAATAAAGTAAAAAATAAAATAAAAAAATAACAATAAATTAGTGTAAGCTGCTAATGATTTAATATAAGAAAAAAAAACAGAAAGAAAGGAAGGGAAAAAGTTTCATTTGGTTATTCAGGATTCGGAATTATTTAGTGATATTATGTCACAAATAGCAAACTCGCACCACTCTGGTGTCAGTTGGTAGAGTGTTCGCTCGGTAAGTGGAAGGTCGTGGGTTCGAACCCCGACGAGTCTGACCCAAGACTTGAAAGTGGGCAGTGATTGTTCTTTCGCTTAGCACTCGGCATTTCGAAAGGAAAGTCACGTTCTTTCGGATGGGAAATTAAAATAAACGAGGTCCCGTGTCACTGTTGGCATGGTACGATAAAGAACCCTTCTGTCATATACCATTTTTTAATTTAATCATAAAATACATTCAAAAAATGGTATATGACAATAATATACCATTTTTGAATGTATTTTATGATTAAATTCAAAAAATGGTATATGACACTTCTGTATAATGCCATCAGCGCAACGTACAGGCAACATTTCTGCACTTTCCCATGTAGCTAGCAACATCCCGATATAATTGAACTATTCTTGATTCTAAATATTTATTTATTTATTTTTTTATTTATATTATCCATTCATTATTCATGAATTTCGTTAATTTGTAACTGTTGTAACTTCATGTCATATTTATTTTATTATTTATTTATTTATTTATTTATTTATTTATTTATTTATTTATTTATTTATTTATTTATTATTTATTATTTTATTTATTTATTTATTTTTATTTAGATTATACATTTATTATTCATAAATTTTAAATATCTGTAATTGTTGTAACTTCATGTTGATTTATTAATATATATCATATGTTATATTCAGGAACAGACTAGTTTATTCAAATTCAAAACTTTATTGCATTCAGCTTATATATACTAGTATGCTTTTTGCCACAAATATACATAACTGGTGGCAACAATATGTTATAAATTACCTGTAACATGTAATATACAGAGAAACAAACAAGGTACATGTAGTAGGAAAGCATCACATATAACATAATATATATATTTATTATATATGTAAGTTTAACATTTTAAAGAAAAGTATACTATTCATATTAAACATATTTCTTTCCTCAATGTAAATGCTTTATGTAAATATTTTGAGATTTTTTCTTCATAAAGAAACATTTTTTCGTAGTCATACGAATAGTAGTTTATATAAGAAAGAGTCTTACTCTTGTTCTGGAATCCATTATTTGTGTAATGTAAATTTTGTTTGTATGTATGTATGATTACTTAATGAAATAAATACTGTTTAATATAAATTAAACTGAGTGGGGCTTTGTATGTATTTTTTTTCCACGCGGAATTTTTTTCTGAAGATTTTAAAAATGATATAACCGAAAGATTTAACCTTTTATTGAATGCACTAAACACACGTTTTAATTTTTAAAAGGGGATTTCACCGTAATAAAGCCACACAGAATGGTCATCGTAAAAGTGACCGATGAACTGGACACGGAATCATTTAGTTATTAAATATGTGTAAAACTACGGGAATTTTGAGTTTAGTGGACATTAAACGTGTGTATATAGTGACCATTCAAAGTGGTATGATAATTATAAGTTTGGGTCATTTTATTTACAAAGAAACTGTTTATTAGCAGGTCCGGGTTTAATGCCTTTAATTGACACCTTCCCTGTTAAACTAAAAAGAAGTAATTTTACCATTTAACGTCATAAACTTTATAACATTCTACAAAGCTACTTGTGAAGTTATTTAACTCAGCGGTGTCTCAATAAGCCTTTTATAGTAACTTCTTCAATATATGGCTGAAATATAGTGTGTGTGTGTGTGTGTGTGTGTGTGTGTGTGTGTGTGTGTGTGTTCTGCTTAAAGTAGTGGCCCTTTATTTTTTCAGAATACCTAAAACTGTTTTATTGATAGTTTTTTTTTTTTGAGTTTCTAGCCCACAAAACAAAAAATAAAAAATATCCACTTTTTTCCCTACATTTTAAGTCAACGTTGTAAGGTAAATGTTTTAACTTCTACCCAAATAGACATTTTATGAAATATCATTGAAGAGGAAGAAGAAGAAGACGAAGAAAAATAATATTGAACCGGGTTCAAGTGACAAATATCAAAATACAAAAATTGTGGAAAAGAAATGCATTTTTTAACCATTTTTCTTCTTCCCCCAAAATTTATACACATAATAATAATAATAATAATAATAATAATAATAATAATAATAATAATAGTAATAATAATAATAATAATTATTATTATTATTGTTATTATTATCATTATCATCATCATCATCATCATCATCATCATTATTATGCAAAATTATGCAATAAAAGTTTTGTTAGATGTACGATGGAATTTATTTTACATTTATGATAATTTTGCGCAGTTTATGTCAGTCTTTTTATATATTCAATATATAGCGGTTCAGCCATTGTAATGGTGAAAATTAACAATAGATCATTGAAATTTCAATCAAAGAAGCTTTTACGATACGTGTAAGAAGGACTAAAATCATGAACTATAAATGTGAACTAAAATCGCTTACTTTCTTAAGTTTGATTGAAGACGTTCATCTAATTGGTCATTATGAATATGTATTTATATAATTACAAATGTCAATCTAGTCGGCTAGAAATAATGTTCATAAAGTCGATAACTATGAAAACGTCTAGAATATTGACATACTGTTGTATACATTTATTACATAACAGATATACAAAAACGAAGTCCTCCAACAACTCATTCGCAGCCAGAATAAGTCTGAATAAAAGAGATGTTCATTAGGTTGATCACTATAAAAACTAGAGATACCACTGTATACATTTATCACTTACTTGATAAACAAAAACGCTGTTTTCCAGCAACCCTGTAACATACAACTTTGGTTGCGTACTACTACATCTAACCTGTTAAACTGTTTTTGATTTGTTAGAAGTTATTTGGACTTTGGTGTTCGGAATACATTTAAAACCTTTATGATTTACTTCATTTTACCATTAATAATACAGCTTTTACCATAATGCTAGGTGACGTCCAGTAATTTTATTGATATCAAAGACTTAATATAACTGATCGGATGAACAATTCCAAGCAAACCGGAGATAATGAATGTTTTTGTTCATAACTTTGGTTACGTTTATCTTTGTCTGGAAGGCTGTCTTTCACGGTTCAAAAAAAAAACTTCAGTATTGTTTTCACGGTTAATCGTTATATCAGGACGTAAAGCGTTGCGATAATCTGTAAACCGGCGAAAAAAAATACTTGAATCACCTAGGCCCACTACAATATATTTATTACAAATGGTGAAAGTTTAGATTCTTGTGATAAAATTTTACGTCATTGATTTCAACAATATTCTCATAATTCTCTTAGTTTTAAAAATCCCATTGACATTAAATTCATTTTTGTAATTTTTATACAATCCCACAGACAAGTCCCCAGGATAATTGTTGATAAGTTAAATGAAGCATGCGTATATATGTTGTTTGGGTTACTGTCTATAAAGCACTGCATTGTGGGATATAAATTCAAAACAAAACGTTGTTACAAAACCTTTGATATAATGGAGTAAATTAATGATACGTTCGTTATATTGGGAGAGAATTGATGCATACTCGCCAATACATTTCACGATCATCAGAAATTGTTACGAGACGCTGGATAATTACCGGTAATGGCGCAGTACTTATTTAATTTATGGTCGAGCGGTTACATCGCATTTTATTATCCCGACTTATGGTTAACCAACTGCATTATATGCAAATTCTAAATGGCAATAAAACTTGAGAAACGTGTAAAGTTTTTATTAATATCTGGGTATCGGTTTACGCTATTCACATCTAAAGGCATAAATAGAGGTATCGATCCCAAAGCGGTGATCCCACAAAAAAGTTCCACATGATTACCAATTATTTTGATGTAAAATTACGGATGCACTTTAGAAACAAAGAACTCCAAAATATTGTTTTACATGTTATTCAATTTTTTACTGCTTTATTTATTTATTTATTTATTTATGTTTATTTATTCATTTATCTATTTGTTAATTTTGTTTTTATTTATTTATTTACTTATATCTTGGTTTATTTATTTATTTATTTATTTATTTATTTATTTATTTATTTATTTATCAAATTGAGCTGAAAACCGATGCTACTTAATCGCTTTCATCCGAACCAGTAAAATGGATGAATGTATGAACATTATAAAATATCTTGTCATCAGTGGAATGGATGAATGTATGAACATTATAACATATCTTATCATTTATGATTTGCCATAGTTAAATTGCAACACAGCTGATACTGAAAAAAAAACAAACACTATTGTAATTTGATTTCATGGGGTTTTACGTCACAGTAAAAATATTTCACTTATATTGAGACGTCATCGGTAAAGTGGCAGAAATTTTTACCTTTGCAATGCGCAAGAAGCAAAGTGCAGGGAGGGTTCTTTAACGTGTCGCGCCTGTCGTGACCAGGGCCATCGGTTTTTAAGGTCTTATCCAAAGGACCTCGTGACGTTTAATTTCAAATGCCGAGTAATTGGCGAAAGAAGTGTCACTATTTATTTTCAAGCCTTGGTCAGACCCGACCGGGATTTGAATTCTGACCTCCCACATACCACAATTGTAGTGGAACGGCATCAATGGCTGACAAAGTAAAATAAGAATTATTTACCAACCAATCCTTAATGTTTGGCTAATGAAATTTGATATTTTTGTCATTTTGTAATTATATTACTATAAAGGTATTTCAAATGTTACATTTGATCTTACATCAAACCCTAACCGAGAACACTTGGGAATAATAAACGAAAAAAGGTGTATTTAAATTTAGTGAAATATATTGGAGCATGATCCCTAATACTGACACTACACTTATTGTGTCTTGGTTCCGAAACCTTTCCCTTCAATGTCCCCTCTTGGATCTGCCACAGTTTATAAAATGGATTAACTTCATTATTCTATCCCGTTGTCTGAATTTGATCACTTGGTTGCTAAATGGTCTAGAGCAACTGTTCAGGGATCACACTGTCTTACCAACTGGGTTTAAATTCTACTCGGGCAACTCCTAGAAGAATATGTTTGTAAGTTTGCTTGTCAAAAGAGGTTTTTTTTTCTTCTTGCAGGCCAGTTTCATGTTCGACCGAGAAATGACTCTCTCGATATTAGAGAATAATAAACTTGACTAAGGCTTAAAACTTTGTTATTTAACTCCTTTGCCTAAGCGATGCAAACGCTTTAAACAAAATAAAAATGTATTTTTAAACGAATTGAGTATTTTAAATTTGGTTGACGAAACACAATACTCTGCCCTTAGGCTAGAAATAAAAAGGTAATAAAGACACAAGAAGAATACATAATATTCTTTTGAAGTACATCGATTAATCAAAGTAGTTATTTCTATGCCAAATGTTCGAATCCAAAAAAGGTCACATCGCCATTTCATACCCATTTCAGATACCACCCCTTATCAAAACATAAAATTCGTAATACGTCAACGCGTCAATTAGGTTAGCTTTGAATCGGGGTTAGATTTCAAATTGAAGTATTAACTGTTTAAGGTTTACAAAAGATTTAATACTGTTAAAATCCCTACTCTGTGTTTTTATACTCCTAAGTTGTCTTACAAGTTTTTTTTTATACAAAGATAAAAAATTATTAATTTAAAAGAGTTAAAAGTTATTTTTTTCCAGATAACTCGATCCTATCTAGATCATTTAACAAGTGTATTTTTATACAATAGTTATTTAATAATATGATAAATTTCCTATTTGCATATTTTAAATTTTAATTGAATGAGATATGTAGGGATATTATAATTGTTTTAATTTAAAGGAGTTTTGCTCCATTGATAACACAACAACAACAACAAAATAACAGCTATAATAATAATAATAATAATAATAATAATAATTGAACAGCTGTGTGGCTTTGTGATGACTTAAGAAAATTCATTTAAGGAATGAAATTAATTTCTCTTTTTGTTATGGAAAAATGGAAGAATAGGACTTTTTAGCACACTGCATAATAAGTGTAGTTCAATTCATAGAATTAAGAAGAGTAATCAAAACTTTTGCAACTTTGATTAATAACAAGTAAAGAAAATTACATCACCAATGCGCTAGAAAAATTACAGAAAAGTAGTTCCGGTAACGGAGCTAATTCTTTCATGCAAAAATAACAGAAAAGATCTGACCAATCAAAATGCTTGAAACAAAAGAGAATTGAATCATAAATTGATAACACCAGATGTAACATTCTTGTTATATATAAAACAACTTTTTTATTTAGTAAAATGCTTAATTAATTTTTTTCTAAAAAATTGTTTTATTTAAGCCTACTTTTTTGTAAAATTAGTGGGATTATTTGGGGCCTTACAATAGATTGAATTGGAATGGGTTAATGACGTTTCAAGCCCAGTCAAAACTTTTTTATTAATTATCTCAAAGCGGCCAGTTTTAATATGGTAGAGGAAAACTGGAGTGTCAGGAAAAAACCACCGACCTTTGGCAAATCAAACCGAACTGACAATTTATCATACAGTGGGGTCTGCCGGGGTGGGATTCTTACCGTAGGCTGTGTAAGCGTGCGCATTAGCACACTTGGCCACCAAGTCCCTACCCCCTCCAATAGACAATTAATCATAACGTAACATACTAGCTCTATAATCTCTCCTAATGTTCTAAAATCAGCGATTATCTTTTGGCTAATATCTTGCCTTTCCTACGTTGTCCGTCGTCGAGATCTCTCTTTTTTTCTCCTATACTTACAATGGATTCTGAATCAGCTTATATTCTCATTATGTCTCGTACCCCTCAAAAGTCATTTATTTCATGAAAAGTCCTATATAAATCTGTTTATAGTTTTCTCTATAAATTCCATTATTGCAGGATATTGGATGATCTTGGTATTGAAAAATAAAATTGAAAATGTTATCTGCAACTGAAAAAGACATTTTTTCGACATACCATGCAACCAAGATCATTGCAAAACAAAAGATTTTTTTTTTTTAAATTACGTATAAAATCATCCATGGCAATAAAAATAATAATACAAAATTGTTTTACTTTTATCCAGACTCAAGGTTTCACCATCATTTACTCATTTACTCAACCGAGTGTACACTTACTCAAATTAGTGTATGTTTTAATGTCAATTTTTTAGACATAACACAGTTAATATTGAATTAATTCAATTAGTTTAGTGACGTCATTTAACTCATCTGTAAAGGTGTTAGTAGCCATTCGAACTCTTCAAAAAAAAAAAGAAGTAGTTGAAGATTTAAACGTCACTGAAAGTAACCACTTAGTTTCCAAAAAGTTTTTTTTTTATTTAAAAAAAACAAGATACACCCAAAAATCTTAATTTTTATTCATTTATTTATTTATTTATTCATTTTTTTTTTTTTGGCAAATCTGAACACATAAGAATTTTAACTTATCTGAAAAAAAAGAATTATTTTTAACACCGACAGTATGACGTGAATATGTTGCTTCCGGCAAAGAATTGGTGCAATATAGGCACTATCAAACATTGCAGTGAGGTCGAGGTTAAAATGAAAATACGAGTTCTATCGATGTTCTCCAAATAACTGCAACTTTTTAAAAGCACAATTTTTTTATTGGTCAAACACAATGACGTCATCTCTTGGGTTCCTTTTGGTAAAGTCTTTTATATGAGGGTTCTAGGGACATTAAAACCATTGACCCAGGTAGAAGACAGGAACAGTTGAATTGTTACCTGATGCCGTCAGTTTGCAAATAACACAGCTCGCTTTCCTTTGGGCAGTGCTCAACCTTTTTGCGCGTAGAGCTGGTTCTTCGATCAAATAGTTATCGTTTCATGTTTGCTCAACTTATAATAATAATAATAATAATAATAATAATAATAATAATAATAATAATAATAATAATAGCTCAGAATGTCATTTCTACATTTTAATATATTTGACATCATCTGTTATAGATTTATAGAGTTTCAAATTATTTATTTATTTATTCATTTTTGTTAAATCTTTCGGTAAATACATATTTATTGTCAACACAAATTATTTCTATTTTTATCCGTGCAAAATTCACCATAAAATTACAACTTAACAGAGTTGTATGACGAAAACCAGATTTTTCTCACGAGATTTTTATACTGACTAAGGGGACAATAATTTTCATCATTTTTGTAATTTTCAATCAATTTAAAATTGAATTGTAGCTATCTGGAATACAAAATACTGAATATGAATTGATTGATTATGAAGAAAACAAATTTTATAATATTTAACATTGGTCATATTCACAATCACAAAAACAACACTATCAAATTACCCCGTAAAATGTTCCTATCTCTATAGATTAATGGTTTCAATGATGCACAATTAACTTCGTTAACCAAAACGGGTGCCCTTTACCAATGATGTGAGCTATCTCTATGTCACAGACCTGTCTAGGTGATAGTCTATCAAAAGACAATTCGTATTGGTAGTAGGTTTCCAGCAGCGCAGGATAACTGGATTGACATTGGTTAAATTAAATAGCATTATTCGCTCGAGAGGGAGTATTTGCTCCCCACAGCGCCTAATCTGCTCTTATATTCGTTCCCCTTTAATTCATTCAAAATAACACAAATATTTGTGTTCCTAAAAAGGTCAAGTCTTCTAAATTACTTTGGCACAACCGGAGATTGAATTACGCTTTTCAATTTGTCATTTATACTATAAAAAGTATTTATCTTCAATAGAAAGAGGTAGAAAATTTTTTAGATCTTTCAGTATCGGTGATTGCCACGCATGCGATATGTTATGATTTTAACCAAGGTACAACAGCCGAGAGATATTAAAATCCATCACCTGAAAGATATGAAGAATGTTTGTGTAATCTGTCTGTCGAATTATTCTGATAAAATTTGATGAATTTGTTTAAATTAATCAAAATTGATTGTTTTAATACTACAACAATAATCGCAAATTTGTGATTTCGTTGGGAAGTTTTAAAGACATAGATATCAAATTTGATATTGTAAAAATTGATCATTTTATTGATTTTTTTAATTTATTTATTTATTTATTTATTTATTCTGAAAAAGGACTGTGTGCTTTTAAGAATTTAATTTCCTACACTTTTAAAAAAACATTTTAATGTTCGAAATTTCAAAAAAGTGTTGATAAATTTAAAGTGTTTTATAGAAATAGATATCGTATTTGGTGTTGTTAAAATTGAAAAATTGATCATTATTGTTATTTTTACAATTTTAATTTTTTTCGGAAAAAGGACTGTGTGCTATTGAGAATTTAGTTTCCTACTTTTTTAAACAAACATTTTAATGTTCGAAATTTTAAAAAAGTATTGATAAATTTATCTTTAATCGGAATCTTTATTCAAAAAATTGAAAGATAAAATTAAATGCTATATGAAGTACGTCTTTACAATGTAAACCAAAAAAGCCTATGCATATGCACTTTCGGTATCTAAATATTCAACTAATCATATACTAATTCAATTTTTCATGCCAACATGCCAGTATTAATATGCTTTGATATTCCACCATTGTGATATTTACTAAAACGTCTATTTCTCAATCTGAATTAAGGCCAAGGAAAAAAGTGTAACTCCGCTTTCTCTATATACTTTTACATTTTTTTTTTGGCCTGTCCTGATGTTTTTATTTCTAGTTTTGGACATTATTTATTTTCTTTTGACTGGGACGTAAATCACCATTACTTCACCCCACTTTTACCCTATTTCGTCATTAACCACCCTGTTTCACCCTCCTTTCTCCTACCTCACCCTACCTTACTTTTCCTTACCCTATATCACTCTACCCTTCCCAACCTTAATTCGCCTTTCCTCTCCCTATCCTATACCCTATCTTACTTTCCTCACCCTACCCTAATTTTATATTTCATTCTTGTCTAACGAACACATAATTTTAGTAAAATCTGTATCCAAAATTATCTTGTAAATATATAACAAATACCTGCTAAATTTTGATGTGCCATATGTGCACATTTCGGAAAATTATTCCTCATCAGTGACACTAGGGGCCGAAAAGTTTGCTAGATAAAAACATAGGTCAAAAAGTTGAAAAATAATGAATTTAAAGTTCCAAAATATTTAAATCCAAATCCAGCTAAGGAATGCTTTTGCACGAGGGAACAAACCTTAATTTTAAATAAATTTCAAAAATTAAAACGGCTGAAAATTTTGCTAATTGGTATATTTTCTGACGGCCTACTGAGTTGTGGATACCCTCGAGGAGTTTTACTCCGGCAGGGGTACCCGCTCAGGGGTAGTAAATATATAACAAATACCTGCTAAAGTTTGATGTACCTATGTGTGTCAGTAGTCAACGTAGGCATGAAGAATAAAATTCTTTTAGATTGAATGCAGATATCGTCAGCTTTTAGCGCCACCTAGGTTATATATTATTTTCCCGGTAATCCGGTTTCCTTTTTATAATAGAAAAGTCTCGTTATCTAAACAACATTAACAGATTACTTTTTTGTGAGTATATAAATTGACGTATTATATATAATAGTTGAATATTGGGGATACTTGAAATGGACTACAATGGACAATTGATCAAGTTATGCACATTGTTTTATACACGATTAACACGATTCTCGACAAAGTTGAAGCAAACCCTATTTCACACAATTGCCGTGCTATAGAACAACGACCAAAGCATCTGAAAAGGGCATAAAATACCCTGTCCAACTGAGAACAATGTCCATTTGTTTCCATCAGGGACATTTTCAAATTGACCAATTTGCTTAATACTATTTGTAATCAAAACAAAAATGAAATTTCTTGTGTTAAGTTCGGATTTTACGACGCGAAGCTGAAAAATCGGTCCTTTGGAAGCTATTAATTGGTCCTTAGAGAATGCAAAGACTCACGCAAAGTTGTATTATTACAGCTCATACGAATGGACACGATTTCATGTCTGTTTGAAATGCTCGCACCAGATGGCATTTAGTATATCAATAGGACCCTAATATAGAAATAAGCGAATAAATCTCGCACCAGTTTTTAATTGGCTTTTCTGAATTTGCAACTGAAAACATTTACTGAGCAATAGAAAACTGAATCAAAACTAAACCATGTCATAATGAGTATAATAAACGGACCTGTAGCAAATAAATCCTTATAGCATGAAATAATAAAGCCTATTTTTGACTTATCCCAAAATGCATTTTGATTTTTTTAGTTAACTGTTCGGCGTCGTTTTAGTATTTTTTTTGGATTCCTATGTTACCTAGGTGATGAAACAAAAACATAAATGAGTTTTTTTACATGAAGCAAGAAAATTGACCTTATTTGCTATGCCTAATTTTAGCATAAACTTTCTTGTCTTTTTTTCATTATTAATATCTTATAAATTTATATCTTCATTTTTAATTTTGTCCGCCCTCTGAAACTGTGTTTGAGACAAATTGTAATTATATCGACTATAATTGCAATTGCTCTTATGGCGTATGAATACATAATTTTATACGGAACTACTAACTGTGCACTATTTTTTGTAACTGGACTGACTCATCATTTAAATAATTATATAGGGATAAACATATTAAAATCATTTAAAATCATTTTAAAAAATTAAAATCTGAAAAATGCAAATGTAACTAATGAACTGTTTAAAAAGAGGTTTATAGTCGATTAAGTTACAACTTCATTATAGTGTGTGTGTGTGTGTGTGTGTGTGTGTGTGTGTGTGTGTGTGTGTGTGTGTGTGGATGTCTTTCTAAACAAGAAAACACTTTTCAAAAACTGTAAAAATTATTTGAAAATCTAGTTATCACGTTATTGACGACGAGAGGCCATAAGAGTCAACTCGACGTGTTGTATGTTTAACACCACTTATAACTCGCTTTGGCTAGCATTACAAATATCTTATTATTTCTTTATCAATCCGTCGACAGTTTGACAACTTTATGTTTTTCAGCATCTGTTCAAATGAAAACAAATTTGCGTGAAAGAAAGTGTTCTCATAAAAATAATTACTACACAAAAAGACGCCCGGTTTCCTAACTGTATCATTTTCCATTTTATAATTACACACGTTTTTTTCCAGTATGGCAGATTCGTGGGTATTTCCAATTTTAAACAATGTCATCTCGGTTTTTTATTGGTCTTTTTCAAAAACGATTTTAAAATACATTTCAAGTCTATGGAATGAGAGAAAATCTGAAACATCGTTTTTTTTATTAATTATTTTTTTAGTTTCTTTTTTCTAATTTCCTCACTCTGTAGGGGGTTCCAAAAACAACTCGTGATACGGGTGATGTTTTCATATCAGTATATCAAATTGTCTTTTATTATTGCGACAGCTGTGATTACAATAATTTTTATTTCTATTTCCTCTCTTGCCACAAAACCGCATTCTGTTATCCGAGAGGTTTATTCTGTGGTAAAACTGGGATATCTCTGAAAAGTCGTTTGCATACGTCATTACAGCTAAGCTCTTTTTAGATTCGCTACGACTCGTTAAGGATCGTGTTAATTTCGAATAATTGCATGGCCTAGATGGTATGTGAAGAGCAAATTTAATATCACTATGTCATTGCTCAGAGAGAGAGAGAGAGAGAGAGAGAGAGAGAGAGAGAGAGAGAGAGAGAGAGAGGCGTGATGGCAAGAATAAAAAAGGAAAACGTGATGGCAAAAAAAAGAAAACAATAAATAAATAAATGGCGTGTTGGCAAAATAACCCAAATGGATGAATTTGCATAAGAGCAAAATAAAGAACGGCGATGACAACATGAATGGCGTAATGTTAAAATAAAGAAGTTGAAGGCAGAAAACTAAAAATGAAAGACAGTGATGTCAAAAAAATGATGACGATGGCAAAATGTTAATTGTAACATTGGCACTCAATCATTATAGGAAGAATTTCTAAAAAAAATGTGTATGAGTGGAGTGGAGTAATGGTGTTTTACGCCCCAGTCAAGAATCTTTCACTTATTTCGAGGCGGTCAGGTTCTGGAATGATGGGGGAAACAAGAGTGCCCGGAGAAAACCACCGACATTCGGCAAACGAACTGACAAACTTTCTCACACTAGGATCTGTCTCGAGTGGGATTCGAACCCAGGCGATGGGAGGCTGCTGTGATCCGTAAGCGCGCGCTTTAGACCACTCGGCCACCGAGGCCCCAAATCGTATATGCATAAGATGCACAATTGTGCATTATGGTATGGCTTGTAATAGCGCCCACTAAGGGCGACTTTTTAGTTAAGTTGCAAGCTAAACGAGTGAATATGCCAATACACCGACCTACTACTCCTGAGGCAAACGCTTATTCATCTAGTCAGTCTAAAAGAACATACCCGATTTTAAAAATCATTCCTTACCCAAAACTAATTTCTTTTAAATTTGATACCTAAATAATTTTGTACGATTTTAACATATTCAATGATTTATGGTGATATTTCGAAGACTACTTCAAGGTTATAAGCCACTGCGGTAGCTCAGTTGGTAGAGTGCTCGCTCCGTAAGTGGAAGGTCATGGGTTCGAACCCCGGCCGGTTCTGGCCCAAGACTTGAAAGTGGGTAGTGACTGTTCTTTCGCCAAGCACTCGGCATTACGAAATGAAAGTCACGGTTCTTTCGGATAGGAACTTAAAATAAACGAGGTCCCGTGTCATGGCAGGCGTGGCACGATAGAGAACCCTGCTGCATAAAGCCATCAGCACAACGCACAGGCAAAATTTCTGCACTATCGCCTACAGCTGGCGACGTCTCGATATAAGTGAAATATTCTTGACTGGGACGTTAAACACCATTACTTAACTCAACTCAAGGTTATAACACTTATATTGTCAATATGATCATTGTTCCAAAAACTATTTTTAAATTTTGCTTAGTTAAATCTTAGTTAAGAAATGGTTTGGAAACTTGGACCAGTGGTGCACCAGTCAAGATAATTCCAGTTATATCAAGACGGTCAGTTATGGTAGTTGAAGAGAACTCGTACAGATAGAGAACCACTGAAATTAGTAATGATAATAATAATAATAATAATAATATGATAATAATAATAATTATTATTATTTATTTGGGTCTCATCATACATACAACATATAAAACATTACCACAGAAATATAAAATGTACATATGCCAGGTTTTAAAATAATGACAAAATCAATTAGTATGCGAGCTTACAAGCTTTCTCAAACCAGGATTTGATTGGGATTCAAAGCTTAGCGATGAGATCAGGACCGGTGCTTTAGCCTGACTACTCGTCCACTAAGACTATTATTGAAGCATTCGATTAACAAAATTTTTGCATGGTCCACATATTGTACAAAATCAGCATTTTGTTTTGACAGAAATTTTTTGCGACACAGAGATGACACGAAAAATATTTTTAATCAAGTGCTCACGTAAAGGTGTCGCGTGCTCACGCAAAAAATACCGCAAAATTGATCGCATGCGCACGCGAAAAATTATCACATGTTCACGTACTCACAAAAGGTACCAGCATATTCACGCAAAACTGATAACTTTTGCTTGAGCACGCCATAACTTTGACGTGAGCACGCAAAAACCTTTTGCGTAAGTTGGCAGTAGTCACGCTTGATAACGATTGCGTAAGCATGCGATAAAACAAATATTTTTCATGTCACTCCTGTGCTGTAAAGATTCGGTATGTATAGATAAAGAAGAAACCGATAAATATAATTTATCATGTGCAGAATCAAAATTCAAAGATTAAATTTCATGAATATTTGTTTTGTAAATTCGGATACCTTTGGCTAGAGAAAATACAGTTAAATTAGTTAAATAGTGACGCGTTAAAGGAGTGAACCTCCCCTCCCCTCTTTGTTAACATCGTTTCTGATCTTTGACCTGTATAGATCTTATCGCAGTATAATTAGTAATAATTATTATCTGATGTTTAAACATGAGTAAAAAAACTGATTGAAAACTAAAACATTAAAAAATTTAAATACGGGTAATAAAAATTGTTAATTTACGCACGAGCGTTTCTGAGTTGAATCATAAAATTTTTACGGCAATTTTTTTATTATTTTTTTTTTAATTTAATTTTATTTTCTTATTTTTCTTCTTTTTCTTCTTCTTCTTCTTCTTACTATTATTAATATTATAAATTATTCAAAGTTTTTATTTTATTTTATTTATTTATTTATTTATTTATTTATTTAGGTTTTGCTTTGTATTGTTTGGTCATTTTTGTCATCAACTTGTGTCGTGTTTCTCTATTGTACTAGCCGTTTGTTACTGAGTAAATGTACACATACATATTGTAGAAACAAATTTATTTTTCCTATATTTTTTTTTGTTTATTTTTCGTGTTGAGATGTTCCAAAACGATACAACAATCAATTATACCCTCCTCTATTAATTTCTCAATTATAGGGATCAAACGATTTTAAACATTTAAACATAAACAAAATGTAATTAATTTCCCAAATATTTTTACCACTTTACCTTAACACCGCGGGGGCCTCGGTGGCCGAAGTGGTCTAAAGCGCGCGCTTACGGATCACGGTGCCTCTCACCGCCTGGGTGTCCCACTCGGGACAGATCCTAGTGTGAGAAAGTTTGTCAGTTCGCTTGCCGAAGGTCGGTGGTTTTCTCCGGGCACTTCCGGTTTCCTCCACCATTCCCATAACTGACCGCCTCGAAATAAGTGAAAGATTCTTGACTGGGGCGTAAAACACCATTACTCTACTCCACTCCTAACATTTAATGATAGGAAACAAAAGACAGTCCTACTTCCGGAATTAAATAGATTAAATTTGAACTTGGATTTCGTTAAAAAGAATAAAAAGAGATATCCAAAAGTACATTTTTTGAACATATGTAAGCGCGTGCTAAGATTGTTAAAATTATACACAGAACATCGCAAAATATATAATTACACGTTCGTTCCTTAAAGGGTGAAAGGTCAAATAATTTTATCGCCATAGTAAAATAAATATGGCAATTTAAGATCAGATAAAAATCTTGCGAGCAAAAAATAAAGAGATCTATTGATGAGCGTTTAGCATAACGATTACACACACAATTAAAACTACTGCACCTACCTTGAACACCTGTTATTTATAAATAAAATTCGGTAATTCCCAAAATCAATTTTTTACTAAAAGCTGTAACTATTTTTTACCTCATTGTTTCTATAGTTTCGAGGTAACTCAAAGTATATCGATCTTTGTTTATTTATTTATTTATTTATTTATTTATTCATTTATTTATTTATTATTATTATTATTATCACTTGTTGTTGTCATCATCATATATTTATTATTATTATTATTATTATTATTATTATCATCATCACTTGTTGTTGCCATCATCATATATTTATTATTATTATTATTATTATTATTATTATTATTATTATTATTATTATTATTATTATTATTATTATTATTATTATGTTTTATCAATTTTAAAACAATCAATAAAAAAAACTTTCCCGCAGCGGTTAAAGTTGTCATAGTTATTCATACGTAATTTAAAGATTATTTCTATTAATTCCGATTAAAATCTTCAAAACCATATGCTATATTTTGTGCTTAAAGCTCTTCCTAATCAGGCTGTTGCCAGTGTCAAATATTTGATAATAATGTTGTCATGTGCAGAATTTTGAATTTTTACAAAAAGAAATACTCTGCACACGACACTGACTGTAACACATGGGTGATAATTTTTCTTTGTTATTGCTAGGCGTTTAACAGTTTTGGTGCCCATATTATAATTAACATTTTGTTTTGGGTGGTTGTTCTTTCTTATTTTCTTATTAATTAATTAATTTATTTATTTATTTATTTATTTATTTATTTATTTATTCATCCATTCATTTATTTATTTATTTTTACAGATAAGATGTCACTATCATAAGTTTCCGAATTTTTTCATGATTAGTTTTTTTACACATTAGGTGCATAGTAACATTTTCTTTTCGGTGTTCTTTCTGTTATATATAGTTTTTGTGCCAATATACAAGTTTGATTCTTAATTGGTAAAAAAAATAGGAATGAACTATTTTATACTTACCAAATCCACTGAGTTATGCCTTAGTCTTGTCTTGTCTTGTCTTGTTATTTACTTATATTGTATTACGTTCTTAGTGACGTTGTCCGTCTCTAAACAAGGGCATCGGTGCCCAAGTGGTCTAAAGTGCGCATATAGAACATAGTGCTTCTTATCGCCTAGGTTGGGGCCTCGGTGGCCGAGTGGTCTAAAGCGCGCGCTTACGGATCACAGTGCCTCTCACCGCCTGGGTTCGAATCCCACTCGGGACAGATCCTAGTGTGAGAAAGTTTGTCAGTTCGCTTGCCGAAGGTCGGTGGATTTCTCCGGGCACTCCGGTTTCCACCATCCCAGAACTGACCGCCTTGAATTAAGTGAAAGAGTCTTGACTGGGGCGTTAAACACCATTACTCCACTCTCCACTCTCACCGCCTAGGTTTAAATCCAACTTAGACAGATCGTATGTGGTTCGCTTGCCAGAACTCGGCTGTTTTCTCTGAGCAATTCAATCTCCGCTACCGTCCTAATACCGAAAGTCTCGATATATGTAAAAACAAATTGTAAAAACCAACTCAACTTACCTATCTCTGAACATGTATGGACCACTCTAGTTTCACTATTTTTCTTTAACTATGATTTTTGTTAACTTGAATAAAACAAATCTTGGCAATCTCTTTTGAAGTGTGAATTAACATTTTTGAAAAATCTTGTACTAAATGTTATTACTTTGTATAAGAAGAAATTGGCATCTTAACTTTATTTATATCTTAACGTTTTATAACATTATATAACATTTTATAACATTATATAACATTTTATAATATTTTATGACATTTTATAACATTATATAACAATTTATAACATAGTATAACATTATATTTGTCGCAACATTTTATAACATTATATTTGTCGCAATATTTTATAACATTATATAACATTTTATAACATTTTATAATATTTTATGACATTTTATAACATTATATAACAATTTATAACATAGTATAACATTATATTTGTCGCAACATTTTATAACATTATATAACATTTTATAACATTATATTTGTGGTAAAGCTGCATTTAGTTCTCCTATGCATAATATTTAAACGGTGCGATTTCTCTTAACTATGCCTATCATGAAAAATGTAAAACATTTTGTACTTGGTTCCATGATAAAACCTTTACTTACGTTGAAATTCACGGGGAAACCTACCGCTACTTTGATTTACCAAAGATCTTTTTTTAGAATATTGGTCACGTGATTCTTTATCGAAAACGAGGCAACGTCAACAAACACAGCAATTTACAGCCATTTTTCTATCTGACCTGACCGATTCCGAATCCTTAGAGTCAGTTTGTCCTAGTTGGTGTTTGTTCTTTTCTTTGATAATTCTGTTGTCATTCTCGTAGGAACAAATTTTCTTTCTGCAGACGTCATTGTTTACATACATGTTGCGCATGCACCAAGATGTTGAATAAGATTTTATCGAGTTGCCCCAAGCTTTTAGGATTTCCATTTAGTATGGGCTAATAAGAGTGACCTTTATAGCAAAAATACCTGTTAAATTTTTATGTGCTATATGTTCACATTTCGGAAAATCATTCCTCATCAGTGACACTAGGGCCAAAAAAGTTTGATAAGAACATAAGCCAAACAGTTGAAAATTAATGACGAACGTAAGAAAATGAATTACACAAAATCTAATAGCAATCAATATATTGATAAAAACTATTTTTTGAAAATTATTTTATTTTCCATAATGGGTAAACTTAAAGTTCAGCTTGAATATTAAATTTCAAAGGTTAAGTTTGATTTAATGAAATTTTAGATGAAACTTGACCACAGTTTCACAATCATTCCTTAACTAAGATATTCCTTTAGTTTAATTCGGCAATTTTTGACAGTCTTTTATTGAGCTATGGATAAACATTGCTAACGAAACTTAACAGAATTTATAAACTTAACCGATTCTTAAAAAATGATATTTTATATTTCTAAATAGATTAACAATTAACAAAACTTTAAAATTTGTTAATTACCAGAGTTAAGTCTTAAAAATCTCATTAAGGAATGATTTTAAAACCGAGAGCTGGTATTCTAGCGTTTGTCTTCTCGAAATAATATTGTTATATGCTACTTTTGAATGTATTATTTAATAAAAATTCCAAAGTAGCACTTGACAGTATTTATCAAGAAATAGTTTTTTGTTATCTCGAAATAGTATTTCGATACTTCGTAACTTGGGTTACATTTTAGGATGTATTTGTTAAAACAAAGAAATAAGTTTTCAGTCTTTCATTTAAACAATTTTGCAGCCTTACAAAGCTTATGGTGTATTTTATTTTATTTTATTTTTTATTTCTATTTTTTTTCATTGAAAAGACTAGTCTGATAAAAAAAAATAATCGAAAGATCCAAATTAAAATGCCATAACAGTGAATTATTATTATAATTATTATTATTATTATTATCATTATTGGCAAATATTATATTATCAGACACTATCTTAATTTTTTAACACTTACAAAGTTTAACTACCCTTTCATGTGCAAGTTTTTGAATATTCTGTATCATAAAAATCCAAAATCTAGCACATGTCAATTGCAGATAAATAAAAATCTATTAATAGTATATTAATTAATTTGTTTATACTAATATATATATATATATATATATATATATATATATATATATATATATATATATATATATATATATATATATATATAAGCTACATTAAAACCCGCAAATTTTAATATTTCAAATTTAAATACACAAAAAAAATCAATGTTTTAAACAAAAATGCGTTTAAACTTAAAAAAACCACCATATTTTATAATTTTAAAATTCCAAAACACCACGACGATGGATAAATGTGATCCCGCTCAACTGAAGTTTTTCACATTAATTGGATAAACCTGCTAGATTTTGTTCTCTATTCAGTACATTTACTAGACGGTTTAAAGAATCACTTGACTTAATTTACCTTCAATAAACTCCATGCTGTTTATTTGCGGGTATAATACTACCCTCTTAGAGCCGAGTATTTATGACAAAAAGACTCCCTGTTAATAAAATGACACTATCCGAGAGCATTCCCGGGGATCCAATGTAATAAATAACATAGCCGTTTTGTATGGAGATTTCTATAGACTGGTTGACTTACTCTTCTGCTGTAATTTTTTGAGAAGGAGAGAGAGAGAGAGAGAGAGAGAGAGAGAGAGAGAGAGAGAGAGAGAGAGAGAGAGAGAGAGAGAGAGAGAGAGATTTAATGGGGTTTTAAGTTCAAGGCAAGAATATTTTACTTATATCGAGACGTCACCAGCTAGTTAAGTAGCAGAAATTTTGACCTTTGCAGTGCACTTAGGGCAATATGCAGGGATGATTCTTTAACGTGTCATGCCGGCCGTGACAGGGGGCATAGGTTTGTAAGACCTCATCCTAAGGACCCAGAGAGAGAGAGAGAGAGAGAGAGAGAGAGAGAGAGAGAGAGAGAGAGAGAGAGAGAGATGTAAAATAATAACCCGCGTTATTTTGTACTCACTTTGGTGTAATGTTTATCCTTATAAGATTGTTTTTCTTATTTTTTAAATAAATATCCAAGAAATCGAACAATGCATTGCTATAACATGTAAATGGCTTGTGTATTAACACTCAGATAAAAAAAGAGAGAGCACTGGTACAAAAAATCGTTAATATCAAATGAACTTTTTCTTGAAATGAAAAAGAAAACATGGCTTTGTCTCGAAGAGCTGTGGAAAAAAATTGCTGATGAGGCTTTAAACAACGTTCTCTAAAAACTAGGGCTGATAAGAACAAACGGCAATAATCAGTGAAAATTTGTCACTTCCTTTCATATGTAAATACCTTTCTTGCCTCTGGTCTTCTTCTTCTGTTGTTGTTATTGATATTATTGACGTTGTTGATGATGATGATGATGATATTGTTGTTGTTGGCATTGTTGTTTGTGTTGTCGTTGATATATTTGGTGTTGTTGTTATCGTTGTTGTTGATGATGATGATTATATTGTTGTTGTTGGCATTGTTGTTTGTGTTGTCGTTGATATATTTGGTGTTGTTGTTATCGTTGTTGTTGTTGTTGTTGTTGATGATGATGATGATATTGTTGTTGTTGATATATTTGGTGTTGTTGCTATCGTTGTTGTTGTTGATGATGATGATATTGTTGTTGTTGGCATTGTTGTTTGTGTTGTCGTTGATGTACTTGGTGTTGTTGTTATCGTTGTTGTTGTTGTTGATGATGATGATATTGTTGTTGTTGGCATTGTTGTTTGTGTTGTCGTTGATGTATTTGGTGTTGTTGTTATCGTTGTTGTTGTTGTTCTTTTTCTTCTTCCTCTATACACGTATACACCGTAGTATTAGTGGTTTTTTCTTTTGTGCTTATACATCTTATACATGTAGCTTTCTGTCATTTTCTTTATTCAATGGCCTTTCATTTTTTTATTGCTTTTGACTGATTCATTATTTTTTTATTTTCAACACTGTAGTCTTGTTTTATCATTTTAATGTAAAAAAAGAAAATTTTTAACTGAACACGTTTCCCTGGCCAAGAAAAAAAAACACTATAAGTTAATGATTAAAAAAGCCAAAAGAAATAAAAGGGAGAAAAAAGAAAGAAAGGAAAACGCATAATTTTTGTAAAAATTACAAATCTTGGTAGCAGTTTGTCTTTAAATCATTTCAAAGTAAGCCACTGCGGTAGCTCATTTGGTAGAGTGCTCGCTCCGTAAGTGGAAGGTCGTGGGTTCGAACCCCGGCCGGGTCTGACCCAAGACATGAAAGTGGGTAGTGACTGTTCTTTCGCCAAGCACTCGGCATTACGAAATAAAAGTCACGGTTCTTTCGGGTGGGAAGGGAACTTAAAATAAGCGAGGTCCCGTGTCATGACAGGCATGGCACGATAAAGAACCCTGCTGTATAATGCCATCAGCGCAACGCACAGGCAAAATTTCTGCACTTTCGCCTATAGCTGGCGACGTATCGATTTAAGTGAAATATTCTTGCCTGAGACGTTAAACACCATTACTCAACTCAACTCTCATTTCGAAGTAATATTGATCAATGATTTTGATTCAATTTTTTAATGTAAATCTACATTTAAATCCTATCAGAAGAATTAGTTCCTATCAATTAAACATTTGTAAACTTTGATCAAAGTTTTTGATCAAATATTTTGATAGTCTGAATGCCCTACAAAGTGACTTTGATCAAAGTTTTAGGTAGAATAAACCTACCTTAACACCGCCGCATAATCATCCATCAGATCAATGGAGTAATGATATTTTAAAATACCACCTTGGTGGCTCAGAGGTTCATCGTTTGCCATTGAAGTAAGAGACCATAGGTTTAAACACTTGTCGGGCATATATGTTAATAATGCTTTTTTTAAAATTTCAGATACTGGTTTCTGGCCTGGCTTTCAGTATTTAAAGTATGAAACATTGACTGGGGTTCCGGGTGATGCGACCATGGGAGTGGTATACCTGTGTGCGGTGCACTGACACTAGCTCATTTATACGGCACTGAGCGAGTGTTAGTACAAAACAGACAACAATAACACACTACCACATCTCACCCATGTACAAACTTGTTGCTTACATCAACGTTTCAACATTTATAAACGTGTCTTGTAGGAAATCGTTGAAAAATTGTTAATGCGACGTTAAACAACAAAACAACCAGGCAACCTTGATAAAAAATTATTTCACTTATATCTAGACGGTCAGTTCTGGCAGGGTGACGGAAAAAACCTACATGTTCCTTCGAAAATCTTACAATTTTTCTCACGCTTGGATCTGTCCAGAGTGATGTTGCAACCTAAGCGGCTGTGATCCTTAAACGCGCGTGTGGGAGCTCTTGGCCATCCAAGACCATATATATATATATATATATATATATATATATATAAAGGATAAAGAAACAATTTACACAATTCTTTTATGATGAACGAAATAACGAAATATATCGTACGATCAAAATGATTTAAAGAGGGTATCGCAATAGGCCACACCAACCGATTCATCTTTCAGTTATAGATGATCATAAATCAGGGTAGAACAGTTCCTTTGAGCAAGTTATGGCGGAAAACGCACTACAAGCATAATAAAGAGTTTGAAGTCTATTAAAATAGTGAAAATACGAGTGACAAATTCTAGTGCTACAGGCTAAAGGTTAATATCCCCTATGGTCCCCCATGGGGAGGATAGTACATTAACCACCCAAACTTTTATACCCTAAATTGTCGGCAAGTTCCGATGGACGAATTCACGCGTAGTCTTAATGAAAGGGAAGTTTATTTTAAAGCGATATCCAGCAAGGTTGAGGCGCCAGACACAGTCTTTCAAATTGAGTTTAATTTTAGAAATAAAAATAAAACACAAAATGGAAACTGCGTGGTACGAGACGATGTGTTCATATAATTTTGATAATTTTTCATTTTATTTAATTTTAAAAATGATTTTCATGAGCTGACACATATTTTTTTCAACATAAAATATGTACCGAAACTAATTTTTGTTTTTTATAAATAATATATACATAGATACATACAATATAATTTTTTGTAAAAAAGCAGACGAACCATATATCGAATATATCAAGGAAAAAGTCGATAGTTCGAATAAATATAAAATAATAATAATAATAACATCAACAACAACAACAATAATAATATTGATTGATAATGATAGTGGTGGTGATGATGATTACACTAATAAACTTATTATATTGTTGTTGTTGCTTGATATCAGTAACATACAAATTGACCACCCTTAAATCGCATATAAACGAGAGAGAGAGAGAGAGAGAGAGAGAGAGAGAGAGAGAGAGAGAGAGAGAGAGAGAGACTTGATTTGATTCAATGGTGTTATACGTTATACATGAATATTTAACTTGTATCGAGACGTCACCAGCTATAGGTGAAGTGGCAGAAATTTTTATCTTTGCAGTGTGCTTAGGGTAATGTGGAGGGAGGGGTTTTTAACGTGACATAGGGCATCGGTTTTAAGGTCTTATCCGAAGAACCAGTTGATAAATGGTGGAGAAAACCGGAGTATGGAGAGAAAACCACTGACCCTCATCAAACTGACAAAACCTTCCCATTACGATTAAGAGATTTGTTTGCAACATAGACGACGAGAGGCGCTGTGATCTGCAAGTTATCATAACCCACTTGGCCACTACTGTCACCAAATACACCAAGCTTTTAAATATGCAGATATATAGATTTAATCTCTCTCTCTCTCTCTCTCTCTGGAATTAATTACAAATTTCGGTATGCATTTTATAATTATTTTATACAACCAAGATGATGTTCCAGTATTTCCTTTCAGAAATACTTTGTTACTCGTCATCAATTAAATATTTAAAACTAAGTCACGCAAACAATATAATATAATCATTTAGAAAGAACACCTGTGAAACATCCTACATTATTTTTTTTTCATTCTATCCGAATGTTTATAATATCGCTGCGGTGTTTTAGTGTTCACAAGTTCACATCTGCATTTAAAGTGGCATTGTCGTAAAGAGTTATATTGACAGTGATCGTATCGATATCAAGTCTCGGGTCAGAGGTCATTGAGATGCTCGGGTATAAGTTAGTGTATCACGATACAAATTACACCCACTTAACAATTATCTTTTCTTATATGTAGCTAAATATGGGTAGAGAAATTTACATCAAAGAAACTCTTAAAACGAGGCTAGAATACCATTTTAAGTGAATACTTTACCCAAGTATGGGATTACGAAAGCGTAAAAATGATGAAGAATTTTCTTCGGCCCTTAGCATAAGACGACTTGATAAACTATTAAATTAAATGTTTATTTTTTTTATTTTTAATGGGCGTTTACTAACATTGAAACACTAACCCCTTTTTTCAACGTTTTAAGAATAAATTACTTAATTTTTTTTCTCTGCATCATATGCTTCTGTCAGCGAGGTAAAGACGCTGAATAACTGTTCCTAAAATCGGCACATTTAGGTTTTCTAATCTATACATGTACTTCCAGCCAATAACGACCTCCACTACTATCCCCCACCCCATAAAAATCATGAAGAGGTTAAAAAACTCTGTTCGTCAACCTGTCTGCCTGTCTCATTATCGAGTTAGTGTCATAACGTCAACATGTATGAATGTATTTTGATCAAACTTGGCACAAATGTATACCAACCTATTGTAATAGCCGAAACTTCCAAATCTACGGATGCATTTTGATCAAACTTGGCACAAATGTATACCAACCTATTAGCCGTAACTTCCAAATCTACGGATGTATTTTGATCAAACATGGCATAAATGTATACCAACCTACTGAGAAGATGTATTGCATTACAAACTTAGATGTGTAGGTCAAACGGTCAAGGTCACGAGGTTAATTCTTTTATTTTGCCCCGGTAACCGATGTTAATGTCGTGCTACTTTTGAATTTTTATGAAACAAGTTCACAAGTAGCACATGACATTGAAAAACGGGGACGTTTGTCAATCGACGGACCGTTCTATTTGTAATGAACTCTTTTACTTCACATGGACTGAATTAAAATTGAAACCTTTATTGATCACGTAATAGCAAAAAATAGTATATGAAGTACATGTATATTGTAATAATTCCATGTAGGATAGAGAAATCTCCCTCGATGGTTTAAAAACTTTAGATACGAGTCATGCAACTCTGCTCTCACAGACGTATATTCTTTGTTTGTCTCCCATGTGATTTGTATATGTTTTCTAGCTGGTTATGAAAGAAAAAAATCTTCAGTTGACATTAAAACGAGAAGTTTAAATAGACAAAAGTGTCATTTATCTATACATGTATATTATTGGCAGGTAACCTTTATAGAAATTAACAACGGAAATGTCAATCAAAATTGATTGGTCTATGCAGTTTCAACGGAAAGGCAAGACAATGAAAACGATTACATTGCAGAAGAGTTAAGCGGGGTGATGTGTTTGACGCCCATTTTTTTTTTTTTCACTTACATCAAGTCGGTCAGTTTGAGGTAGGTAAGGGAAAACTGGTCGCCCGGAGAAAACATAAATTTTCGGCAAGTGAAATGACAAATATTTAAGGAATACCCAAAGTGGGGATTTGAACCCAGGTGGTGAAACAGAGAGTCGTTGTGATCAATATTGGGGGTTATTTTACGATATTTTACGACAATGTGAAGATTTTTATATAGCAATAGACGGTGTGGTTTGTTCTGTAAAGATGGAAAAAAAACTTATCCCCCCCCAAAAAAAAACACCACAAAAATAAGGTGACAATAATCTAGCACCATGCGTTATGTTGTAAGCACCAGAAATTTCATCATACAGCACCAACCGTAACGTCTTACAGCACCAGGCATAATGACTTAGGCACGAGATATTTCATCATATGGCACAGGTATTGCACCATACAGCACCAGGTGAAATGTCATACAGCACCAGGAGGTATGTCGTAAGCACCAAACATTTCACCATACAGTATTAGGCGTTACGTCATACAGCACCATGGATTTCATATACAGCACTATGCATTATGACATAAGCACGAGATATTTCATCTTATGGCACCAGGTGTTACATAATAGAGCACCAAGCGTTATTTCACAAGCACCAGACGTTATGTCGTGAGCACCAGAAAATTAATCATCCAACACCAGGCGTTACGTCATACAGCCTCAGACGTTACGTTAAACAATACTAAGTGTTAGTCACACAACATCACGTGTTACGTCAAGCAGGATCAGAAGTTATTTCATCCATCACTAGGCGCTATACATACAACACCAAGCCGTAGTTTTACAATCAATCCTTAACTAAGATTTCCTTACTTAAATCAAACAAATTTAAAATCTTAATTACTTCCATAATGAAACTCGCCAGAGTACCACGTGATCAATACCTCTTAACATTTGTGCGGAATAAAATGGATAAAGCTTACGTCAAATATTCCCGAAATACGTCGTTAATACGGGAAAACGTCACTTTATACGATTCCATTGCCAATAAAAATAATTGTCCCGCACAAATGCTATGAGGTATCACGTGATGGTCGGGGGGGGGATTCCAATTTAAAAATATTTAAGAATTCAAGGCGTCATTTTAAAAATCGTTTTAAACTTTTAACATTTGTATTATAGTTTGTCAAAAATGTTTATTCGGTTTTTTTTCAGTAAAGATTGCTTAAATTTTCTAAATTTAATTTGAGAAAAATCTTAGTTACGAAATGATGTGTAACTTGGGCCAGGTGTATATTGTACAGCAGCATATAGAACCTATCAAAACATATAATAGCATAATTAATACTGTGTGTGTAGCTTGTATCACACGGGTTGAAAAGGATTCGCTAGTGTACCACGTGATCAATACCTCTTAACGTTTATGCGGAATGAAATGGATACTGATTACGTCAAATATTCGCGAAAAACGTCGTTATTAGGGGAAAACGTCACTTTATGCAATTCCATTGCCAACAGAAATAATTGTCCCGCACAAACGCTATTAGGTATCATGTGATACACTGGCGAATTCCATTAGAGATATTTCAGCAGCTGGCAACAAAAGGAAAAACACTGTATGCATGATATTCGAGAATGATCATTATGTAGACAAAATGAAAGCACAAAAACATAAAATCTTTTCAAACAATATTATAAATTTTATTATAAATTTAAAATTATTAAACATGAGTGATATTATAAATATAATGAATTTATATTTAAAACAGAATATCAACTAACATTAACTCTGATGATCCTAGAATTTTACCTCAATTGTGACTGGGTAACATAAAAGGGCAAAGTAAGGGCAACCAAAAAAAAAAAAAAAAAAAAAAAAAAAAAAAAAAAAAAAAAAAAAAAAAAAAAACACATTTTTATATAACTGTTCATTATATATAAAAGAATAACATTATTATGCACCCCCCTTCAAACGAGAACCACTGGGGTCTTAATAGTGGTCTCCAAAAATTAACCCACACTGAAAAAAAGACAAACCACATCTATTATTTAATATTTCTAGAAAGTATATAAAACGGAACAAAGCAAATACAATATATCTGTCCCCACCCCCACCCCACCCCCACACGTCCCCCCTCTTTGCTTTTTCCATCTGGGGAATATCACTAGTGACTATTAACATTTCAATTGGGCAGACATTAGACACAGTGACTAACTTTTCAGTGTACAGTGGTGGGGTTTAAGTACACTTGTAAGGTTTGTTATCATCCCAATATAATCACTATGGGTCTGTTTTGTTGTAATGTTGTTTAACGTCAGATCAGCAATTTTTCATATAATTAATCTCTAAGGGTTAATCTAAAATCAAGTTCAGGATGGCAATCAGCATTAGGAGGGGAGAGTATAGAATGGTTCACATTATGCCAGGATTTTGTGAATTGGTGAGTGGTATACTTTTCTTAGGTATTCTGACTCTGTGAGCTCAAAAGGCAGACCATAATGTACAATTGCACATCTCACACATACCTGGGCCCCAGTTTCACAATAATTTACTCAATTGAGGGTAAAAAAAGTATACCACTCACCAATTCTCAAAATCCTGCCATAGTGTGAAACAATCTATACTCTGCCCTTCTAATGCTGATTGCCAGGCAAAGAATCATTTTCTCAAATTTTTTTCTCTTGTGTATGAATCAGGCTTGGAGTTCAAACCCACAACCACCTCCTCTTAAGGTCGACATTCTACCACTCAGTCATCAAGATATTAGTTATTCTAATCATTAAAGAAGGTAAGGCAACTTAAGGATCGAGTATTAATTATTAATAAATAAATAAATAAATGAAAAATTTTATATATATATATATATATATATATATATATATATATATATATATATATATATATATAAATTTTTTATAGTTATTAGTAAAAATGTATTCATGTATCACATTATATTTTATTTCAAAATAGACTGAGCAAAATTCTGTGTCTTGATATGTAAATATATATCAACAACAGCAGTATAGTATATAGATAAAAGTTATCAATGTGGACGGATCCTTGTGAAATAAAACAATTCAATCTATTCTAACTAATATATATATAATTATAAACTTTAAATATAAATTGATTTGCAGTATCACACAAAACAACAATATTGTTAAGTAACTATGCATGTATTTACAGCTACAATAGTTCATCAAGGTATATAGGGTAAGGGAGACAACTCAAAGAAATAATTTTCAATACATATTTGTGGAAACCACGAAAAAAATCAATTTAAAAAGTCGATAATATCACTGAATTTTAACATTCAAATTAAATTTGAACTCTTCATTCAAATAAGTTGTTAGGAGAAAGTTTCCTATAATAATAATAATAATAATAATAATAATAATAATAATAAAAAATTGAAAAAAAAAAATTAAAAAAAAAAAGCTTTAGGCTTGTAATAAATACTGATACAGTAATTAACATCATATTTATGATTTTTTTTTTTTTTTTTTTTTTTTTTTTTTTTACAAATGAATAGAGAAGTTAAAACATAAAAATGTCAAACTTGATCTGTGAGATTTGAAAACATCATTTAACTGGCACTAGACAGATCTTCACAACTAATAAATTTCATTGTAGTATTCACATAGACTAGTATCTGTTCAATGGGACTAGCATATGCATTTATTTATCAGTCTAACTTAAAATACATAAAACTGTTACCATAGTTACAAATAGCAAGAGATTTTGCGTGGAAACCATGGTGTGATTGACAGATTGTTGTTTATCCCCAAGATTCAAAGCCATTTATGCAGATCCTAATTGAAAAAAGTTTGTCAGTTAGCTTATCAAAGTTCATTAAATTTCTCTGGGCATTGTGGTTTCCTCCACCATTCCAGAACAGACTGCCTTGATATATAAGATAAAGAACCTTGATTGGGACATAAAACACCATTACTTCACTCTACACCAAAGTTTGACTGATTGAGAGATGGGCTGAAAAAAAAAAACAAACTAGAAACATAATAAACTTACGCAGAAAATTTGATTCCTCAAAAAAACTTAGTTAGGATTCATGAACAAAATTTTGTTTAACATAAAGCTGTTGTAACAACATGGCTGACACATGCACTTCACTTTTAAATGTACAATGTATTTTGTATTTTTGTTTTGCTATTTCTTAATTTTGAAAATATAAAATCACAATCTGATAAATATCATAACATCTCAACTAAAAGAAAAGAAATAAATATTTACTTTAAAAAATTCACAAAACAACCCAAAAATAATTTAGAAATATTCTCTTCTGCATCATAATGGTGTTCCAAATAATAAGAGGGAATTCCAAAAAAGATAAATCTTATTAACTTTCAATTGGAACACCACTTGGCCTTTTCTGTCATACCTCAAAAAAAGTTTTTTTGAGAAGTTTGATGAAAAAGGCTGAGCAATGTTCCGATTGGTTAACTCTGAATCAAGTCAAGATATTGAAGTAGATTACCGCTTCGGTTAAGCCGATCACATTCAATCAGCCACTTTGGTAAAGCTAGTTGTGACGCTCAATTCCAACAAACAGACAAACCCATAAGCAAGACAGGATTAAAATAGTAAAGAGTTTACAGACAGAAAAAAGGAAATATAAAACATATATATTAATATAAAAAATTAATAAATGACTTTTTAAGTCTTTATAAAAATCTATACACATTGTTACATATAAACTTTAACAAGAATTTCACAGATTTAAATGTCTCGCCTGGTTAGTTTTTGATTGAGTAGTAAATGTATTACTTTAACATAAACTTTCACATTTTGATATGCCACTGACACCGGAAAAGTAACACCCTAAGTCTCACCTTATGGCCATGCCAGGCTCGACAAAAATTGCTGCCAAATAAAACAATATCACAGAACAGTTGAGAAATTTGTATGTACATACAACAGTTTGTCAACATCTCAAAATAACATATAAATCCTTTAAAAAGAGCTAATAATTTTGCCTCTAAGTTATAATAAAAATTGAAATTTTAATATCCTATCTAAATAAAGTGTAAAAATAAAGTTAACATTATTTTTGTCAAAAGGCTCAAAACTACACACTTGATTTAAATCTATGATGACCAATATTCTTAATATGATACTGAAGCCACACTGAATGGTCAATTTATGTCTAGTATTGGTCATTTTAAGTTTCCTACTTAAAAAGTAAAAGTGAAAAAAAAATGTGGTGATAATTGAAAAGGCACTAAATTTTGTGAATTAAAAGTTCTTGAATTTTACATTTTCAGGGATCAAACATGTGATAAAATTGCCTAAAAATGGCATAAAATATAAAAATTACCAGTAGTATAATTTGCTATCTTTACTGCACATGAATCAAAATAAGAAAAATACCATAAAATAAACCCAATAATATATCCTTTAATGGTCAAAAGATATTTATATACTTCATCTTTATTTCTGATACCAATGTATTCACTTTTAGGAGCCAAATAGGGGCCTTATCAGATATATAATAGTACTCCTCTTATAATGTCACAGCAATGATATTGTACAGTGCAAGTTGCCAAAATCCATTCTGACTAAAATGGTCTTGAATGAACTACCATATTGTACCAGGAAAATAACTACTGTAAAATATGAAATTTTCACATGTACTTTATTTTCGTGATATTCGCAATGAAGCTCCAAAATCGCGAAAATAAAATGTGCAAAAATCAATGTGGGTATTAATAAATCAAAATTATTACGTGTTTATTTAGAGAGGCTCACTACAGGAGATCTCGAAAATATCATGCAGCGAAATTACTTACAAAGTAACTTCGCGAAAAAAGATGCTGTAAAAGTAAAGTCTTTTACAGTACTGGAAGAGCTGGCATTAAAGGGATATAATTGGATTTTTCTAAATCTAAATAATTTTTAAAAAAAATTTTTGAAAGGATATTATATATTATGATTACTTATACATGTATTTCAGCATAATTCATATTACAAGAGATAACCATAAAAAAAAAACAAAAACAAAAACTAAAAAAAAACCAATTATGACAGAGAAACAACAACAACAAAAAAAAAAACCAAATAAAAAACAAATGAAAAAAAAAATCAAAACAAAAATGTAAGGCAACCTTAAATGCATTTGCATCAACCAGATCGTGCTACGCTGCACTGGTCTACTTCCTTGAAACGCAAGCATATGGTAGTGCTCAACAAAACTGACATTTGTTTACATAGATACAGTGTGTTAGTTACCAACAACGACATAACTAGAAAAGTCTTCCACTTTCCTACGTAAAAAATATAAAAAAAGAAACAAAAAAGAAATATATATAAAAAGAATCAGAAACTAATTTAATAGAAAATACTATGATTTTTAAAAAAGAAAGAAAAGCTGACTGATTAAATCAATGAGCTTTTCTTTTTAATTATCACAGAAAATTCAAAAGTCAACCAGACTCTTATTTTTAAGAATTATAGGTCTAGTGGCATTGATGAAATTTGAAGTCCTCAAGCAAATAGACCACCGAACCCGTTGTTATTTCACATTCTTGTTTGACGGCTTCTTCTCAGATAGAATTCTATAATTTGTAATGCGTATGTTCTAAAAGGAGCCATGGCAAGTCAGAGTTCAGTCCCTTTTTAAGCCATGACACTCTTTTTTCATTCAAACAGATGTCATGTCAGTTGTGTGATAAACACCGGCCCATAAATGTCCTTGTTTCTTCGTCTCAGCTTCCTTCCCTTTCCCGTACAGAGAATATTGTGTTATTTTTGAGATGTCATTAAACCCCTTCCTTTGAACCATAGGTATAGTAACCACACCCATCAACTCGTCTTTAATTATATTATAATTCCATACCTAAAAAAAAGACATATACATGTATAACATAAATATTTACTTATTAAAGCAATCATTCTCCTTTAGGTTTAGTGAAAATTCACTAATACACATATCTTTGTTAATGCTGTTTTTATACCTGATTAATTTTGCACTAATCCAGACGAAAGAGAGGGTGGGGGTGGAAGGGGTGGCCAAGTAGCCATGTTGTCTAAAGTTTGACTGGGCTGGATAAATAGTGTATAACACTCCAGAAAAGATTCCTTCACTTATATTGAGGCAATCAGTTCAGGGATGGTGGAGGAAACTGGAGTGCCAAAAGAAAACCACAGACCTTCAGCAAGCAAACTGACATACCTCTCAAACTAGGAGTGGTATTCAAACCTAGGTGTTGAGAGGCACTGTGATCAGTAACCACACCCTTAAGACCACCTGACCACTAATGCCCTTCTAAGAATCAAAGAGTCTCTCACTGTTTTGGTTCAAATCCCACTTAAGCAGATCCTAATGTGAAAAAGTTTGCTTGTCAAAAGTCAGTGGTTTTCTCTAAGAACTCAGGTTTACTACACCATTCCAGACCTGACCAAGTCTATATAAGTAAAAAGATCTAAAAGAAGCAAAAAAACACAATCCTTTACTTCATGTAAACAGATTTACAGAAAATTTTCTATTTAAAAAACCTTTGGAGTCCTTGATTTATAAAAAAGATCATTTCAATGAAATAATTTGTATAAAACAGCAAATTTTTTAATCCCCCCCACACCATTTGTAATCTTAAAATATTTGAAAAATAAATTACTACTCACCTCAATAATAATATCTTTATTTGGATCTTTATGATAGAATGTAATTCTGTTCTCCCAGACTGGGTTCAATGAATCTTGACAATATCGAGTTTTGACCTTTTGACCTTCACAAATCGCTAAGCAGTAAGGGTCAGATGCTGAAACAAAAAAAGTAAAATACATTATAGGTATATGTTAACTTAATTAGCTTTTTAAGCTTTGTCAATTGCAATAATTACAAAACACTGACACACAAAAAACAATGGTTTCAATATTAATTTAAATGAGAAAATATGAAAAAAAAAATGAATGGAATGGTTTTGGTATCAGTATGTAAAATTTTTCAAAATTAACACTTATTTCAGTCCTTGACTGTAAAATATCATATTTACCCATTATCACTTATATACCTGCCATTTGAGTTAGTAAGGAGATCATGGTTGCTCCCATTTCTGCCCTGGGTTACCATTACATTGAACTATCACTACTTGTGTAAATGCTATTCATATTGATAGCCATTTATAGGTAGTATGTATAAACAGACATCATGGTGGTTATGGGTTGGGATAAAAGTGGGGTGGGGTGGGGTGGGAGATGGAGTCAGGGTGAAGGGGTTATACTTACACCCATCTCTGTCCTGGGCTGGTAAACTATTATGTTTAACTATCACTACTTGTGTAGTTGCTATTTTTGCTATCCATATTGATAGTCATCTTAAGGTGGTACTATAGTAAACAGAAATCATGGTGGTTATGGGGAGGTTTTTAGTTGGTAAGATGGGGGGTCATATTTACAGTCATTTCTGTTCTGGTTTGTTGAACAACTACATTTTAACTACTGAAACTTGTGTAGCTGCTATTTTTGTTATCAATGCCATAAGTGAGTTAGAAGTGGTACCTATACACAGAAAATCAGGTAGCCTGGGGTTGGTTTGTTCTGTTCTAAGCTGATAAACAAACACAATGTACTTTTAACTATCGATTACTTGTGTAGCTGCTATCTATGCTATCCATGTTGTTAGCAAGTAAGAGATAGTGCCCTATACACAGAAAACCAGGTGACCTGGGGAAGGTGAGAGGATCATACTTACACCAATCTCTGTCCTGGGCTGGTAAACCATCTGCTTTAACTATCATTACATGTGATGCTGCTAATTTTTCTATCTGTATTGCTAGCAAGTTAGAGGTGGTACCCTATACACAGAAACCCAGGTGACCAGGGGTTGGTGAGAGAATCATACTTACATCCATCTCTGTCCTGGGCTGGTAAACCATCTGCTTTAACTATCATTACTTGTGATGCTGCTAATTTTTCTTTCTGTATCAATAGCAAGTTAGAGGTGGTACCCTATACACAGAAACCCAGGTGACCAGGGGTTGGTGAGGGAATCATACTTACATCCATCTCTATCCTGGGCTGATAAACCATCTGTTTTAACTATCATTACTTTTGATGCTGCTTATTTTTCTATCTGTATCAATAGCAAGTTAGAGGTGGTACCCTATACACAGAAACCCAGGTGACCAGGGGTTGGTGAGGGAATCATCCTTACATCCATCTCTATCCTGGGCTGGTAAACCATCTGTTTTAACTATCATTACTTTTGATGCTGCTTATTTTTCTATCTGTATTGATAGCAAGTTAGAGGTGGTACCCTATACACAGAAACACAGGTGGCCAGGGGTTGGTGAGGGGGTCATATTTACATCCATCTCTGTCCTGGGCTGGTAAACCATCTGCTTTAACTATCACTACTTGTAATGCTGCTAATTTTTCTATCTGTATTGATAGCAAGTTAGAGGTGGTACCCTATACACAGAAACCCAGGTGACCAGGGATTGGTGAGGGGGTCATACTTACACCAATCTCTATCTTGGGCTGGTAAACCATCTGCTTTAACTATCACTACTTGTGATGCTGCTAATTTTTCTATCTGTATCAATAGCAAGTTAGAGGTGGTACCCTAT